>JAODAL010001016.1:0-255432 GCA_025379985.1 Phyllomedusa bahiana | reverse complement strand
ACTGGGGCGGGTGCCGTGACCTCCACACGGGTGTCATTGCCCCCTTTTCTGTGGCGAAACCCTTTTTTTTACCCTCCAAAATTGTCATTGTGCCACTGTCTGACAAATGCTGTTGTGTGGCTGCGGGCCGTGAATTTCCACACTGTCTTTGTGCCCACTGTCTAAACCTCATGTGCTGCTGTGGCTGCTCCCCGTAAACCTCCCAACTTGTTCATTGCCCCAAACCTTGTCCCTTTTCCCTTTTTTTGGGCCACACTAAAAGAATGTATTGTGCCCCTGGGGGGGGCCTCATGCTGCTGCTGGGCTGCTGCCGTGACCTACCCCCACCGTGTATTGTCCCAAACTTTTTGGCCCTTTTTTCCTGTTTTTCCACCTCCGAATGTCATTGTCCCCAAAATGTCTGCCTCATGTTGCTGCTGTGGCGGCTGCCGTGACCAAACAACTGGTAATTGTGCCACGTTTTGACCCCCTCCCTGCTGCTGGGGCTGATCCCGTGCCCTTAACAACTCTGTCATTGTCCACTGCCCTGACCTCATGCTGCGGGCTGGGGGTGATCCCCTTTGACAAAAACACTTTTGTCATTGTGACGTCTGCCTCTTTGCTGGGGCTGGGGGTTTGTTTGCCGGGGCCCTACACACTTTTGCCCTTGTGCCACTGTTGCCCCTCTTGCTGCTGTGTGGCTGTTGCCGGGGAACCCTACCACTGTCATTGTGCCCACTGTCTAAACCTCTTTCCCCGCTTGTGGCTGATGCCGTAAACCTACACACTCTGTCATTGTCCCACGTAAAACCTCATGCTCTGCTGTGGCTGCTCCCCGAAACCCCAAACTGTTAATTTTTCCCCCCCTCCCCTGTGGCCTACTCATTTTTTTTGCCCCCTTTCTAGAATGTCATTATCCCACGGGTCTAAACCTCTTGTGCTGTGTGGCTGCTGCCGTGCCTACACACTGTCTTTGTGCCACTGTTGCCCTCATGCTGTGTTTGGGGGCTGACAGATCATAGCTAAACACAAGATTCAGGTTCCCTTTAAAAATTTGGGGCGGGTGGGGGGGGGCCCCCCGCCCCCCCCTTTATTTTTTGAAGCCCTTGGTGAAAAAGGGAAAGAGGAAGCAGGAAGTGAAGCCCAAAAAGGGTTATTCTATACCAAAACCACACCCTCCTCTTTAAAAAAATTTCTTCCCCCACCACACTTCCCTCTCTATCCCCAAACCCCCCCTGATTTTAAATTTTAAAAAAATAAACAGAGAGGAGCTTAAGCAAAAATGCAAGGGACTACAAATCCCCTTCTAAAAAACCTATACCCTCTGCTAAAAGCTACTTAAAATAAATTATATGATAAAAAACCCTTTCGCTTAAAAAATTTAAAAGCTGAAAACCCCCGGGACTATACGGAGCTCTAGGTTCCCCCCCCCCCAAAAGTCTTTGGCCCCCCCTTCCTTAGGGCTTCGGGGGGTTCTTGTTTTTTGGGATTTTGGCATGAAAACCCCCCCGCTTCAAACAAAACCCCCTTTTCAAACAAAAAAATTAAATGCAAAAAAACCACATTCACTTTTTGGTGTAATTGGCCACAGCTTTTTTTCAAACCCAATAAGTCCCAACAACCCGGGGGGAAGGAGTCAGGGGGTGTGCTAGAAAAATTGTGTGATTTCCCCAAACTGTCTGACATTGGAAAAGCCCCCCGGCCAAAACAGCAATAAAGGGACGGCACGCTCTGGCTTCCCCATTCTGGGAGACCAGTACACTTTAGGGGCACCAATGCCCCCAAACTGAAACCCTCACCCCCGGTTAAAAACACCGGGGCCCGCCTTGGATGACTTTACCATTAATACCTTTCCCCTTAGGGCCCTGGCCATTTCCCAAAAAGTTTCACCCTTTTAAAACCCCATGGGGTTTTAAAACACCCTCAAATTATTTAAAAAAATTAGTCCCCCCATAACTTGTGCAACTTCCCCCCTAAATTCCTGCACGCCACGGAGGGGCCCTTTGACCCCTTTAAAAAAGGGCTGGACCCCACCCCCCCAAAAACCCCCCAAAATTTCCAAATTTCACAAAAGACCACTAGCAATTTGCATCTCCCTGGTAAGTACCCTAAAACAATCACCCTTCCAGGCCAAACCCGAAAAACCCTTGAAGCAGTGGGGTTTAAAAAGGATGTAAAACCCCACCATACAAAAGGGGGCTGCTAAACCAATATTTCCCAAGGAAAATTAGCTAAAAGTGAGAAACTGTGGTTTTAAACCCCTTTTTTGGGGAGCCGTAAGGGGGGACCTCCCCCAAGAGAATCAAAAACTTGGGGGCATGAAATTGGGAATAACAAAAAACTCCCCTCACAATGACGATCATAAGCCATAAATTTTAATTTTTCCCCCCAAACAAAAGTTAAAAAAACTCCGAAGCCCCCTGACTCAGTCAGTATTAGTTAACTTTTCATCAAAACAGTGCCCCAAAAAAGGGGGGGTTTATTTCTGCCCCAAAAAGAAAACTTTACACCCCAGCTAACCCCAAGCCCCAAATTTGCGCCCAAGCAGCCATAAAATGCTTTCCATAAGCCATAAAAAAAGTCCCCAAAACCCGAAGAAAATTTAAATTTCACCCTTTAAAAAGAAATTGGCTGTAAACTTAAAAAACATGTAATATACTGTTACCCAAAAAAAGCTTTTTTAAAAAAACCATGACAAATGACCCCAAACAAAAACAAAAACCCAAACGTCTTGTCCAGCTTATAGAAAGAGCCAAGAAAAAGTTTCCAAACATTGTCCCGACATTCCAAAGGGCCCCTTTCCTTTCACTTTATTTAACCTCAAAACCCTTCAACCCTACCCACGCAGTTTGAACTTAAGGGCCCTCCCGATTCCCCCTTTTGCCCCGGCCATTATCACTAGACCAAAGGAACCCCCTTGGGGAGAGACCAAAAAGTTGTTTGGGGGCAATCCCCCCAAAAAAACAGCGTCGTCCCACTGTGGTAAACAAATTTTTTGCGTATCCCCTCTTGACGTCCATAATCACTGAATGGCGCAGTCCCCCCGGGGAACTTCCCGGGTGGAAATCAAATTTCAGTTGTAGATGTAGGGCCCGCACCATCATTTATGCTTCCCTTTCCCCTTTTATTGCTTACAGGCTGTAAAAGCCCGGGTACAAGGGCCCCTTTTGTTTGTTTACAGCCTTTTTTCTTTGTGAAAAACCATGAAAGCAGCATGAGATAAAACCACAATAATAGACAAAACCTCTTCGTCAGAATTACCTATCAGCCAAAAATGGGCCCTTGAAGCTTTATCATTTTAATTCATTGTTCCAGGCCGACTAAATTTAAATCTTTTTTTTTTTTTTTTTTTTTTACGGTATGAGACTTTGAGGAAAAAAAAAGGGGGAGATTTATCATAAGCTTTCCAGAAAACCGAGGGAGGGGGGGGAAGAAAAATGCGTGTTCGTTCCCCCCCTATGGACCCTCCCCCAAAAAGTATCAAAACTAACAAGGAACCATACCCAAAGATGATCATTGTCCTTGGGCTAAAATGCGAGCAACCTAAAGGGAAAACCTAATTCACAAAAGTATTTTAAAGATCCCAATTTAAAGCATTGAAAGTTTTAAAAAAAAAACCCCTAGCAATTCTATATAAAAACTTTTCCCATTCAACCCAATAATTGAAACTGCCGATCAGTATGGGCAGCCCCCCGTGACTTATCTTCGTGTTTCCCAATAAATAATGGTAAAATTAAAAAAGAGCCATGAAAATCACCTAAAGGGAAGGGGAGGTTTTTAAAGATAAAAAATCTGGGGGGACTTTTTATCGTACTTTGCCAGTTACCCCCAGCTGGTTAAAGAAACCATAAACCCAATCCTGGCACTAAGCGACCTGGGGCCCAAAAACCCCAAAGGGGTTTGGAAAAAAAAAACCCCATTACCCCACCCATACCCCATGGTCGGGGCCCAAAAAAAAGCCAGGGCCAACGTGGGTTCCCAAAACCCCTGTTTTTTGGGGGCTCCCCCCCAAGGAAAAAAAAAATTTCCCCCAAGGCCCCCTTGGGGAAAAAGAGCCCCCAAACCTGGGCCCGCAAAAAAATTCCCTTCTTCAAAAAACAATTACCCCTGGGGACTCATACCCTTGCCCCCTCCCTTTTTTTTTAAAAAAAAAAAAAAAATTTATTTATTTTATATATATATATATTTATATTAATATATATATTTTTTTTTTTTTTTTTTTTTATAGGAAATGAAAAACTTTTTCCCACTCTTGCCTCCCCCATCGTGCCAGACCAAACCAAAATGTGGGGTCCATCCCCTGGGGGAAAAACCCCCCCTTTTTTACCGACTCCAAGGACCCCAAAGAACTTTATACAAAGGTAAGTATGCAAAATGAAGAGGAAGGGGGTTTTGAGCTAAAAAGTCTGGCGATTTATATCAATGCTTTAACCCTTCCCCCTAGCCAATTCCCCCACTGGTCAGAGGACCAAAAACCCCACCATCTGGCAATTTTAAAACACCCAGCCCCCGGGACACCACCCAGCCGAGCCTCCCATAATCCAGACCACACCAAAAAACTAGGGGGGGAGGGGACCCCCCCCAAATGATGAAACCCCCCAAAATACTGAAGTAAAACACTCCAATTCAATCCAAAGACCCCCTATCCCCTAATTACGCAGGGTTAGTTGCAAATAAAGGAGAAAGGAAGTTTGAAGTACAAAGATCTGGCGCCTTTATCAATACTCGCCCCTTCCCTCTAGCCGCTTTACAGGTAGAGGGAACCAAAACCCCACAATTCCCCTATGCAGGACCCTGCTGCCCTTTTCGTGTCCGAGACGTCCGCTGCAATTTGGGGCTCCATGTTGCTGGAGGGCCCCCCCGTGCCCGCCCCGAAGGGGTCCCCCCCAAAATTGGACCTCCCCCGTACCAACCCCAGGGACTCCACCGATGCTCTTTTTGCATGTTGTCGGGCCCTGATGGAAATTTAACCATGGTCGCCGGGGGACGCACCCTGCCATGAGCCTTCCCATGACGCCAGACCAAAACCAGGGGGACCACCACGTGTGAAACCCCCAAAATTTATCCCCAACTTAAGGACCCCTATCAACCATTTCGGGCAGGGTTAATTCACAGAAAAAAAGAGACTATAGAGAAAGCATGAGATGAAATTGTTCCCCAGTGATAAAAAGAGCCCATGAGTCAGCTTGACCCTGAAATATGTTCCCCATGAAAAAAAGAGACTATAGAGTCATTAAAAAAACCCATAAAATTATGTTCAACAGGGTAAGAAGAGATCGGCCATCAGCTCCATGGGGAAAGGGGAGAGAAAACCTGTACATGCGGGCACAATACAGCCCTGGGAATAAATTTAAATTTATCGATAATTAAACCAAATACGAAAGGGAAAATAAAGCCCTTAAAACCAGCAGGGTCAGTATGCAGTCTTTTTATGAGTTCTTTGCTGTGATTTACTAATCAAAAATATAGGGGGGGAAAAATGCCCTGTAATGGGGTTCAGTTACATTCCTGTGATGCCAGGATCAGTTTTTCAGGACTGTGAGGTGATAAATTAAGTCTCCACCCTTTGTATAAGAGGGGAACTAAGCCCCTGCCCCCCAGAATGTTAAACCAAATGGGCAGCTCCCAGCACTGACGGATTGCCCTGTCCAGTCCTGCCCTCCACACTGAAACTAATGTTGTGAACTCCCCCCCCCCTCGGCTATTTTCCCCACAGCTTTTAACAGCACATGTGATCTCACAGCCCCATATAGGGTCAGAAAAACTGAAGTGTTACAAACAGCAGGCCACAGCCCGCTGCAGGTGGGGGGGAGGGAGCAGATAAATCCCTCATGTGCTACTGAAGCCTATGTAATAATCCCTATACAAAACAATATTTTATACTATATACTGTATTTGTATGAGGTGAGTGAAACCCCCCCCCCCTTGTGTATGTGAGGTGATCACCTGCATTTACCCCCCTGAGGCTGCAAAATCTTATCTTGAAGTCTTGGTGGAAGAAAGGGAAAGCAGGAAGTAAAGCCCAAAAGTTATTCTTTTTCCAAAACCCACCGTCTCATGAAACTCTTCCCCCCCCAACACTCCTCCCTCTCATATCACCACCCCCCCTGATCATTACTAAAAACTACACGAGAGGAGTTAAAAGCACAATGCGGGGGACACAAAAAATCCCCCTCTAAAAACCTACCCCCTTACTAAAGCTACTTACAAAAATACATTTCCAACTTCCCCTTTTTGGCGGGGGGGGTCCGGGGATTTGGGGTCCCCCCCCCCGCCTCCCGGGGGGAGCGGCATTCCTCCCCCCGCCCGCAGGCGGGGGGTTTTTTAAATGGCCCCCGGCGAACAGAGTTAGCGTAGGCGCTACTCTGGGGTCGCCGGGCCGCTCCCACGGCGGGTGAAGCGCCCCCTGCGCCCCCGCTTCACCCGCCCGGAGTTCGCTGTGAGGGGGAGGCAGGAGGGATCGTTCCCCCTCCCCCTGTATTTCAGCGCCGGTGGCCCCTGTCATACGGTCAGCGGCGCGGGGGGGAAATGCGGGTGCCCCACTCCCTGCGCGTAAAGGGGATTTGGGCCCGGGGTGCAGGAGCCTGGGGGGGTAAGTGGTTTTATTATTTTTTTTTATAGTATAAGGGGGGTCTACCTGGCTACTAAAGGGGGCAAAACGGTAATAAGGGGGAATACCTGGTACTAGGGGGAATACTGGTCTAAAGGGGCTACCTGGCATAAGGGGGCAATACCTGCTACTAAAGGGGGGAATACCCGGTACTAAGGGGGCAATACCTGGGGTACTAAAGGGGGCAATTCCTGGCTAAAGGGGGCAATACCTGGCTACTAAAGGGGGCAATACCCGGCTACTAAAAAGGGGGCAATTTCCTGGGTATAAGGGGGCAAACCCGGCTACAAAGGGGGCATACCCCGGCTACTAAAAGGGGCAAATGGCTCTAAAGGGGGCATATGGTACTAAGGGGGCAATACCCGGCTATAAAGGGGGAATATGGCTATAAAGGGGCAATACCCGGCTACTAAGGGGGGGCAATACCTGGTATAAAGGGGCAATACCCTATGGCTACCCCCTAAAGGGGTTACTGGCTTCTAAAGGGGGCAAACCGGCTATAAAAGGGGGCTTCCTGGTACTAGAGGGGGGGCTACCGGCTCTAAGGGGGAATACCTGTATGGAAATACCCCTTTCAAAGGGGCAAAAACCCTGGCACTAAGGGGGCAATACCTGGCTACTAAAGGGGGCATCCGGCTATAAAAGGGGGCTTTTGGTAAAAAAGGGGGCAAACTGGCTAAAGGGGGGTACTCAAAAGGGGGCAATACCTGGCTACTAAAAGGGGGGAATACCGGCTACTAAAGGGGGAAACCCGGCTACTAAGGGGGCCTACCTGGTACTTTAAGGGGGCAATACCCGGTATAAAGGGGGCAATACTGGCACTAAAAGGGGAATACCTGGCTACTAAAGGGGGCAATACCTGGTTAAAAGGGGGAATACCCGGTACTAAGGGGGCAAAACATGGCCCTATGGGGCATCTACCTGGCTAAACAAAGGGGGGAATTACCCGGTAAAAAAAGGGGGGCATCTACCTGGCTACCCCAAAGGGGGCTCTACTTGGTACAAGGGGGCATCTACCTCCTGTAAAAAGGGGATACCTGTTATGGGGGGCTACTACTGGATAAGGGCTGTACCTTCTTTCTTCCCAAAGCCGTTTGCGTTAGGGGGAGTGGGGTGGCTTTTGAAGGGGATGGCAACCCAGCAAGATGGATCCCATGAAATTTTTTTGCCGTGGCGCATACGCGCCACCCTCTTCAATCCTGCTTTTTCATTTTCAAAAGTTGGCAACTTGATTACAATTTAAAAATTTTTTTTGCATCACTGAAAACCATCACTTAAACCCCACGCCAAAAAAATCCCAGTATAGGGAGCTTAGGTTCCCCCCCCCCCAAGGGCGGTCCCCCTTTCCCTTTGGGCTTGGGGGGGGGTTCTGGAGGCCCTATCCTTCAAGGGTTTTTTTTTATAAAATTCTCCATTTTTGGGGCTGTAAAAATTTTAGGAAAGTGTTGATTTTCAGTAGCATAAGCATCTCTCTCTTAGTAATTGGATGCTTTATAACACTGGAGGTGGGCCTGGCCTTTCGAGAGGAATTAATTGATGAATTAAGTATTAATATTTAAAGTACTATCTGTTTTGTCACAAAAGGGAGAAAATTCCCCCCGTTATTTTTTTTGCGTTGGACTAAGGGAAAATAGTTAAAATGAAAAACAAGTTTTCCCAAGTTCTAATGCAGCACAACAAATGGGGTAATTCTGCCCCTGTACTAGTAGGACAGATGGAACTTTAATCAAAATTTGACAAATTAACAAGGCCTCCTGAAATTTTAAAAGGGAAACCATCCCCTCCCCTTGTGTTTTTTTTTGTTTCCTGTGTTGGGCTCAAAAAGAGGTTTGCTTCAAAGCGGTTTGCATTTAGATATATTTATATTAAATGTACCTTTTTGGACTTCCTGGATTGTTGTGGGAGTTGTACAGGATGTTGTGTAACCCTTTCCTAGATTCTCTGTCTGTGAAGCTGCTGCATGCAGTCTATGCTTTAGTTTCATCTTGCACAAATGTAATTTTCCTCTCCTATAGGCAACGTAAGTTAGAGTTCTATACAATGAATGATAAGTAGCCCTGGAATATTAATATTATGAGAAATTGAAGTCTCTTCTTTATTTTTTATGTTTGAACCTCTATTCTTAAAAAACATTTTCGTGGAACTTTTTATGTTTGGTGAGAAATGCGCCCGTGGTGGTTCCCCCCTTTTTCCCTGGATGGGTCTTCGGGCATGGTTTGGCACACTGTATGCTAGACCCAACACTTTGTAATGTGCCAAAGATGTGGGGACGTGTCGCACCACATTCGTAACATTAGACACATTATTGAATGTGGAACGGCAAAACTAGCTGCATAACTGCTCAAACCACCAGAGCAGTTTAAATTTATGATAATTTTCAAAAATATGAAAAAATTAAATTTATAATTTTATAATAAATTATATAATATAAAATTATATAATATCTCAAAAAAATAAAATGTCCTCATATGAAATGTATTTAAAGTTAATGTAGTCTAAAATTAATTTTAAATTACATAATATAAATTAATGAAACCAATACAGCATCTACCATAAAACCGTTCTCAATTAACTGTTTTTTTTTCAGCCCCTTATTTAATTTGTCATTTATTTTACATTTTTTTTGGAAAAATTGGGGTGCAGGATTCTGGACAAGCAGGTGGCAGACACCAGGAGCACCAGGACTTTGGACCAGAAGGCAAGGAATAAGAACAGTGGACACTAGCAGAAGGATTAGCAGATGATAACATGGACACCAGCAGACTTGGGAATGGTGGGATTAGGGTAAGACCCATAAAATCTGGGAAAAGAGTATGGACGCAAAACAGCAATGGGGGGGCAACGTAACTTGAAACACTCAGACATAGAACTCTAGCATATAAAACCCAAGGCAGAAAGAGACGATCCAGGGAAAAGGCTTTTAAAGGTCATAACTAGGATGAAAAACGAGCGCTAAAAAATTTTGAGCTTGTGTTTGGGCCCCCAAAATTTGGGCGAAAGCCGAGCCCCAACGTGAACCCAAGCCGAACCCCTTAAAGTCAATGGGAGATGATGTTCAGATTAATTTTTTTACTAACCAGGTTTAGGGGAAGCACAAATTACTTTCCATAAGAGTAAACGGATATGTGGTAAAATTAGTGAAGACAATTTGGCTCTAAGGTCACAGAAAAAAAAAATTTAGGCTAAAATAATTAATTCCCTTTTGTGGGTTTAATGAAAAGATGAGGACGATAGCTAAGCGTACAGCCGGGGGTTGAGCTGCTCGGGGCCCCTTTGACACATATGAAGACACCGGTAGTGGAAATGGCACATTGTAACTGGTATGGGTGCCAATAGGGCAGTACTCCTGTCAGGGGCCCTAATCAGAAACTGGCCCACAAATATCTAAAAAAAACAAGCACTATCAATGGGTGGGGGCCCCATTTTATTTGGCTGTATGGGGCCCAGAAACGCTGGCTGACGCTTCAGTTCCACCCAGATGCCCTTCTCCGTGGCTTCCTTTTTCTTCCTCTCTTTTTCCTTGACACGCTGGAGGAAACTATCTCTGCTCTTGGAGTGGTGATTGTGCTCCACACGGATGTTGATTCTTTTGGCAAGGATTGTACCCTTGACCTACTTGTACACAGCACGCTGTGTCACATTGGAGACCCTGCCCGTCTTGCCATTATAGCAGTTATGTGGCATGCATTTTTTTAAGGGGCCCATACCCTAAATGTACCCAATGTCGCCCTTCTTGTAGATGCGCATGTATGTTGACAAGGGCACAACTCCATGTTTACGGAAGGGTCTGGAGAACATATACTGGGTTCCACACCTTTTGTCTCTTGTGTTCATCATTTTCGCACCTTAAAGATGGTGAGTCCAGTAGAAAGAGAGGGACCAGCTTCCTTCTCCTCCTCTGAGGGTATCAGCAATTGGGCATCAGAGCAGAC
Source organism: Phyllomedusa bahiana (assembly GCA_025379985.1). Taxonomy (NCBI): domain Eukaryota; kingdom Metazoa; phylum Chordata; class Amphibia; order Anura; family Hylidae; genus Phyllomedusa; species Phyllomedusa bahiana. The sequence goes on along the minus strand of JAODAL010001016.1, from coordinate 244,911 downwards.
ATAATCATCCTCTTTGGCCTTTTTATCTTTTGAAATGCCTTCTAACCCCAACAGCATTGTGTCATCAAAGAGCTCTTCAGAATATGGATTATCTAGTGTGGTCTGTTTATTGGGTGACATTTGGCTCGTGTGTGCTTCAGTTTGGACTGATAATGATGATGACAATATAGGAGTTAAAACCACTGAATGCAGGGTGTGTTAACCACTGAAGAACAGATTGGTGTTGCTCTTCAGACATGAGACGCACAGGGAACCGACCAAGCGATGACAGACCTGACGGTCCTAGAACTGACAATGTGCTTGCTTGTGTGTTGTCCGAAACACTGGAAAGAGTGTCTTGTCTCGTACCTATAGCTCCATGTCCTACACCCCTTGTTCACTTACCACCTCTAGTTTGTTCCATGTTCAAAAATATAAATATTAAAAAGGTCAAGATTTGTTCACAGTCTCTTATTGAAGAACTGTACTCCAAAGACAGCAAATCACAAGTGTTCTTAAATCCCTATAATTTCCAACTGGCAGCTAGGATTAGAAATAGAATTTTTGCTATGGAATATCTGTGAAATGGGGTCTTATGGAAGAACCATGACAGCAAGATAGCACATCAAAAGTGTTCTTAAATGCCTATACTTTGTAACTGGCAAATAGGAGTAGAAATATAATTTTTTATATGGAATATCTGTGAAATGGGGTCTTATGTAAAGATCTTAACAGCAACACTGCAAACCAGAAGTTTTGTGGAATCTCAAAAATGTGCTGTTAGCAAATAGTATTACAAATAGATTTCTTTCTATGGAATATCTGTGAACGGTGTCTTATGGAAGAACCCTGACAGCAACACTGCAAAACAGAACTTTTGTGGAATCCCAAAAATTTGCTGCTAGCAAATACTATTACAAATAGATTTCTTTCTATGAAATATCTGTGAACGGTGTCTTATGGAAGAACCCTGGCTGCAACAGTGTGACACAGAAGTCTTCTTGAATCCCAAAAGTTTACTGCTACCAAATAGTATTACAAATATATTTCTGTCAATGAAATATCTGTTAACGCTGTCTTATGGAATAACCCTGAGAGCAACACTGCAACACTTGCATTTCTTTCTATGGCAGATTTGCTGATGGTGTCTTCTGAAGTAGCTGGACCCCCAAAACAGGAGAAATAAACTTTTGGGCACTCTGAATAAAGATGGGAAAAATGCAGCCAGCTATACAAAACTTTACACTATATAAAAGCTATACAAAACTTCCTAACTCCCTAAGTATTGATGGAACTAGCTGAAAGTGAAAGTAACAATGGCACCGAACGTATGTCCCAAGCCTGAATTTTACCGAGCTTGCGGAAAAATATTCGGCTTGGGCACGGAAAATACATAAAATCTGTCCCTTACTAACCTTTTTCTGAACGGTTCGCTCAACACTAGTCATAACCAAAAGGTGACAAACTCAGGACTAGAGTCTATAGGACTTTGGAATTAGGAACTCAGATACTCAAAGTTTGACGCAGGACACAGGGGACTCTACAACTCTTCATAGACAACCATGCCCAGGCTGGTGGTAGTGGCTAGATTATATAGCTCTTCCTGACAGGTCTTGAGCCATATCTGGAGAGAGAGCACTGAGCCAGGGGATTAAAACAGTCACCCCTCTGGATGGATTCAAAAGAAAACCCAGGTAAAATCATCAGACAAAACCTCTGGAATCAAATGGCATGTTTCAGACAGAAGCTATGCACACATGAGGTAGGGTCGAGTACTTGCAAATCACAGCACTTAGCTTTAGGATCTCTTTAGGCCTTCACACCTTTAATAGGGTTGTGACTGATATATCTGCCTTTCAGATACATGGTGTTCCTTATCTGGGTGTATGACTAATTGAGGTTACTTCTGAAAACACTTTCTTGCTACCAGCCAGTTACATCAAGTACAAGTATGTTCATAAGTTGTGTGATAAATTCTTAGTAGACACTCATCCTCTTCTTTTTATTGGATGGGAAAAAATCTTGGCAGTAGACATTGTTTCTGCAGCCACAGAAGCAAATCCTTGGGACTTTTCAAACTTGTTCCCACTATACATCCCAAACCTATGGAACCACAACCCAGAGGGGATGAAAAATACAGGGGTTGTAAAAAATAACTAGAACAGTCCTATCTTTACATTGTGAAGTTGAACTCTTCCTGACACACTTGCCATAACTGGTAATTTCCTTTTTTCTGTCCGTCACGTATCTTATATTGATGTTGATAAATGTTATTTGTACTGTACTACACAGTACACAGTACGCGCTGCTATACGCCTCACACTTAGCCTTGTGAATATACCCTTACAGAGTTCCAAAGGGGAATGATTACACTGGTATACTGTGATTTTGGTGCCAACCATGTGTGAACGGTTTTATGATAAGTTTATGGTGCTGATTAAGAATATGTATATCACTGCAAAATTATAATCCCTGTTAAAACATAACTTTTACTGATTTATCTAAAAAATATACTTACTAAACCCCTATAATCAACCACAACACACCTAAATGATACAGCATACTAAATATCATCCATCAGTGGAGTAATCGCCCTGATAAAGGGCGGCTCCGCTTTAATGACAGATAATATCACTGTATACGTGTATTACAATTCTTTAATCACAGCTATCCCAACGCGTTTCCCCCATACAATTTTGGGTTCATCAGGGGATTCAGACAAAACTTTTCTCGCTGTGGAATAAGAATACGCTATATACAACGCTATGTATTTTAGCGTATTCTTATTCCACAGCGAGAAGAGTTTGTCCCGAATCCCCTGATGAACCCAAAATTGTATGGGGGAAACGCGTTGGGATAGCTGTGATTAAAGAATTGTAATACATGTATAGAGTGATATTATCTGTCATTAAAGCGGAGCCGCCCTTTATCAGGGCAATTACTCCACTGATGGATGATATTTAGTATGCTGTATCATTTAGGTGTGTTGTGGTTGATTATAGGGGTTTAGTAAGTATATTTTTAGATAAATTAGTAAAAGTTATGTTTTAACAGGGATTATAATTTTGCAGTGATATAGGTCAAAATCCTCTGTTGATATAAAATTTGTAGTAATTTGATTAAGAATATGACTTAGGTTTTGCCAGATTGGCTGCAGTTTCTGCGATATTTAACAGTTAATTAACACAACACAAAAAAATTCAAAATTGCAATAATATTATTATCTTAGTAAAAATTATTACTTTAGTAGAAGTTAAAATATATAACAGTGACAGGAAAAAGTTGTGTATGATTTAATTAATAAAATATTAATTAGTTATTGTTATTAATGAAAATGCTTCAAAAACCGCTGTTTATGCAATTTTCTTTTATGTGTGTCATCAGGACAATCTCGTTGGAGACTTCAACAGTTGTCTGTCATTATGCGTTTGTCCTATCTGTCTTGATATCTCTCTTCTATCAACTTTATAACCTGATGGAGCTGTTCCCCTTGTTCCTCGCTGAAGTCTCCAAGGTCATCTGAAAAAATCTGTTTAAATGATTCTGGAGATGCAGATTTATGCTCTTATTAACTTCCAAATTTCTGAAGTTACTGAGCATACACTTCTTCATAATTGTCTGCTTTGTGATTACCCAAGTAGTTTTTTTAAAACAGAGACAGAGCTCTTCCAGGCAGAAATTTCAGCGTCATTCACGCATTTGGTACAATTGGAATCATTCCTGAGTTTACGAATATGAGGACCATCAAAGATTTCAGTTTTTAGTTTTTTTCATGCTCAGTCCAGGGAATGATCTACAAAATTATCAGCTTGAGCAATTACCTGTTTTATCCAAAGCCCTAAGAAAGATGTGGGAAGATGATTTTGTTCTTGTCCACTAGTGGCTTGATGATGATATTGTAGGCCATGACACTTTTGTCCAATGATTTTGCTTTGCCCTGCTATCCCAGAGGCACATGAATCATGGGTATTTTGTGCATCCAAATTGCTGTCCAAGCAAGAAGTTCCCCATCTTCAGATCAACACAAATCGACCACTGATGTTCATAAAAATGTTTTTTCTGTAATACGATTTTTACATCTTCATATTCTTCTTTAAGTTTTGTGGAGTGAACAATGAGAAGAGATACGTAACGGTCTATAAAAAGCCACCAGTCTTCTGGTTGATATTCTGTTAGTCCCTTTTGAAGTATAGTTCCTGGCAAATAATTGCAATATACAAATTCTTCTTCTTGGTTGAAATATGGAAGAATCCTCTCTTCTCTTGTCCAATAGGCTGTAATTTTAACTTCCACCTTTATTAGATTTCGTTCATTACGTCTGGAGGCTAAAAGTTCAGATGCTTTCTTTGACAGATTTAGATCTCGAATAAAGTCATGAAGTTCTTTTTGGCTTAATGGTTGAGGTGTCGAAGAGTTTCCCTCAATTTCACTTCCACTGCTACTATTTGCCAAAATGGATTTTCTGTAATACGATTTTTACATCTTCATATTCTTCTTTATGTTTTGTTGACTGAGCAATGAGAAGAGACAGATAACAATTACCATTGTGCAAGAGAACACATTTCAAACTTCTAATGGGACTGTCTACAAAAGGTCGCCAGTCTGTTAGTCCCATTTAAAATACAATTTCTGGGATAAAATTGCAGTATACAAGTTCTTCATCTTGGTTGAATTATGGGGGGAAGCCTCTCTTCTCTTGTCCGATAGGCTGTAATTTTAACTTCCACCTTTATTAGATTTTGTTCATTACGTCTGGAGGCTAAAAGTTCGGATGCATGCTTGGACAGATTTAAGTCTCAAATCAGGTCATTGAGTTCTATTTGGTTTAATGATTGAGGCTTCGAAAAGCTTCCCTCAAATTCACTTCCACTGCGGCTACCTGTCATACACTCCAATCCCTGCCTCACTTCAGAGTCTGACATTGGTTGGTTTGGTAGTCTAATAAACGCAGGTATGGGAATGTCATTGTCATCGGGATAAAGTTGTCTTGCTGATTCCAAATCAGAATAATCTCACCGAGCTTTCTTGTAACAATTAAAGCCTTAAATCTTTACAACGCAAATATAATAATCGTCATGGTTGTTTTTCAGTTCTCTCCATACCATTGGCACACCAAAGTTTAAACTTTTAAACAAGCTGTAATCTGAAATAAGCCTGGTATGCTTGATTCACTATATCTGTAAAGTTTCTTCTTTGTTTTTCAACCATGTAGCAGAATACATCAGGATTGTTGATACAGGCTCTTCTTCATGAAGTCATAATTTTTACATATATTTATACACTTATTACAACAGAACTTTTTGGGAATAAACCAATACTGGGTTGACAAGCTTTTACTGTTAGCTGACTTCTTTCTTCTACAAATTCACAGATTAATTCTGGCTTAAAAAAATTGCTTTTATAGCACTGTAAGCCTACAAATTGAAATCCAAAATAATGATATGGGATATTTATTTACCTAAAAGACTGTAAAACAGTTAAAAGACAGACCAAAAGTTATTGCATTTGTTATCACACACAATTCTCATTGGGGGAATGCATTATTTTCATGGATGTCCATTATCACAAAAACTAGAACCAATTCAGCAAATGAAATGGGATTTTTTAATTCAACACCCTCAAAATATGCTATATCCATTCAAAAAACCTTGGCACCTGAATTTTTTTTATAGACTTGTGTTATTGGTGTGCACCTGGTGGGGTGACTATGACCCAAGTTGCTGGGTTGATGGATGTGTCGAGGTCTACTCTTTCCTTGATCACATCAAAGTATGCAAAGATCAGCAAAACATTTGCAGGCAGAATAAGCAGTAAGTTAGATATAAAGATTAAAGCATTAAATGAGCTTTAAATGAGTAGACTTTTAATAAATGGTCCCATTATAAGATTGGGTAAAATTATTCAGAATCACAAAATACCCTAGAGTAACAAAGACCATTTTCTCCTATATATCAAAAAGGGGTGAATTATATAACTTAACTTTTATTATTAATGGCCATAAAAATGTAAATTCTGAGAAAGGTCTGTGTAAATTGAAAAAACCACCTCAAACATTATAACTTGGTGTACATCTACAGACTCAATACATCAATATTACATTTACTTCTAAACTTCTAACTAAACTCCTATATTTTTTGTGAATGTTAAAGGGGTTGTTCCACTTTAGACAGTGATGACATATCGCTAGGATATGCCATCATTGTATGAAAAGTGCAGGTCCCAAAGGTGGGACCTGCACCTATCTCTAAAACAAGCCCCAAAATCTCTTCATTCTGAACAGAGAGGTGGTCTCATAGACATGAAATGGAGTTCCAATCACAGCTGAGCATCGCTCAGAACGGAGAAGATTTGGGGCTCATTTTGGAGTTAAGTTCCAGCGGTTGGACCCAGACCTATCAGATATTGATGGCATATCATAGCGATATGCCACCATTGTCAAAAGTGGGAATGCCCCTTTACCTTCACAGACCTGCCCAACTATTAAAAAACTAATTTTGCACCCTCCATGTTTCGCCATCTATTTTCAAGGGTAATGTGGCAGAAATGATGCAGTAATGCTAACAAAGTCTTAATAACATTTCCTTGTTACAACACAGGGAAGCTTAACTTAATTATACTAATCAAAATTGTTTATAGGATATTTCCACTCCAATCTTGTTCGATTAATGACTGCACAGACTTTCCCAGAGCATCATGTTACAACTAGACAGATTTCGTAACAATTGTAATCAATGAAACATTATCATTCTGGCATGCTCAATACAAATAAAATCTATAACTATGAGTAACTAAGTCTTTTGGTGCTACAAACCAATCATTGAGCATAGTTGGAGTCTGCCTGATAAACATATGTGCCGAACATTCAAACGCGCATGTGTTGGGACTTGGCTCAGTATATTACATACTCTTAGGGCCTCATGTATGAAAACTGTCTAGCAGTAAGACTTTCTTTGTTGCCCATAGCAACCAATCAGAGCGCCCATTTCATTCCATATAGTGCTCTGAATACATGAAAGGGGAGCTCTGATTGGTTGCTATGGGCAACAAAGAAAGTCTACTGTCACGGCGCACGTTTCTGACGTGAAGCATCAAGGCACGGTAGGGGTTAATCCCTCTAGTCAGTCGACACACCCAGGGGGAAGCCGGGCTGATGAGCTTAGGAGTGACAGCTCAGCTCCTAATCAAGTCAGAGGGTGTGTCGCACTGGCCAATAGGAGGGCCCGGAGGCCGCACCAATCGTCTGCTGGGGCGGGCTCTGGGTTCCTCATTTACACTCCCTCCCTTCTCTCCGTCTGTGCCTGAGAAAGGTGTCCCCTTGCTACTTCCAGTGTTTCCTGTTGGTATTTGCTCTCCGGTTCTCTGACCTCGGCTCGCTTCCTGACCTCGCCTTTGCCTCCGACTTTGTACTGCGCTCCTGACCGTGTTTGGACCCCGGCTTGCTTTTTGACTATACTTTTGGCTTATGTTTCTTGGCATATACGTTTCCGTACTGGGACTGACCCGGACTGTTGGGGCTGTCGTCCAGTTGGGGTCTGCCGCCTAGGGCAGCACGCCAAGTAGTGGCGCTTGCCCCCATAGTGGATGGTCGCCAGCAGGTGGCTGTAAAGAGCTCAGTGGAGTAGAAAACAGGATAACATGCCATCGGGAAGTGAGGGAAAGGTGCAGACCGTGGCGCATCCCAGCACCTGTGACTGCCGGGCATAGGAATGGGCACAACCGGAGACCAGAGCATGGACCATACAGTTACAGTGATTTTATAAACATGTCATCTCACAAAAGTCAAGCCCCTACACAGCCCCTTCAACAGAAAAATAAATATTGGCAACAAAAAAAGTTTTTCTTCCTAATTAGGGTTTTTATTATGGTAATAAATTTGATATGGTAATTGTCTCAACCTAGAAAATTTTCTTGTTACTATACCATTAAGTGAACACCACAATAAAAAATAAATACAAAAATAAATAACTGCTGTTTCTTTTTAATCCTGCCTTCCAGAAATAGAATGAAAAGTGGTCCAAAAGCAGCAGGGGCTCTTAAATGGTACCAAAGAAAGCTACAAGTAATCTTGCAAACAATGAGTCTTTATAAAGCTCCATTGATTGAAAAATAAATATGGTGTAGGATGTGGTAAGAGATAAAAAAAAATTTTTGATTTTCATTGTGCAAGATTATTTTAAAAAAAATTAAAAAAATAAGAACCATTGGTATCACTGTAAATGACCAAAAAAAGAGAGATGAACAGCATACATTTAAAATGCAAAAAAACTTTTTCCATCCTCCACAAAAGAGTAAATTAAATTTAACATTCAGACATAAAATTCAACTCGTAAAAAAGCAAGCCAACGGCTTTTGGAATGCGATGATGGAAAGACAGAAAAAATGCCTGCTCTTTAAGGCCTAGTTAGGCAGGACACTAAGCGTTAATAATAATAATAATAATGTATAGTTTCAGAGTGACTTCACATCGCAGGTCTCTGTCACTGGATTAATTGCAGCAGACCTGCAAGGTATGTGCCACTGAGGTGTCTGGCCTCGGTGGGTGAAGCCAGCAGTTTTGGCTTAGTAATACTAAGTAACTGAAACTTGGAGTAGCTGGTAGTATAGCTATGAGGCAGCTAAATATCGACTGGCCTCTGCAGAGTGGCTGTAGTATTGGGTGGGAGGACATTCCCATGTTCTAGGACAGGCTTTGCAGGGTCTTTGGAGGCCTGTCTCATTCAGACACAAGAAGCAGTGTGGTTTGCTGCCAGAAGTTTGGAGCAGCAGCAGAGCTGAGGAGAGAGCTCTGACCTCAAGGCTTGAGGGAATCCTGAACCAATAGGTAACTGGTTAAATTGAGAGGCTTGAGGGAAGCTGGAACCAGTTGTGGCTGGTGAAAATACTGTGTTTGTGGTGCTGGGTAGTAGGCCCAGACCATTGATAAAGAGTGATTCTCTGTATGTGTAGTTAGTGGCTAGACAGCCTAGGATTTATTTTGTAGTGTTCTGTACATTATCCTGCTGAAGAATAAAGGTGGCTGAGGCCAGCTTGGAAGTATACCATGTGGTCTGAGTGAGCCTCATATATGGTGGAGGATGTGGGCATAATTGGTCCTAAGTGGCACAGTAGTGCAAGAGTTGGAGCAACAAGTGGCACAGCGGTGCAAGAGTTTGTGCAAAAATTGCCGCACAGTTGGCACAAGAGGAGCTGAAAAATAAATTGGGACACAAAGTGGTGCCTGAATAGGTGCAGGAAAAGTTGCTGCATCGAGATCTAAAGGGACAAAGGCCTGACTGTGAGTGTTGCTGAAAAGAGACTGTAAGCTCTGTATGAGCAAAGGTTTGTCTCTAATGCGAGAGAGACACACACCTGCAGAGAGAGATTGTGTATTTAAAAGACTGCCTCCAGGGAGAAAGGGAATCTGAAAGAGTGTCTCTAGAGAAAGAAACTGTGGGCAACATGCATGAAATTTGGCGTGTGAACAATGGCATAATAATGGCATAGAATGCGTCTGATTGATGAACCCGCTCTACAGCGGGTCATAAATCAGGTGCATACCAGCGCTAGGGTGACAGTTCTGGCTCAGGTATACCACTCTGAAAGTGACATACCTGTTCCAGTTGTAATGAAATACCATAGCAAAGCTATAAATATGGAGCTTCGCTACGGTTATAGTGCACCCCGCCTCCCGCAACAGACGCTAAGTAATGCGCCCGAGAATGGCGTGCAGGAGATTTAAACATGTATGAAGGGGCTGCACCTGATATCGGGCTGAAAAGACGCCAGATATCTGGCGCAGCCCAATTCATACAGTATATGTCACCTGTGTATTTAAAAGACTGTCTTTAGAGAACGAGAGACACTCCTCAGTACAGAGGCTGGGACACTGGTGATAAGAGACTGTTGCTTGTGCACACATTTTTTCACATGGAGGAAGTCATTAAATACCTCGAGCAGCACCTAGAGTGTGCAACTTATGGCCATGTTGGCCAAAGCCATTCAGGTTAACAAGACTGCGGAGCATGACCAGAAAGCTAAAATGTCGGTGAGAGGCACTTTGTGAAAAATGACCATGGGGGGGAAGATGTGATGGCCTTCCTTGCAGCCTTCAAATGAATTGCCAGATGAGCAGTGGGAAGATGTCCTGAGGCCATTTCTCACTGGAAATCCCCAGAGAGTCTACTGTGACTTGTTCCTAGAGGAAACCAAAGAATACACCAATTTAAAGGTGGAGATCCTGGCACATATGGGTTAAGTATGACACAATCTGAGGCAGAGCCAGAGGCAATAAAGATGATTGCCAAACAGAGTATGCAGTCTGGGAGAAATGTATTCTCTGCGTTTCAAGCAGCCTTGAGGACCTGCTGTCTATAACAAACAAAGCCATTGTCAGGGGTCATGTTGCAGATGTCTAAAAGTGGGCTACTGCATGAGGGGTTGTCCTGTTGCCAAGAGAACTTGTCGCCTTCACAAGGAGATGTCAACTTCGGGAGAGACCGAGTTGTTGAGTTACATGGATGCTGCTGTTGCAAGGAGCAAAGAACCTCGACAGAGGAACTTGGCCGCTGTTGCCCAGCGGCAGGAGCTTTGCTGATGGTGCCATGAAACAGGTGTTTGTGCGCCTGAGTGTTCTCTGATCAGAAGGTCAGAGAGGATGCAGCCCTGAGCCTGGGAGTTTCTGGTGGGTGAAAACCCACTGCTGGTTGACATGGACTGTCACCATGAGGTATCTTGGGTGCACCCAGACATCACTCTGTGTGTGAAGACCCGACTGTAACCTGGTAAGACTTGTGATATTAGTTGTGATACATGCTGTAGGACTCTTGGACATGTACTTAGCGTATGGGAGGTGCCGATAGGTGGAGACTCACTGTCTAATCCTTTGAGTAATGACTAGGGTAGGCTAAACAGAGGCCTAAAGAGGCTACCAGGCCAAGAGAAGAGTCCTGAAAGCAGCGATACTGCTTGGACTAACAGAGTCTGATTTGGTGGCCTTCCTTGCAACCTTCGAGCAGTGGGAAGATGTCCTGAGGCTATTTCTCACTGGAAATCCCCAGATAGTCTACTGGTGGAGATCCTGGCACATATAGGGTTAAGTTAAACACAATTTGAGACAGAGCAAGAGGCAATAAAGGTGATTGCCAACCAGAGTATGCAATCTGGGAAAAGTGGATTCTTGGCGTGTCAAGCAGTCTTGAGGTCTGGATGTTCAGAACAAAATTTGGAGAAAGCCATTGCCGAGATGTCAACTTCAGGAGAGACTGAGTTGTTGAGTTACTAAGATGAGTTGTGTTGATTGCCAAGTTTACTAGCTCCTACAGCAATAGCAAAAAAGGGGATTAGCTTAAGTGTGCCCTTAGAGGTCATGACTGTCAAGTCTGAGGGTGTGGTACATGACAGGGATCCTGTGGCTTAATGTAGTTGCTCGGGGGCAACCGGGTGTCCTGAGTCCCGTTGTGTTGCAGAAAAGGGAGTGACTAAGAAGTCTGATTGGAATAATGCTAAGTGTATTGCAGAAGGTGTGTTTCCTAGGGTTAATACATACTTGCCAACTTTTGAAAGTGGCCTTCAGGGAGATCCAGAGCTTTGGCGTGATTCACGCTCTACACCCAAGATTAATATAACTACACCCTCTTTATATCAAGCCACACTCCCTTTACAAAAGACCTTATCTACTACAAACAACTGTGTAATGGCTCTGGAAGAAAGATAATTGAAGGGTTTGGCATCACCATGCTTTCCTGGACTGTTGGATAGCCTATTCAGCATCCAGGAGAGCTGAGAGGTACAGCCAAACTGTGCTTGAACCTAAACCATTACACTACAACCAATTTAAGAGCCATACAGTGATTATATAGTGATAGATACCAGAGTACACAGGCTCTGCAGACTATATTTTACCGCCATACAGTGATAATATAAGGGTAAATACCAGTGTACACAGGCTCTGCATGTATGTTACCTCCATATAGTGACCATATGATGATAGGTACCAGTTGTACGCAGGCTGTGCAGATATACAAGTGATTACAGTGCAGTTCCATTCATGGACTCACAGGTGATGTCTTCTAGGACTGGAGTTGCCATCTTTCCCTTTTCTCCTTCATCCTGTCCAGACCACCATAATGACTTCTCCAAGTCACAATTCATCCCTGCAGAATTGAAATTTTTCAGATTTCTAATTGTTCCATACTTCCCTACCTGTGCTCCCCCACTGTACAAACTCCACATGGTGTGATAGGTGGAGGTAAGGAGGTTATGGGGAGACAAATGGAGGTGGTAGAGAGTGATAGATGGAGGTAAGAAGGTAATGGGGTGATAGGTGGAGGTGGTAGAGAGTGATAGATGGAGGTAAGAAGGTAATGGGGTGATAGGTGGGGGTGGTAGGGAGTGAAAGGTGGAGGTAAGGGGGTTATGGAGTGATAGGTAAAGGTAGTGGGGAGTTTATGGAGTGATTAGTGGTGGTAGTGGGGTGATAGTTGGAGGTGAGGGGGCAATAGGGAGATAGGTGGTGGTGGTATGTTTACATACACTTTATAAAAAGACACATATGTATGTTTTCCTCGCTATCTGACATGAAATCAAAATAAACCTTACCTGTTGTAGGTCAATTAAGATTACCAAAAGTATTTATATTTGCCAAATGCCGAATAATGAGAGAGAGAATTTGTTAAGGCATTTTTATTACTTTCTGCAAAGTCAAAACTTTACATACACTAGGATTACTATGCCTTTAAACAATTTAGGACAGCCCATATGATGATGTCATGTCTTTGTAAGCTTCTGATGACACAGTGACACAGCTGTGGATGTATTTTAACTCACACCAGATACACACTGCTTCTGTGTGTAACATCATTGGAAAGTCTAAAGAAATCAGTCAATATATCAGGAAGAGAACTGTGGACTTGCACAAGTCTAAATCATCCTTTGGTGTAATTTCAAGATATGTGATGGTCCACGTTCATCTGTACGAACAATTATACGCAAGTACAAACAAGATGGGGATGTCCAGCCATCATACCGCTCAGGTAGAAGGAGGGTTCTGTGTCTCAGTGATGAACGTTCTTTGGTCTGACATGTGCATATCAACCCAAGAATAAAAGCAAAAGACCTTGTGAAGATTCTGGCAGAAGCTGGTATGATTGTGTCATTATCCACAGTGAAACAAGTATTGTATCAACATGGGTGGAAAGGTCACTCTGCCAGAAGAAGCCATTACTCCAAATGAAACATATAAAAGCCAGATTAATGTTTGCAAATGCACACAGGAACAAAGACCTACATTTTTGGGAGACATGTCATGTGGTCTAACGAAACTAAAATTGAATTGTTTGGTCATAATCACCATCATTATGTTTGGAGGAAGAAGGGAGAATCTTGGAAGCCTAAGAACACCATCCCAACTGTGAAACACGTGGGTGGCAGCATGTTGTGGTGTTGTTTTGCTGCAGCATGGACTGGTTCACTTCACACCCAGGGGGCAGTAGACACCTCGCAGAGGGCAACTACCAAATGCAGCCTGTCTCCTCTCCCCCGTAGTGTGCCTCCTATAGTCACAAGGTGCAGGAGACAGACCACAAAGGGCAGGAGTTGCAGCGTGCCTCCTGCCCCCTGCAACCTGTCTTCTGCCCCCTGCGACTGCGGGAGACAGGCCGCAGAGGATAGGAGACAGGAAAGGGGAAATTCCTACCCCCCAGGGGTATGTTTCCTGCCTCCTGTGGTCTGTCTCCTGTGGTCGCAGGGGGAGGGGTTTGGAATGTGGTGTTTGGGATGTCTGCAAGTGAACTACTCCTGGAGGGTATGTCACATTGCCAAGTGGCTGTGTTGTCCTCAGAAAGATGTGTCAACTGTGCAAGAGACTGAGTTGCAGAGTTTTGAGGATGAGGACATTGCTAGGAGCGACCAAGTTCGACAGTAGAAAGAGGCCGCTACTGTCCAGCAGGAGGAGTCTTGTTGGAGGTGCAATAAAGCAGGCAGTTGTGCACTGATCAGGAGGTCATAGGAGATGCCATCAAGAAAGCTGCAGTTGCTGGTGGTTGAGATCCCTTATTTCCAAACCTGACTAGAACCCGTTAAGACTGCTCCAATGAGTTTAGGTACTTGCTGTGGGATTTTTGGACGTGTACTCAGATAGATGAGGTGTAGGTAAGCGGAACCTTACGTATTGACCAGAGAGTGGTAAATGTGTGTCTGGAGATGCTTCCAGGACAGAAGAAGAGTTCTGAGAGCAGCAGAACCGTTAAAGGTGGACTTGCAGCGTCTGATGGGTTTAATGGATTGTATGCAGGGTTGTCAGTGGAAAATGTCTTATATGCAGTGATGTGTGAGAAAAATGTGAAGTGTGAACAAGTTGCTATAGAAAGTACAGCTCAAGCAATAGAAGGGATTAGGTGCACTCCTAGAGGTCATGGTTGAGTGTATTACAGCTGATGTGGCTTGCAGCAACTTGCAGAGTGGTCTTGTTCAAGAAGTTAATGTGGTTGACAGTAGAAATCAGGTGTCCTCTGCACCGATTGGTTTTAAAAAGGGGACAAAGTCGCCTAATTTGAACACTGTATGTGTGGAGTGTCTGGATAACTCTTACATTGCTCCTGAGAAAAGTAGGAGTTTTGACCCTGATGGACTGGTTATACAAGTGACAATGTCCGGTGGCCTTTGTCAAAATGGGGGGGATTATGTGACAGAGCGACTTCAGGGAGTAGGTCTCTGTCACTGTATTGGTTCCAGACCAGGCTTTACCTGGTCTTTCACAGGCCTATAAAAGCCTCTTCCTCTCAGACACAAGGGGGAGGTGTGGCTGCCACCTGGAGTTTGGAGCAGCAGAGCTGTGGAGATGGCTCTGGCCCCCAAAGGGGCCCTTTAACCCCCTTTAAAGTGTTTTGGGACTGTTTAACAATTTTTTTGTGGTTTGGGCAATACCTTTTGACCACTGATAAGAGGAACCCTCTGTGTGTTTATAAATTTCAACAGCCTGGGAATTTTTTTTTGTGTATGGTGGTTTTGCTGCTGAAAAATAAAGCTGCCTCAGGACAGTTTAACCCCTTTTAAAAACCCCTTACCCCCCAAACCAGTTTTGGCCCTAAGACAGACCCCCTATTTTTAAAATCTTCATGTGTCACTTTATGTGAAAAAAAATTTTTTTGACACTTTAACCTATCCAAGATTTCAAAAGATTTTTTTTCCTCGTGACCCTTTTGGCTTTAAGAAAGTAAAAAATTTTTGGCCCCAAAAAATATTGTTTTTTTGTGAAAGGGTTGAAAAATTGAAAAATTTACAATTTCAAACTTAAAAAATTTTTTCAGAAAGACAGAAAAGTTTTTCCCACCCAAAATTTAGTTTATAACTCCATCAAACCAAATATTTGGTTTGTATTTTTGGCATCTTTTTTTTAAATGTCTTTTTTTTTTTACGCATTAGGGGCAAAAATTTTTAAAATTAAATTTTAAAAATTTTTCAAAAAAATTTTGCAATAACATTTTTAGGGACCATTCCATTCAAACCCGGCCCTTTAAATCCCCTGAATGTTAGATCCCCCATAAATGACCTAAACCAAAAATTTTTTTTAAACACCCCTTTAAAAGTTTTCCAAAACTAAATTTTGGGAAGTTTATTAACCCATTGGGTTTTTTCACGGGAATTTAAAGAAAAGGGGAAGTAAAATTAAAAAAATGTCCTTTTTTTGAAATTTTTTTCAATTTTTATACATTTTTGACAAAAAACGGTAAATTATCAGGAAATGAAAATTAATATTAAATTCCCCAGATTCCCCGATTAAAGGATACCCCTTTATGTGGCCCTAGTCATTTTTTGGCTCAACCACAAACCCCCCAGAATAGGAGGAGCACCTACCAACCGGGTCTTTTCTTTACAATTTTTTTTGGGGGCCATTTCGGGTTTTTCGGAAAACCCAAAGGGTTTTCCAAAACTTAATAAAAACCCCTAAAAAGCCCCCATTTTGGGAAAAACTAAAACCCCTTACGAATATGACCAGAGGTGTAGTGAGTAAAACGACCCCAAAAAGCGTTTCACAAATTTTTTAGCGTTCGGTTTTAAAAATAAAAAAATTTTTTTTTTTTCCAATAATCTAAAATTTTTTAGCTAAAAAAATTTAATTTTTACAAGAATTTTTGGAAAAAAACCCAAAAAAAAATTGTTTTTTGCAATTTCTTCCAATTGGGGCCAAAAACCCACATGGGGGTTGTAAACTGCTTTTTGGGCATGGCGGGGGAAACAAGGGGGAGCGCTTTTTGGCTTTGGGCCCCACAGATTTTGGGGGGACCATGCCCGCATCTGAAAAACCCCCCCCCCAAAAATACTAGAACAGGGGAAACCTCCCAAATTTTCCCTTTTTTTGGATTTAAAAACCCCTCCCGGGGTCTCATCTAAAAGGTTTTATTGTGCATTTTGGGCCCCAAAAGGGTTTTCCTAGTTTTTTTTTTTTGCATTGGGCCATGGAAATGGAGGGGGGGAAAAGCAGTTTCCCCCCATTGGTTTTTTGGGGTTCATTTTTACAGTATTCCCCCATACCGGGGTAAAAACGGGGTAACTTACTATGGGGTCGGGGGAAAAATTTCAAATGATATAAATTTTTTATAGTTTTTTTTTGTTTTTTAAATTTCTTTTAACCCAAAAGAAGCATTTTTAAAAAAAAGTTGCGTTTTTTTTTTCCTATTCTGACCGCCCTTTTCTTAAATTTTTTTTCTTTTTGGAGCTGCTTGTGGGTTTTTTTTTTACGAATAAATTTATGTTTTTTTAAGACCATTTTTGGGGGGCCAAAGTGGGTGCTTTTTTATCACTTTTTATTAAGGGTTTTTTTGACATTTTTTAAAAAAATACCGCAATCCTTGGAGTGTTTTTTATTTTTATTTTTTTCAGCGGGGCACTGGCGGGTATAAATGAAATTTCAAATTTTCCCCCAGGTTGATACAAATTTCAGCAAAACCACATTTGTATATTTTTTTAATGTTTTCCCGCTGTTACAAAAAAAAAAACACTTTTATCAAAAGGGAAAACCCCGTTTTTGCATCGCCGCATCTGAGAGCCATAACTTTTTTTTTTTTTCCCGTTTATGGAGCTTTTAGGGGCTTTTTTTTTGCGGGATGAGTTTATGTTTTTTTTTGGGAAAATTTTTGGGGCACAAAACTTTATGTCGTTTTTAAAAACCTTTTTTTTTTGGCAAAGGGGGAAAAAAAATACTGCAAAACCAATGTTTTTTTTTTTTTAATTTTTTAAAAGCTTCACCATCATATCCGGAAAAATTAGTTTTACCTGTGGGGTTTAGACGATTACGGTTATACCCAATTTAAAGGGATTTTTTTTTTTGAAAAAACAAAAATTTTTTTAAAAAAAAAGTGTTTTTTTTTTTGTAAAAAAAAAAATTTAAACAATTTCAAACTTCTAATAGCCAGAACTTTTTAATTTTTCCATAAACAGAGCTGTGTAAAGGGCTTTTTTTTTTTGGTAAATATGTTTTTTAAATTGGGACAAAAATTGGGGTTTATATTAAATTTTTGTTTGCTTTTATTCCATTTTAAGGGGGGCAGGGTTTTACAAAAATCCCCAATCCCGTACGTTTTTTTTTTTGTTTTTTACGGGGTTCCCCCTACGGGTTTTTAAAAATAACAGATTTTTAAAGGGGGGTTTGGGTACGCACCCGATACCAAAATGGGTACTTTATTTATTTTTTATTTTTTTGGGGGATTGCGTTTTTAAAGGGGGAAAAAAGCGATTTTACGTGTTTTTATTTTTTTTTTTTTGTTTGGTTTTTGTTTTTTACACTTTTTTTTTTTTACTTTTTTTCACACTTTTTACCCCTTTTCCCCAGGGGGGGAAATTTCATAACCCATTTGTCAATCGTTCAAAGCAATAGGAGATCAGCATACAGCTTTTTAGCTTATTTCCCGGTCTCCCTGCAACTGTCCCCGTCACCCCGCCCACAAGGGAATTTTGGGAAACGGACTCACCAACAACCCGTGCGTCAATTTAGCAAACCGGGCTGCCTGGGAAGGGGACCCTAGCGGGGACTCAACGGCCCTTTCTTTCGCCGGATCCGGGGACAGGGCCCCATCCGCCCCCGCACTTGGGTTCGCCCACGATGTCCCCCACATCGGGGGGGAAATTCCCCCCCGGCCCGGAGATCACTCCGGGCGTGGGGGTTGGGATGAAGCCCCCGGTAAATAAAACCGCCGTTTTCCCTCCCGAATCTTGCGCGCTCCCCCCTGTGAGCGCGCAAGAAAAGCCTTTTTCGTACTCATACGGCAATTTGGGGGGAACCCCTCCCCCCATTGCCGATGAGGGAACACAAATTTCGGGAAGGGGTTTAAAACTTTTTTAATTTGGGTTACCATTAGTTTTTTTTCCCCCCTCCTTCCCGGAAACCTAACGTTTTTTAATTTTTTTCCCCCTACATAGACATATTAGGGCTTTTTTTTTTTGTGGACAAGAGGACTTTCTAATGGTGCTATTTTACCATATCCCCCAGAAAAAATTGGGAAAAAGAAAAAAAAATCTAAGTGGGGCAAAAAAACCCATACTTTTTAGGAATTTTTTTTAAATTTCGTCTTTTACTATCCGGGATAAATAATGTGTTTATCTGTAATTTTGCCCGGTTTTATACATTCTGGCCACACCAAAAAATAAAATTTTTCATTTTGTTAAAAAAATTTTCGAGTTTTTTCAGATGCGGCGATACCAGTTATGTGTAACTTTTTTATTATTTTATTTTTTTTCATTTGTAAAATGGCAAAAGGAGGGTGATTAGAACTTTCAATATATATGTTTACACATTTACATTTTTTTATTCTTCACTTTAACATAGAGTCGGGCGATCATTTGTACAGCCGATTGCATTGTATAGACAATTCATTAGGGTGTGCAAAGACAGTGATTTTACTAATACCTGCTTAGGGCAGGATGTAGTAAAATGAAAAACATGGCGGTGATGGAAGCCTTCACAAGGTTTCCAGCCACCTTGTTAACTGATCAGGGCCCTACATCTAATAGGTTAAACAGCACAGCCGGCTCCATCTCGTCCTGCAACTAGCAGGTGTTAGCTACAATTAGCGGCATGATCCTGCTACAAAGCCCTTTACTGGCACTGGGACGTAAATTTACACCCAGTGTCGTTAAGTGGTTAAAGATAAACCATGTGGTCCGTTTGACTTGTTTATCGGATGCCATAACCCTTGACCAAAGAAGATGATCCTGTGAGCTGAGTGACACCCGAGCCGGTCCAATATGGCGGCCAAACGTGAGTGCAGTGTCACAGTATAGATAGATATAGATATTTTTTCTATAAAGCACTGTTTATGTCTATCACCTAATAAGAACATTCCTTACATAACAAAGGTTTATCAGAGTACAACAATAGCCTGCATCATCATTGACTAACTTTAAAATATAGACTTAAAGGGGTTTTATCGCTACAAAGATCATGTCAGATAATGGGGACAGTAAAATAAGCACTTTTGTAATTGGTTTGCATTACCTCTGTCACTTGGTTTAGCAGATATGAGCTCTTCTGTAAATCTGTATTCTGTTTCTGTTGCTGCTGGTCGGGACACGGGATCCCCCCTAGACACACCCCCTGCACTGTGGTTGGCTGGCTGACATTTAATTCAGCCTGTTGGGATACACCCCTAGACAGGAAACGTCCCGACCATGCCCCCTGCGCTGTGATTGGCTGCCTGCACACTCTGTGTTTTCTCCCCTCTGAGCTGTTAAAATCGATAGTGAAACCAAGGGCTACTGTCTCTATACACATCTCTCAGCTCTAGGATGAATGATCGGGGCAATTACTGGCTGTTTAAGTCACAGATCCCCTCATATAACACAGTATTATAGAGTCTCCTGCCTGTTAACAGGGGGAGAGAAGGGTAGGAGGGCAGTGTGCATTGCTCTATATAACCCAGACTGCTGTCTGGTAACAGAGGGGGAAGGGGGCAGTGTACACTCCTCACATGTCTCATCTGTTTGTATAACTGCATATAGCACAGCAAGGAGCTTGTGGAGCCTGAAGGCTAC
Source organism: Phyllomedusa bahiana (assembly GCA_025379985.1). NCBI lineage: Eukaryota > Metazoa > Chordata > Amphibia > Anura > Hylidae > Phyllomedusa > Phyllomedusa bahiana. The sequence goes on along the minus strand of JAODAL010001016.1, from coordinate 224,928 downwards.
AGATATAAGAAGCATGCAGGAGGCTACAGAGCTGTTCTATCCAGACAACCTTCTCCATCCCCTGCTTCATACAAAATGTTGATGTCACAGTTCTGGGAGGGGAGACACGCCTGTTGACAGGAGAGACTCGCCCCTGGATTTCAAACTCAATCTCAGAGAATTAGCTGAAGAACACGAACAGTTCAAACGATAAAACTCCTTTAATTTCCATACTAGCTTCATGTTATACTACTTATGAACAGATTGTTTAATTCTGACCTGTTATAAATAACTTCTCTTGAAAGCTTACCATCAAATATACTCAGCCTCTAAAAGATATTGCCTGACGTCTTTGCTCTTCTACTACATGAGCTCCACTGAGACAAACACATAATGAAGTAGATATATCTAAACATATATAAATATAAATATATATATTATATAAAATATAATATATATATATAGTACCTAGAGTAAAATAGAGTATATCATTATACTGTATGTTTGTTTCACTAGAGCTCCTATAGTCAATCATGATGCAGGCTAATGTTGCACTCTGATAAACCTTTGCTATGTAAGGAATGTTCTTATTAGGTGATATAAACAGTGCTTTTTAGAAAAACAACATGTCATTTCCTGGCCCCTTTGTTACATTTGGCTATAAACTCTAGACGAGGTGTCAATGGGACTGCTGACAGTTTCCTCTTAATATTTTTCCCTGCGTTATGAAGGGCTGCAGTTGAGGCGTCTGTTGAATAACATTGGCAACATGTCAGGGGGAAAGGCGTCCATAAACTTCTTAACATTTTATTTGTGCTGACAAAAAGTTTCCAATTAATATCTTAACTTTGTGTCTAAAAGTTTTCACTAATATAATTTGACTTCACACACAGATTACATAGAGATAAATCTTCCCATTATCAGTACAAGATTAATACATGACAGAGGATGATGAGAAAAAGATTTAGATACAACATGAAATATACTACAATGACTTTAGGGTGTCTAAAATAAGCTTAAAATCCCCTTAAGTAACAGGCCTGAAAAGGCAAAAAATTGTTGTTTTTGGCTCTCTGCATTTCAACAGTCATAACTTTTTTATTTTTTTCAGTGACACTGTTGTGTGAGGACTTGTTTTATGAGGGAGAATGTTTACTTTTTGGGGGGCATAGTTTAAGTCTACATATAAATCACTGCATTTTTTTTTTTTTAAAGTGCAGCGTTAACATAAAAAAGTGTTTTTTCTGCATTTTTTTTAATTATTTTTTACACCTTTCACATTTTATACTAAATAGTATGTTAGAGTAATTCTATAGGATATTATGGTCAAGTAGATACCGAATATGTGTAGGTTTTTTGGTAATACATTACATTCTGTATCAGTATGACACAGGCTGCTGTCAGGACAATGCACAGTGTGCTCTGACAGCAGGCTTATTATGCAGATAGCCCCGAGTCTACTCTAGGCCCCCGGTGCTGACTGTGAAGGGAATTCCCTTTGATCATGCAACAGTCATGGACTGTGGCAATCACGGTGTTAAACAGCAGGAATCAAAGGCTTTCTCCAGTCCCTGTCATTCACAGAGACTGCACAATTGCAGCTCTGGTAGCTGCAAACCCCTTCTGTAGGCAGCAACCTCTTTTGGTGTCACTGCCAACAGAGAGCACAATCTACCTGTTGTCAATAGACAGTGGACGGTCATTAAGGACTTAAAGTGGTTTTCTCATTACAAGCTTTCGAGGGCATCTTAAACTTTCTCTCTTTCTTACCCTGTTTCCCCGAAAATAAGACATAGTGCATTTTCAGTTATGAAATTCAGGGTTTGGCTGCTTATGCTGATGTTTGTGATGAAGTCACTACAGAAATATTAATACTTTTTGATGTTTTGTTCAAACAATAATGTGAATTATTGTTCATAGAAAAAAAAACATCCCCTAAAAATAAGTCTTAGCTCGTCTTTAGGAGCAAAAGTTAATATAAGACACTGTCTTATTTTCGGGGAAACAGAGTAGGGTATGTTCACACGGCGTAATTGCGGCGCGTACAGTACACTTGGAAGCGGTTTTTAAATATAATTCTACCACATAATGGCAGAATGATTGTAAACTGCAGTGTACTAAACCACCAACAGAAAAAATATGTTTATCAGGGAAAACCACACAGTATAACCAGACAAATGATCCTTAGTAAGGAGGAGCCTAGAGTGTTAAGCAGGAACTATTGAATGTTCATTTTTAAAGGTGTTGTATCACAATAAAATATTTTATTGAATAGATATTGCTAAAACAGTAAACTTTACATATGTACTTGTCAAAAATTAACAGTGTTTATACCACACTCCTACCTACATGGGCTTGGTTGATGTCACTTGTATTTCTTGTTGGGAGTAGTTATGGCCATCTGATGCTTTTGCTCTTCTCTGGTCGAGCATGTCCAGTTCATTCTAGTGAGAGCCACCACAGCTATTAACTACCACGAGAGCTCACCTTATGGGTAAGGCGGTGTGAACTGTAGTTCCGGTCAGTTGAGAAATAATCATGTGACCAAAGTCGCACCCACTAACCAGACATGCTGATTAAATGAAGAGTGGGATGTGAGAGCAAGGATAAAAGGTCATGTGAGGGTTATTTTTCTCTGACACATATATCGTTTAAGTTAACTAAATCATATGTAATATTCTCTGTGTAACCTTCGTGATGGTACAACCCCTTTAAGGATAATTATGAGACTGGCTATGGAGGTGTGGTGCCCATAAAGAGCAGTTTAACTAAAAGAGCCAAACAAAGCCCTTCTTCTTTGGCATTCAGCCTGTCTATGATGGAATAGTCTCTGAGCAGACAACAGACCTGAATGGACATCCTCTCCTAGTTCATGACCAGGCATTTCCTGCTTTCTGAGTTAATTTTCTAGGGCAAGAAAAAGGGCTTGTGCAAACAGGCACTAGCAGAAGAGATTGGAAGGTGGTTCTTTCATGGGCTTATTGGGCAGTAACTGGTATTGCAGAGTCCACAGGCATACATGACCATTCTTAGAGGGCAACCACCCCTGAATATCCATCCATGCCATTTATATGTGCCTTTTAACCTGCTAGAAGCCTTGTTTGTCCAAACAGTCTCATTAAGTTCTTTTCAGATGAGTTTATGGGTGGTCTTTGGTTTTCAAATATCATGTGAAAGTCCCACCAGCTTGTATTTCTTTAATAAGTTGAGAACATCCTCGTAGTACCATTAACAAGCTTTTGGCAGGCATGGGCAGACACCCTCTTCCAATTCATAAAGGCATTTACTGGCAAGCCACAAGGCATCCTTAATATCATTTAGTTAGCACCAGTCCTCTAAGTTAATTTTACAGAGAATCAAACAGGGCTTGCATAAATGTCCACTGCCAAAAGGGATCCAAGGCTGAACAGGTACCTTCAGCAAGTGTGTAACATAGTCCATGGGCATCCATAAGAGATGGGCGAATCGATTCTAACGAAGTGGAATTTGTTTAGAATTTTAGGGAAACTTCAGTTCTGCACAAATCGAAAATTGGGGGGATTCCTAACAAGCGTGTTTTTTTTGCAAAATGGGGCCCCAAACACTGGCGTACATAGGGAAAAGAACCTGGGAGGAAAAAGGAACCCCCAATGACATGTCAACATGAAGCCAATCAAGGGCTGGCGGGCTCTGGACGTCCAGTATAAAAAAAGGACCAGGCTCTCCCTCACAGTTCCCTCGTTGTGCCTGACATAACGTCCGTCTCTGCTGCTCCCCTCACTCAAAGCAATTGCTTTTATCACGATTGGGGGGGGGGGGGGGAACCACCAAATCTGTCAGTTGCTCACCCCGTTCTGTATCTGCTGAACCATTCTGAAAGAACTGCTTTTTCAGAGACGCTTCTCTTCGTTATCATTTTGTTTAGTTTGTGGGGTAATTTTTCATTAAAGTCCCGGGTGGTCGAAATTTTGCCCCATATACATTTTAAATTTTTCCCCGTTCTTTCCAAGGGAATTTATACCAAAGGGTTTCTCAAGCCCGTTTCGGTCCATTTGGAGTCAAATACATGTGGTTTTTTGCCCCATAATACCTAAATTTCTTTTGGCATTTCTGGGGGTTTCATACCAAGGGGTTTAAATTTAACCTGTTTTAGTGGGTGTATTTTTATTAAAATACCGTGTTTTTTTTCACCCCCAAAAATAAAGACTTAAAAATTTTTTCCTTCCCGGTCATTTCGGGGGGCATTTCTACCAATTTAATTAAAACCTGTTGTGTGGGTTTTTTTTGTATTAAAAACAGGTGTTTTTTACCCCCAATACGACTAAATTTCTTTTGGTCTTCTGGAGGCATTTCATATCCAAGGTTAATTAATTGTTTTTAGTGGGTTTTTTTGGGGTGAAATACGGGTTCGTATTTATTTGCCCCAATTTCAAGTTTTTTTCTGTATGCTATTTAAAACCAAGGGTTTTTTATCCTCTTGTTTTTTGGTTTTAAATTTTAGTTAAAAACGGGGATGCATATTTCTGCCACATACATGAAATGCTGAAATCCATCAACTTCAGACCAGTGGGGGTATTTTAATTTGTGGCCAAGAGTTAATATATTTACTTTTTGTGGAGAATTCTGTGTCAAATCCAGTGTTTGTGTATTTCAGCCCTACATACATTTCAAATCCAGTCTCTTGGGATATTGCTATTTGTGGCAAACAGTTAATTTTTTCTTTTATTGTGGTGATTCTGTTAACTCCTTAACGACATTGGACGTATGCATACGTCCAGGTGTTTTGGGGGGTTAACGCACCTGGACGTATGCATACATCCTGGCGATCATGCGGGCGAGCTGCACACGATCGCAACATGGGACCAGTGGTAAATTACCGCTGGCCGCATGCCGTATCACCCGCGGCCGGAGTGAGCATGGTTACGATAATGAAGCCGCAGGCAGGAGGAGTGAGCTCAATTCCCGGGGTCATCTGTGACGTCAATACTGTGTACTGGCCTGCCTTCATCCCAATCTAGATCTAGCCATGGGAAAAGTAATGAAAGTGTCAAAAAATAAAAAAAATAAAAATAAAAAAAAGTGGAAAAAAGTAAAACACAAACACAAAAAATAAAATAAAAACCCATACATCACCCCTTTCCCCTTTACAAACGCCAATCGCCCCAAAAAAGATCAAAAATAAATAAAGTACCCATATTTGGTATCGCCGCGTGTGTAACGACCTTCCCTATAAATTTGTCATGTTAATTAACCCGTACGGGGACCGGCGTAAAAAAAAAAAAAAAAACACAGAATTAAGATTTTTGTTCTTCTTCTGCCCACAGCACATAAAATGGAATAAAAAGCAATCAAAAACTCCTATAAATGCCAAAGTTGTAACAGTTCATCCCGCAAAAAAATGTCCTTACACAGCTCTGTATACGGAAAAATAAAAAATGTATGGCTCTCAGAAGACAGCGATGCATAAATATTGTTTTACACACTAAAAACACTTTTTTTTTTTTTTTTTTAAATTGCTTCAACATAAAAAAAACTATGTAAACAGGATATCGCCATAATCATATCGACCCAAAGAGTAAAGCTAACTTATCACGGATACTGCACGGAGAGCTCTGTTAAAAAAAACACTAACAGGATTGCAGTATTTTCTTCACCCTGCCTTCCAAGAAATGGATTTAAAAGCGATCAAGAAGCCTTGTCCCCCCAAAAAAAATATAATAAAAACGTCAATCATCCCGCAAAAACAAGCCCCAACACTCCGGAAACAAAAAAAATTTAAAAAATTATCCCTCTCAACACGGCGAGAAAAAACGTGTTTTTCCTGGTTTTTATAAAAGTGTTTTTATTGTATAAAAAGGGAGTAACCCTAAAGAAAATAACAAATTTGGGGACGCTGTAATCATATTGACCTGCGGTTAAAGCTACATTCATATAACCGTACAGTGACCCCTTTATAAAAATAAAAAAAAAAAAAACCCCAAACCCAAATTGCTGTATTTTGTTCAAAACATTCACAACAAACCTTTTAAAAAAAATTTAAATATGCACCCCAAAAGGGGACCAATAAAAACATCAACCATCCCGCAAAAAACAAGCCAAAAACCCAGCTCGCAACGCAAAAAAAGTATGGCGGGCAGAATAGACAACATAAAAACGTATTTTTTTTTAAAAAAATTTCTATTGTGAAAAGTAATAAAAAAAAAAAATATAAAATCTATATCTTGTAATTGACCGACCCCCATAGTAAAGTTATCCCCGCATTTACACTGCCGGCGAACACTGTAAAAATGAAGCCCCCAAAAAACAATGACCAACTTCGTTTTTACCCCCCATTTTCGGCCCAATGTAAAAAAAAACTAGGAACACCTTTTCACCCAAAATCACAGTTTAAACCCCTAGATTTAGAATCCCTGAGGGGGTGTTAAAAACCAAAAAGGGGGCGACTTCTGGAAGGGTTTTTACCTGTTTTTGGCTAGTTTTTTGGGGGTTTGCAAAATGCGACATGGCTCCACAAAACGCTTCAAAGCCAAAATCCGCTCCTCCCTTTACGCCCTGCCATGCGCCCAAAAAAAACAGTTTTACCCAATGTAAGGTATTGCCGAACTTGGATGAAATTGTTTAACAAAATTTTTGGGTTCTTTTTTCCAGGATTCATTGTAAATATGAAACATTATAAGCTAAAATTGCAGATTATTGGAAAAAATGTTTTTAAATTTTCACAGCCTAATGCTAAAAAAAATGTGATCGCCTGTGGGTCTATATACTCATTTGCACCGTTGGATATATTCCTTAAGGGTGTAGTTTCCAATATGCGGTCTATTTAGGGTTGTTTATTAAGTTTTAGCACCTTAGGGTGTCCTCAAACCTGAAATGGGGGCCTAAATAAAATCGTATTGAAAATGAGACCCCAAAGTCCAGTAGGTGCTCCTCCAGTTCTGGGGCTTACGGTTGAGCCAAATAATGCACTAGGGCCAATATGGGATATCTCTAAAAATGGCAGACCTGTGGGAAATGGTATTAAGTTGCATTTACCTAGTCACATTTACCATATTCCAGTGAATAATGGATAAATATTGAAAATCTGCAAAAAAAAAGTGAAATTTAGAAATTTCACCTCCACTTTTCTTTAATTTCTGTGAAATACCTAATGGGTTTTTCAAACTTCCTAAACACTGGGTTTTAAATACTTTAAAGGGTTTTAGTTTCCTAGAAGGGGTCATTTATGGGGGTATCTAACATGCAGGCCCTCAAAGCACGTCAGAACTGGAGTGGTCCCTAAAAAAATGTATATTGCAAATTTTCTTTAAAATATGAAAAATACTACTAATTTTCTAACCCTCTAATGTCATAAGAAAAAAAAAAATTTAAAAAATGATGCCAATTTATGTGGACATAGGGTAATGCTTTTTTAAACTATTTTGGGGTGAATTTTTCTGTCTTGCCCCCAAAAATTTTGGAACTTTGAAAACACAAATTTTTTCCAAATTTTCATGAAAATTTTGATATTTTTCCAAACAAACAAGGTTGTTTTTGGGAAAATTTCTTACTAACAAAAAGCAAAATGTGTCCAGGAGAAAACAACTCTGAATCACATGGAAGGGTAAAAGTGTCAAAAAGTTATTGTCACTTAATTCGACAAGAAATTTTTAAAAAATGGCTGTGTCGGAAGGCCAAAACGTTGGGCTTAAGGGGTTAAATGCTGATACAGAGAGCCCCCCAAAAAGGGGAAAGGGTGTCACATAATTTTGCATTGAACCCCAATCATTTTGCCTTCTTTGATCTTTCAGTGCCCCTTTCGGTTGGTAAAATAATCCATCATTGCAAAAAGCAAAAAGAAACGGGATTGAACTCAAAAAAAGAAAATGGAATATTTGCATGTTTCTTTTTTTTGTATGCACCCACGTTTAAAAGAAGGAAACCAAAGTAGGACAATTCAAAGAGTGGGGGAGGGCGGAAACGCTTAGAAAACCACGAGGGTCGAAAGTGCTCAGTTGCTGCGCATGAGGAGATTTGATGGTGAAGGGGCCCAGCATCAGAAGGCTACAAAGCCCAGGAAAGAGAGGGGAGGTGGGTGGCGTACCATCCCGGGTAAATAAAAGGAGCAGCGTCAGCAAAGGGGGGGAAAACAGGGGGTTGGCAATCAGAATAGAGCGAGGCAGGTACCAAAAAGAATCCGGGGTTCGGGTCTGCTCCAGGTACGCTGCGGGTGGGTACCTAATCACTAGAAGGTGAAGAAAGCGCCACGACAACTCCAGACTCAGGTTGTGCTGAGGAGCTTTTATGCTCTTAACCCCCCTTTTCCCTCAGCAGCCTTTGGCAGTGTACATGGCTTTGATGAACCCCCCGGTCAGACCTGCTATATGAGGATGGACCATGCTCAGATGGGGCCCCCGGCCAACTGACTTAAGGATTCTCTATAGTAGTTGAGTTTGTCTTCGTTTTGGGGCGGGTGAAAAAATGCCCCCATTTGGGGGACCGGTAACGAGGCCCCAAGGGGGGTGGAAGTCAAATCATTCCTTGCCGATGGTGACAATTCACTATCACTACCAGGAAATCACATGCGGGGGGGCCCATCCCAAAAATTTCTCTGGGGACTCCCTGCCTCCATCTCCATTAAGCCACGTTACTGTTTCTGGGTATCTTCCCGTTTTCCTAATCCCCAGATGATCCTGCCCCCCTTGTCACCTGAATAAAATAAACACTCATTCGCCAGACCCTGCTTGTGCTCCAATGTCTTCCTCCCCCCTTCACCCCCCCCGGACACATGGGGCCGTGAGATGTATTGCCATCCCATCCCCTGACCCGACAGATTTTGCAGACGTTTTCCAGAAGAAGAGTGGAAAAGACGTTATTCATCCCGTATTCCGGCGATGAAAAAACGTGCTTCCCAAAGGGCCTAGCAAACTGGGGGTCCATAGCTGCCGCTGGCGGAAACAAAATTTCACAGGGAAAAAATCCTGTCCACTTAATCATCAAAAAAATCGTTAAGGGGCCCTTTTTTCCTTTTTTCATCAATTTCCCCTGTTCATCCCAAAATTTTCCTGTTCATAATTCCTTCCGTTCAAAATTTCCCCCTTTTCATAAAATTTTTTTTTTTCTCTGTTTATGTTTCCCCTTTTCTGTTTAGCTCAAAAAACGGGTTCTTGGGATGGGAGAAATGGCAAAGTGAATGCAAATTTTCCTGGCCATTTTTTGAATTGGGGGCAGATTCCACCACTTGAAAAAGGGAGGGGTGCAGTACCAACAACTTGGGCAGGGGCACGGTCGCTTCTGCACTTTGGGGGCTAGACGCATACTGCGTCCTGGTAAGTCTGGGAAAGCTGCTGGCACCATGAATGCCGGGAGCAGAAGATCTGGGCCCGGGAGATGAGTAAAAGCCGGAGTTGTCTTTGGGAGAGGGGGTGAAGCCTTGGCCCCCTGGAAGGGGGGCGGGGCCCCGGGGTTGCGCTGTTGTGACAGGATGGAAAACTACATCTGGAACGTTTTTTTCCCAGGACGTATGGTGACACTGCTGGTTGATGCGGGCTGTGGGGCCAAATTAGGGCCCGGTACGCTTTCTTTCGCCACAGATTTTACAAATAACCAGTTCACCTCCTCTGGTGTCTGTCAAAAAACTGGCACACCGCCCAGTAGGTGATTTTTCCACCAAAGCTCCCCTGACTGACTGTTTCTGCCGCTGCCCCCCTTTTGCCCGTGCCGCTAATTTCTGGCCGCAAAATGGGTGGCTAAATGTGGTTGTTTGGCTCCCCCAAACCCCGCACTCGCACCCTGTTGACTCTACCCCCACTTATGGGCTGCGCCCTGCCCCGACAGCAACGCCCCCTCTCTTCTCCCAATGATAATGTGAAGCCCCTTTTCCCCTCTTGGGGCTGGGCAGCTATACATCACGGCTTTCAAACCACCTGATGCGGATACACCCAACTTTTTTTAAAAACTCCGCCCGACATTAACTCTCTACTGTCCAAGATTCCAGATTGCTTTTTGTCAAATGCTCCCTTTTTCTCCTCCCGTCTCCTTTAAAAAAATTTTGTAAAAAGAAACTTCCCGGGGCCGAGACAATGGGAATTTGAGGTGGGGGGACCGCCCCGGGGGGGGCCCCCCTTCACCAAAAAAAAGGGGGCCAATGAGGCATGGGGTGGGCGAATTTTTTTATTTTGGGGGGGATTTTTGCCCTGTTTAACTAGGGGACAAGAATACCCTTTTCCCGCCCCGTTGCTTTACCCAGCTTTTCCCCTGTGCGATCCACATCATTAGTGTTTGCCTGTCACCCCCGCCTCCTCAAAGTGCGCTGTGAAAACCTGACCGTCGTAACATAACCCCCCCGACACTCTCCTCATCATACTTCCCCCCCCCCGCTTCTGCAAAGAAGCAGCAGAGTCTTCCCCACCTCTTTGCACCCAAAGTCCTCAAATATTTGTCCCACGTATAGGGTGCAAGGGAAGCACATGTATTCTCTGACTGTGGGAAGCGAATGGGACAGAGTGGGGTTGAGGACAGGTGAGGGGCCCCACCGCCCCAGGGCCAGTCAAATAAGGGTTGTGTCTCACAAACCCACCCCAAATCTTTGGGTAGGGTTGGCAGATGTAACTGGGAGAATGTGGGGCCATCAACATTCGGAAACGTTATCTTGGTGGCTTTCCGGATGCTACATACAACGGAAACTGTGGCCTTGGGGGGTGAACCTGCTGGACGTCCCCTTACTGTTTCTGCGAACTGTGCCCCTTCAGTAACCTACTATTGTTCTTTGGCTATTGTTTTTATTTAGCCCTCAGCCTTTTTTTCCGCGGGGCTGACATGACTTTGTCAGGCTGCCTTTCCCCCTCATTTTTTGGGAGTTTTTCCCCGTAAGTGCCAAGGGGAAATTTTTAAGTAAGCGGTTTTGGGGCGGCGTCATGGCATCATACAAAAACAAGCAATTTTATAAGACCAAACCATTGTCCCTATGCATATTTGAGCATGGCACAACGTTCTACAACACCCTACAGGCTCTCTGCAGCCTGGAAATAGCTGTTTTTTAAGGCGGTTCACCGCGAATAAATTCGGGTTGAAACGAATTTTGAAAATTCGGCGAACTTGGCGAATCAAATTTTTGAGAAATTCGTCCATCTCTAGCATTCATGGCTAACCATGAAAGGTCTTTGTACCAATTGGTTAACCAGTTAGAAGCCATATTCTTTCAAACAACCTTAGTGTTAGCAGCAGTAGGTTTCTAGAAAAGACAGTCATTTTCTCAGATGAGCTTGTGGATAGTCTTTTGTCCAGATTGAGTGTCTCCAGCTAGCGTTCCTTCACAAGCTTGAGAACATATTGGCAGTACTGGAGTATGTCCTGCTTGTCCCAATTCAGCCTCCCCCATAGCGGCAAGAGGACGAATCAGGACATGAACCTGCACACAGAGCCTGTGTATCAGAGCCCTGCAAAAGAGTGACACACGGAAGAAGCAATGTATCTCTTTTTCACCATTTACACCAACTGTCTATTTGGAACCACAAACAAAGCAAAAGACAATCCTAGTTTTCCTATGTTTGTTGACTTTGACTAAGACTCTTAAGACTGCTCCTTTATTCCCAAGCCATACTCCCAGGATTTTATTGAAATCCAGCTAAATTGATGAGGAATCATAGGAAATAAGGGATCACTACCAAAAAAGAATGAGGTATCAACAGCTTTTGTTTCAAAGCTTGAATATGCGCTTTCATAAACCAGTTGCATATAAAAGTGCACAAGGCTATTGTAGGCTCATTCAGAAAGAAGTTGTTCTTCCCCAGCTCACCCCAGGAAATCTTTTCCAACCCTCCTAGCAGGGACCTGCATAGAGAGAACTGCCTCACTTCTGGCTTCCACCTCAGTGTTCACAAAGGAGCTAAAACATGGCCTCCGTCCTAGACCTGAGGAGACATCCCATAAAGGTACTGCACCCTGACGACTCCTGTGACAAACAGTCATGTGATCTGACCAGAATTATAAAAAGCCCTTGCATTTTACCATTCTAGATGGACAAGTACAAGAGAGTACAAAATTAAGTGGTTGTGCAAAACGTGCCACACTCAGTGGGGTTCCTGTCTCCCCGTGAGTTATAGAACTCCAGGGTCACATCACACAACAGCTGTTTCAGGATCTTGCTATTTGTCAGTATAAAACAGGATAACAGTTGGTTAGAATGATGCCTGGGACCCAACTTAGAAGGGTACTTGTAATGGCCGTCGCTGTGGACTGTAACGAGCGCTGGAGTGTGGACCCACTGGACCATGACAAGCGGTGGTGTAAGCCACGTCGGGAAGCAGAGTCTAAGAGACACCAGGTCTTCACTAGAGCCCACCGGAAGGCAGGTTTTTGGCTTGCTGCGGCAAGAAACCCCCAGATCACTACCCCTGATGCGAGTTTGTTCCAGTGGATATATTCCTTTAGGAAGTCTAAGGTTATGTTTACACAATGTAATTTAGTATGCATTTTGTGCCAAAATACATGCAAAAAAATGGCCAGAACAATGTTCTAAACACTACTCATAGACTGCAATGTAAAATTTGTGCACGATTCGTGTTTTACTCTCGTGATTATTGGCGCGCCTGAAAAGAATTGACAAGTTTCAGGCCTGTACGCACTGTGAAATAATAAAGTATTACGGGGCACAGTGCTCATCTAAGCTCTTCTACCCTTTGATTTTAGCTATTGGTGGGGGGGGGGGGGTCACATGACATGTGAAAAGGCTTTAAAAACATGGATCTCAGACCAGGTAAAATAAAGTACTACAATATGCACATCATTTTAATTATTAATAAAATATCTTTATTTTTAGCGCCAAATTTCCGCACACTTTACAAATTAAAGGGTGAACATACATATTACACATTAAAAGTACTTACAAAGAAAAAAGGGTGAGGCCCTGCCGGAAGTTACAACTATTGGGTGTATGGTGAAACATACGGGTTAGAATGCCAAGTTTTCAATGGTCCAGCCATTTTTTAAAAAATGGGGGGGTGGTTTACATGAAAAATGGATGAACCTGCACCCTGACAGTAATCTATTCGATAAGTCCCTGTGAGTGCCCAAATGCAGGGAGGACAGATGTGTGTGATACGTTGGGGATCTTGGTGGGCAGACCGAGAAGAGTTTTTTTCGGGGCCCTCTTAAAACTGTGAGGGTTGTGAATTGCCTGATGCCCCCCGGTGCATTTCCAGAAATGGTGCCGCAGTGTGAAACTTGTAGGCGGGCTTGGGAGGTTCGGATGATTTTGAAGGGGTTGTTCATCAGCAGGCGGGGAGAAACCGGGGAGGGCGGTAGACAGGACTAGGGAGGGAAAAGTAGGGAGGAGCAGGTGTGGGACTTTTGGGTGAGAGTGTGGTTTTACTGTACCGTACTGGGGGGGGCAACCAGTGCGTGACTGACAAGGGTAAGGCTCAGTAAACGGCTGGGGAAAGAAAGCCTGCTCTGCATTCTGGGGGCAGATTGGAGAGGGGGAGAGGTTTTTCAGAGAGGGAGACCCCAAAAAGCAAAGGGGTTTCGTAGTCAAGACGAGAAAGAATAAGAGCAGTAATGAGAGTAATTTTAATTGGCTTATGATGCGAAGTACTAGACCAGGTAAAAGTAATTTACCACATAAAATTGTAGGTACATATGAAATAGGGCACAGGCCATGAACAAGAGTGCTGTGTTTCTGAAAGAGAATAGCTATAAATTGTAAGTGTAATAATCTCCCTTTGAAAGAAAATGTGATATTACTCAAAGTGTATGAAAACAAAATGTCTAATGATGGGAAGGCCCGTGGTCCAATTTTAAATGAAGTAAAAACAAAAGTTATTGTTTGTCTCCAACATTCAGTGAGGGAAAGGGAAAATTTTAATAATTTTCAAAAGGAAATTTTAAATAAACCCGTAATAAACAGGAGTCATCTACCAGAGCTAAATAAAGCATCACACACACATGATCAAAGTTAGGTTTTTTTAGAGGGAGACATCTGAGCTGTAAATAAGAAAAGTCCATGAACTATTTCAACCTCCATGAAGTATTAATAGGCAGGGACTGCTAACACAGAAATGGCGATGTTAATGTACAAACAGCAGCAGCAGGCCAGTGCCATTACGTTGGGCTGTGATTTTCATTTGAAACATTTGACCACAAAACTCTCAATGTAGCCCCAGTCTTAATCCCAGCACTGACCTATTTGGGCCTTATAGAGGTTTTCTAACCACGTCGATTAGCTTTAAAAATGTAGGAAAATGCAAATAAATACTATTTCTAAATACATTATTCTTTCTGATTTTGCTTTCTCTTAGAGTTAGAACAGTTCTCATCTCCTTAAAACAATTTTTTCTATAAGTATATAATGACCCAAATGACAACAACTGTACACAATCAAAGGTAGGTATATAGGGCCACATGTATGATCGGGCTTTTCGTCCGTTTTCTGGCGTATACTGCGCCTCCCAGCCCGAATCCCCCTGTCGGATGCAGGGATGCGGTGTTAGGCGCAGTGTTCGCCACTTTCAGCTGTTTATTTCTTTATTTTCGTTGCACCCATACTATTGATCCTTGGCTAACGAAATTAAAGAAATAAACATGATTTTATTGATTTAATTTTTTTTTTTCGTTACCCCCCATATTATCATTCGTTTTATATACACATGGGGACCACTTCTGTAGTGTTATAATTTGATTTCGGCCATGTACAGTTTTATTTAAGTTTGCATTATAAAACCCATAGGAGCATCGCTCGCTTCTCCCATTGGTCCAAATTAATGGCGCCTCTTTTAAAATTAAACCAATCACAGAGCTCGCTCAGAATATCTTTTCCCCATAGAAAATCTATGAGAAAGTAGCTCGCGCTCTGATTGGCTAAGCTGGACGAGCCCCCGCCGCTTCAACCAATCAGCTCGTTTCTGCATATTTACTGTATTTTGAACTGTCCCGCCTTTAAATATGATTGGTAAATTTTTCTCCATAGGATATAATGGGACATTGTCGCTCCTATTCTGATTGGTCAATTCTCCTCCATAGGTTATAATGGGACATTGTCGCTCCTATTCTGATTGGCTGGTTTATGCCGACCAATCAGAATAGCTTAAACAATTTGAATTACTGTATTTCCCGGCGATTCTCTCTACTGCAATTCCCTATGTAGCGCAGTTCTCGTCGAAAAACGAGTTGTTAAGGTTTTTAACTGCTTTATTTGTAAAGAAGGGTTCTGATCTTTATCTTAAAATTTTTACACTTAATAAAAATAATTTTTTTATTAATACTTCATGCCGCACGCCGCTGAGAGCCGAGATTTCAGTGCGCCGATCTCTCCATAGACTATAATGGGAGAAGTAGCTCGCGCTCTGATTGGCTGGGATAGCCAAGCCACCGCTAGCTCAGCCAATCAGCTCGTTTCTGTCTTTTTACTGTATTTTGAACTGTCCCGCCTTTGATTTTGATTGGTCCAAACTTCTCCATAGGATATAAATGGGACTTTCTCGATCCTATTCTGATTGGTTAATACTCCTTCATAGGTTAGAATGGGCCACTGTCGCTCCTATTCTGATTGGCCCAAACTTCTCCATAGGATATATTTGGTCTTTGTCGCTCCTATTCTGATTGGCTGGCTTCTGCCGACCAATGAGAATAGCTTAAACAATTTGAATTACTGTATTTCCCGGCAATTCTCTCTATTGCAATTCCCTACGTAGCGCCGGTCTCGGCGACAAACGCGTTGTTCGGGTTTTTAACTGCTTTATTTGTAAAGAAGGATTCTGCTCTTTATCTGATAATGTTTGACACTTAATAAAAAAGATTTTTTTATTAATACTTCATGCCGCACGGCGCTGAGAGCCGAGATTTCAGAGCGCCCATCTCTCCATAGACTATAATGGGAGAAGTAGCTCGCGCTCTGATTGGCTGAGATAGCCAAGCCACCACTAGCTCAGCCAATCAGCTCTTTTCTGTCTTTTTACTGTATCTTGAATTATCCCGCCGTGGTATTCTGATTGGTCTAAACTTCTCCATAGACTAGAATGGGTCTTTGTCGCTCCTATTCTGATTGGTCAAAATTCTCCATAGGCTAGAATGGGTCTCTGCGCTCCTATTCTGATTGGCTGAGCTAGCCAAGTCCCCGGTAGCTTAACCAATCAGCTCTTTTCAGCATTTTTTACTGTATTTTGAACTATCCCGCCGTGGATTCTGATTGGTCTAAACTTCCCCATAGGTTTTAATGGTTCACTGTCGCTCCTATTCTGATTGGCCGGTTTATGCCGACCAATCAGAATAGCTTTCTGATTTTGAATTACTGTATTTCCCGGCAATTTCCAATATCCTAATTCTTGAATTAGGATATTGGAAAGTGATTTTGTTTTATATATTTTTTAGGTTTCATCTCTTTTACTGAGAATGTTGAACGCCTTTATAAAGGCGATTTTTGATTCATACTCCGCACCGACATGTGGAATGATTTCTCGCTGTTCTCCAGCCTGTCTTGCATCGGAACTGTTTTTCGGCGCAGCCCCGCACGGCGCCTAAGTCCCACACTGCGCCCATGTCCCCGCACTGTGCCCCACACACACTGGCGAGGCGCAGGGAACTTTTCCCCGCATGTATGAGTGCGCTACCTCCGGCGGCGAATCATAGGCGCAGCGCCGCACTGCGCCTCGGTCCCTGCACTGCGCCTAACACACTGGCCAGGCGCGGCGGACTTTTCCCCGCATGTATGACCGCACTACCTCCGGCGCCGAATCCTAGGCGCAGCGCCGCACTGCGCCTCGGACCCGCACTGCGCCTAAAACACAGGCGAGGCGCGGCGGACTTTACATTGTATGTATGAGCTAGCCACGGCACCTACATAACTCAGGCGCAGATTCCGCCGGAAAACTGGTGGAAAGGTGTGCCCCGATCCGGCGGGATTCATACATGTGTCCCATAGTGTCAAATGATGATAGTAAAACAATACTGCTATCCCTGTTATGTCCCTTTATTTCTATAGCTAAACCTAACCTAACAGAAAACAGGGCAATCGCTCTGATAAAGAGCAACCCTGTGCAGGAACCTAGCCCTGTTATCACAAAGCCCCTATTGTACCCTATACTGATAAATGTACTACAAACTCTCAGTCAAAGAATAATGTCTCAACATGTTTCTACCTTACTATGGCATCATCAGGGGACTGGAAAATTGCCAATAACTGAGACTGATGCTCTATGAAGAAAAAGACATATATAGATTACAAATTAGTCACCCATAGAAGCATCAAAAGAGAAAGCCAACCGGCTACTACTGAGTGTTACTTACCGGTAGCTGCTATGAGAGGCCGAACAAAAAAGACATCAAGGAGCATATGGCTCCAATGTCTGTGGAGGGCTATGGTGCGCCAACCAAACTAAAAAACGATCCGGGCCATTTTAAACTGACTCGTGGTCACATGACCGATAAAGGAGTTCCGATCTCGTGACTGATGACAACTCCCGCCTTCACGTCATGAAGTGCGGGAGCGTCTTAGCAACGCATCTCCTAGCTACCGGAGGCACTGCCAGCAATGGGGCGCGTGAACAGCGCACACCAAGATATCTGGAATTTATGTTTACGCTTCCAGGAAGCGTATTGTCACGGTTCATGCCGCGGTCCCTGCCTTGGACCGTCGGCCTGTCCGTGCCTGCCATGTCTCTGCTGGGGCTCCCTGTGCAGGGGTGCCGGCAGCATGTGTTCTGCTGTTGCCTGTCCTGTCCTGTCTTGTTGCTTCCTGGGTCCTGTCTGTGCACTGTGCCTAATAGGGTGTGCGCGTGGCAGCTTCCTGCCTATTTATTAGTTTCCTGTTCTGTGCACCTTCCTCTTCACCCCTGACCTCTGGCTATAAGAGGAAGTTCTTGTCTCTACTCTGGGTCAGTTCATTGCAGTATGTTGCTGTGTCTTGCTGTTTCTATCTTGAGCTCCTGCCAGTATCTCTGGACTTAACCCTGGAGATGCTGGTCCAGTCTGTGTCATCTGAGCTACAGTATGAACTGACCATGGATTCCGCCAGGGTGATCCTGCCCTTGTCTAGAGTGTCTGTCTGTCCGCAGGCTCATGGTTCGCCCAGAGCGTCTGCACCCGTTGCCTGTTGGCTCATGGTTCGCCCAGAGTGTCTGCACCCGTTGCCTGCTGGCTCATGGTTGCGGGTGGGGGCCTCCAGAGCGTCTGACCCCGTTGCCTGCTGGACTCATGGTTGGCCCAGAGCGTCTGCACCCGTTGCCTGTTGGCTCATGGTTCGCCCAGAGCGTCTGCACCCGTTGCCTGCTGGCTCATGGTTCGCCCAGAGCGTCTGCACCCAATGCCTGCTGGCTCATGGTTCGCCCAGAGCATCTGCACCCGTTGCCTGCTGGCTCATGGTCGCCCAGAGCGTCTGCACCCGTTCCTGCTGGCTCATGGTTCGCCCAGAGCGTCTGCACCCGTTGCCTGCTGGCTCATGGTTTTCCCAGAGCGTCTGCACCCGTTGCCTGCTGGCTCATGTTTCGCCCAGAGCGTCTGCACCCGTTGCATGCTGGCTCATGGTTTGCCCAGAGCGTCTGCACCCGTTGCCGGCTGGCTCATGGTTCGCCCAGAGTGTCTGCACCCGTTGCCTGCTGGCTCATGGTTCGCCCAGAGCGTCTGCACCCGTTGCGTGCTGGCTCATGGTTCGCCCAGAGCGTCTGCACCCGTTGCCTGCTGGCTCATGGTTCGCCAAGAGCGTCTGCACCCGTTGCCTGCTGGCTCATGGTTCGCCCAGAGTGTCTGCACCCGTTGCCTGCCGGCTCATGGTTCGCCCAGAGCGTCTGCACCCGTTGCCTGCCGGCTCATGGTTCGCCCAGAGCGTCTGCACCCGTTGCCTGCCAGCTCATGGTTCGCCCAGAGCGTCTGCACCCGTTGCCTGCTGGCTCATGGTTCGCCCAGAGCGTCTGTACCCGTTGCCTGCTGGCTCATGGTTTGCCCAGAGGTCTGCACCCGTTGCCTGCTGGCCTCATGGTTCGCCCGAGGTTGCCAACCGTTTCCCTGCTGGCTCATGGTACGCCCATAGTTTCTGTACCCGTGGCCGCGGGCTCATGGTTCCGCCCAGAGTTTCAGTATCCCTGTCCGCTGGCTTATGGTATGCCCAGAGCGTCAGTATCCCTGTCCACTTGCTCATGGTACGCCCAGAGCGTCAGTATCGCTGTCCGCGGGCTCTTGGTACACCCAGAGCGTCAGTATCCCTGTCCGCTGGCTCATGGTACGCCCAGAGCGTCAGTATCCCTGTCCGCTGGCTCATGGTACGCCCAGAGCGTCAGTATCCCTGTCCAATGGGCTCATGGTACGCCCAGAGCGTCAGTATCCCTGTCCGCTGGTCATGGTTACACCTAGAGCGTCCGTATCCCTGTCCGCTGGCTCATGTTACGCCCAGAGCGTCAGTATCCCTGTCCGCTGGCTCATGGTACGCCCAGAGCGTCAGTATCCCTGTCCGCTGGCTCATGGTACGCCCAGAGCGTCAGTATCCCTCTCCGCTGGCCTCATGGTACGCCCAGACGTCAGTATCCCTGTCCGCTGGCTCATGGTACTCCATGAGTGTCAGTATCCCTGTCCATGCTCATGGTCCAGCCCAGAGCGTCGTATTGGCCTAGCTCATGGTCCATGCCCAGAGCGTCCGTTTGGCCCTAGCTCATGTTCCAGCCCAGAGCGTCCGTTTGGCCTAGCTCATGGTCCAGCCAGAGCGTCCGTTTGGTCTAGGCTCATGGTCCAGCCAGAGCGTCGTTTCGGCTAGCTCATGGTCCAGCCCAGAGCGTCCGTATTGTGCCTGAGCTCATGGTCCAGCCAGAGCGTCGTATTAGCCTAGCTCATGGTACCCGCCCAGAGCGTCCGTATCTGGCCTGCTCATGGTACCGCCCAGAGCATCCGTATTGCCTAGCTCATGGTCACCACCCAGAGCGTCGTATCTGTTCCTGGCTCATGGTACCGACCAGAGCGTCCGTTCTGTGCCTGCTCATGGTCCCCGCCCTGAGCATCCCTGTCTGCTGCTCATGGTCCCGCCTGAGCTGCCTTCTGTTCGCCTAGCTCATGGTCCGCCCAGAGCGTCCGCCTGTTGCCTAGCTCCTGGTCCCGCCCATGAGCGTCCGTATCTGTTGCCTAGCTCATGGTTCCCGCCTGAGCATACTCCTGTTGCTAGCTCATGGTCCCGCCCTGAGCAGTCCAGATCTGTGCCTAGTCATGGTCCCGCGCCTGGAGTTCCCCGCCTCATGGTGCCCTTAGTGCCCCGTTTGTTCCTCACGTGTCACCTCTCTTTCTAGATTTTCACTATACTGACTAGTATACAGCCTGTCCTGGTCTGGACCCCCGAGTGCGTATCCCTGTCCGTGTCATGGTCCAGCCCAAGGTCCGTTTGGCCTAGCTCATGGCCCACCCCAGAGCGTCGTTTGGCTAGTAAAAGGCCCAGCCCGAGCGTCCTTTTGGCCTAGTCAGGGCCCGCCAGAGGTCCGTTTGGCCTAGTTTGGGGTCCACCCCAGGGGCGCCCTTTTGGGCCTAGTCATGGTCCAGCTCAGAGGTGTTTGGCCCTTTGTCAGGCCCCCAGCCCAGAGCGTCCTTTTTTGCCTAGCTAGGGTCCGCCCAGAGGTCCGTTTGGCCTAGTAGGGGCCCCGCCCAGAGCGCCCATTTGGCTAGTCTGGTCCACCCAGGGTCCGTCTGTTGCCTAGTCTGGTCCCCCTGAGCGTCCGTCTGTTGCCTAGTCATGGTCCCCCCCTGAGCGTCCGTTGTTGCCTAGTCTGGTCGGCCCCTGAGCGTCCTTCTGTTGCCGTCGGGGTCCCGCCATGAGGTCCCGTTGTTGCCTGTCGGGTCCCCCCTGGGCCCTTTGTTGCCTTGTCAGGGCCCGCTGAGCGCCCTTTTGTTGCTAGCCCCCGGTCCGCCCCCTGAGCGTCCGTTGTTCCCCTAGTCTGGTCCCCCCTTTGGGTTTCCCCCCCATTTTGCCTGTGCCCCTTTTTCCCCCCCGTTCCCACTCCTTTTCTGATTTTCACTTTAACTGGTTTATACAGCCTGTACTTGGTTTTGGGGTTGTCCCCGTAGAAGTTGCGGGCCCCTGGCCTATGTGGTATGACATACTGTGATTTGTAGGGGGAGGAGGGTGCTTTGAGAGGGGGGTACTGTCATGGTTCATGCCGCGTTCCCTGCCTTGGACCGTCGGCCTGTCTGTGCCTGCCATGTCTCTGCTGGGGCTCCCTGTGCAGGGGTCCCGGCAGCATGTGTTCTGCTATGTACTTGCCTGTCCTGTCCTGTCTTGTTGCTTCCTGGGTCCTGTTTGTGCACTGTGCCTCCTAGGGCGTGCGCGCGGCAGCTTCCTGCCTCTTTATTAGTTTCCTGTTCTGTGCAACTTCCTCTTCACCCCTGACCTCTGGCTATAAGAGGAAGTTCTTGTCTCTACTCTTAGTCAGTTCATTGAAGTCTGTTGCTGTGTCTTGCTGTTTCCATCTTGAGCTCCTGCCAGTATCTCTGGACTTAACCCTGGAGATGCTGGTTCAGTTTCTGTGCCATCTGAGCTCCTGACCTTCTGTCTGTCTCCTGTTATGTCTGATGTCTCTGCACCTGTCGTGTGTCCTGCCTTGGCACCTGTTCCTGATCTGTACCTGCTGTGTTACCCGTCCAGTTCCTGACGTATCCTGTGGTGTTATGTGTACGTTTATCCCTCCTGTATCCTACTGTGTTCCTGAGTACGTTTTACCTGCCCTGCTTATGTTCTCCTATGTTCCTGTGTTCCTGTCTTGCACCTCGGCTGTCACCGCAGGTAGCCACGTCAGGGGTAGCGACCTGGGGATCCCGCAGCCAAGTCCATCCCGCTTTGCAGCGGGCTCTGGCGAAGACCAGGGGCCCCTTAGACTCCCTGGCGAGGTCCTCCAGCTATCACCTCGCCTGCGGTGATCACAGAGGATCCACACCCGGATGTCAGCGGTCGGCGCCTCGGCATACGTCTGTCAGCGCCGCATCCTTTAAACGTATTTAACACCCACAGTAGTTAAAGATAGATCACCACTGCGGGATGTTATAAAAGCAGCCCAAACTACTAAGAAAGTCATTTATGCTGTTGTCATACTATACAGTCAAAAACGCATATCCACAAAATGACATAAAGACAAAAGAGCAAGTGACACATTACAATCGGTCCCCCACATTGTAGATTAACCTAATTATGGACATAGTCCAATCAATTATAGAAAACAGCTGAAATTCAATTGTTCATTCAAACCCACAGGGTGTGATGAACCCAATGGATAGATCCTGAAACATTCCCTTTTCAGCAATTCTAGATCCAAATTGCCCCTGCGGGTATGGGGAAGCACTTTATCAATACCCATGATTTTAAGACCATCACAAGAACCTCCATGCACGTTCCATATATGTCTGGAGACAGATGTATCCCTCCTATTCCTGATGTCTCCTATATGCTTGCCAATCCTGCGTCGGAACTGGCGAATGGTTTTTCCAACATAATATTTACCGCGGGGACATTGAATTCTATATATCACTCCTTCAGAGCGACAATTAATGAAATGATTGATTGTGAATTCTTTCCATGTTTTTGGATTTTTAAAGGTTTTCCCAGTTTCAATGAATTTACAGCTAGTGCAACCACTACACCGAAAACAGCCTTTTGGCTGTCTATCCAGTCACGTTGTATTTGTGGATGGTGGTGTATAGTGACTCGACACTAGTCGGTCTTTTAAGCTTTTCCCTTTCCTGAAGGTGATTAAAGGGCGAGGACCAACTTTTTCTTTAATGTCAGGGTCCATCAACAGAATGTTCCAATGTTTGGACAAGATTTTCCTCAGACGCTTCATCGTAAGTACCCACTATTCTTAAGGGTTCACTCCGCCTCTCCTCATCATGCTTGCGTGGGACAAAGAGACGGTCCCTGTCTGTATGTAACGCATGATTATATGATTCTTTAAGCATCCCATCCGGGTATCCTTTGTCCTTGAATCTGTGGTATAGGTCCATAGCCTGCCTGACAAATTCTTTTTTGGTTGAACAATTGCCACGCAGTCGCAGATATTGACCAAGTGGGATGCCTTTTTTTTGAGAATACGGATGACTACTTGTCCAGTGTAACAAGGCATTACATGAAGTCTCCTTACGATAGATGGAAGGCTCAATAGTGCCATTCTTCCCTTTAGATACAAGTACATCCAAAAAAGGTAATTTTGATGTTTCTATCTCATGTGTGAATCTCAATCCGAGACTATTCTGGTTCAATCTGTCTACAAACCTTAAGAATTCCTGTTTGGCCCCATTCCATATGATGAAAATGTCATCAATATATCGTGTTAGAATACAGTGTGTTCGACCGATCCTACAGGTGTATCACCAAAAATCATAGTATCCTCCCTCCATCCTAAGTACAAGTTTGCATAACTTGGTGCACAACAGCTTCCCATTGCCATTCCTTTCAATTGATGGTAACGTTTCCCATCAAATAGAAAGTAATTTCTTCTGAGTATGAATTCTAAGAGATCATTCACAAACGAATTATGTAGTTCAAACTGCTGACCTCTACCTTGAAGAAAATATTGAACGGCCTTTAGGCCCAGGTCATGAGGAATTGAGGTGTACAAAGATTCAATGTCTATGCTTGCCAGGAAACACCCTTCATCAACTGTGATACCATCGAGTTTTTAAAAAAAATCCATCGTATCCCGAGTACATGATGACAGTGCCTCTACAAATGGATGCAGTATACAGTCGACATACGTACCACAGTTTTGTGTTAAAGACCCTATTCCAGAAACTATAGGTCTACCTTTCAAGGGGGATACCCCCTTGTGAATTTTTGGCAGACTATAGAACGTGGCGATTCGTGGATATTTTTGAAATAAGAAATCAAATTCTGCAGCATTAATGAGTTCAAGACTCTTTGCTTTAGAAAGAATATCCAGTAATTCATCACTGAATCTCTTAGTTGGATCCTCCTGCAATATCTCATAACATGATGGATCTCTCAAGAGACTCAAGCAGATGTTCTTAAACTTTAATCTATATTGATCTTAGAAGACAATAATTCCTCCTTGAGCATAGGGTTTCACGACCAGGTTATGGTCCTTTTCCAGGTTATAAATTGCTTGCCTCTCTTGAAATGTACAGTTAGAGAAAGATTTTTTCTCCATATCTTCCAAATCCCTTATCACTTGCGCCAAAAAGATGTCAATACAAGACACATCCCCTTGTGGGGGCATCTTTTTGCTCTTATGATTCAGAGTTGTGACTGGGCCTTTACCTGTATGTATGTTATCATCAGCAATACTGTATAATAATTTGACATCCTCTAAAAGATCCTCACTGATCCCAAGGTCCATACATTCACGTCTATTTTTTAGACAGTGATATTTATGCCAGCGCATTTTGCGCCCAAATAGATGTATGTCTTTAGTCCAGTTAAACAAACTGAACCTAGCTGTTGGAACAAAAGATAAACCTTTTCTCAGAATATTCATTTCTACGGTGGTCAGGATATGTGATGAAAGATTAACAATTTGATGATGTTTCTTACATTCAAATGTGTCTTCCTCGCCTATCTTGTCGTTGTTTGATCCCGCAGCTGGTATTGATGTTCCAAAAAAGGTCTCTGTTGGCCTCTTCGCTGTGTGCCCCTTCTACGTCCTCGATTTCCCCTAGATGATATAGCTCTGATATTTCTCCCTTCTCTATCAGAATCAGAGATATCTGTATCACTCGATGACATCTTTTTGGTTGTCCTTTTGTCCTGAAAAGATATAAGCTCTGTTCTCTCTAAAGTCACTAAGATCTCTCACAAATTGTCTACGCTTGCGATTACAGATGGACGAATTTCTCAAAAATTCGATTCGGTGACTTCGCCGAATTTTCCGTCAAAATTTGTTTCGGGACGAATTGCGTTAAAAAAACAGCTATTTCCAGGCTGCACAGAGACTGTAGGGTGCTGTAGAATGTTGTGCCATGCTTAAATATGCAGAGGGAGTATGTAGCCTGATAAAGTCATGGCAGCGACAGCTGGAAAAAAAACAAGCTGAGGGCAACATCAGTGACAGTTTGTGGAGGTGACGGCAGCAGCCACAGCAGCATGAGGTCAGAGAGTGGCACAATTACATTCTGGAGGTGGCACAATCAGGAGTAGGCCACTGAGTGGTACAATGTCACAGTGTGGAGGTCTTGGCTGCAGCCACAGCATCAGCATGAGGTCAGACAGTGGCACACTGACAGAGTGTGAAGGTGACGGCAGCAGCCACAGCAGCAGCAGGAGGTCAGACAGTGGCACAATGGCATTCTGGAGGTGGCAAGAACAGGAGTAGGCCACAGAGTGGCACAATGAAAGAGTGTGGAGGTGACGGCAGTAGCAACAACAGCAGCAGTAGCATGAGGTCATAGAGTGGCACAATGACAGAGTGTGGGTGTGGGTGGCAAAACCAGTCCATATTAAAGATGGTGGTAAGCAGATGGAGTAACTGTCAGTAGATGTGTGGCATCAGGCGGGTGGCGGCATCAGAATAATGGCTGAGGCAGGTAGTTTGAACCCAGACTCATTTCTCAACGTTTGGGTGAGGCGTCATGGCTGATGTAATCTGACGCCTAAAGCATTGGTGTGTGGAAATCCTGACCGATCCACGCCTGATTCATCTTGACAAAGGTCAGTCGTTCCACATTTCCGGTGGACAAGCGGGTTCTACTTGGGGTAACGATGGCCCCCGCCGCACTGAACACCCGCTCTGATGCCACACTACTGGCCGGGCAGGACAGCTTCTCCACTGCAAACTCGGCAAGTTGCGGCCACACCTCCAGTTTGGCTACCCAGTAGTCCAGCGGACCTTCTAACTGGGGTGGCAGACTGCATCTGAACCGAGAGATGATGGCAGGGGATATTGGCCCCATTTATTCGCTGCCAAGTAGCTGCTGTCTGCCCTCCTCAAAATGTTCAGCCTCGCTATATAGTGGCGCTGAGCCCAGACCACATAGTAGATCTCTGGCTGAGGGAACCGGATTGGACAGAGGCGGGTTAAGGACAGGTGAGGGTCGCTGACCCGCTCCTGGGCCATGCCAACTAAGGGTTGTGTCTGACGTTCCCACTCTTGGCTGGGGTTGTCAGATGTCATCTGGGAGGAAGTGGATGACCTAGTCAACCAATCAAGAACCATTGGGTTTCTGAACAACACACGGCCGCTCGATGACAGCAGCAGTTCTGGCCTCACCAAGTGACTCCTGCTGCGACGTCCCCTTGCTGTGCTGCGACCTGGGCCTGTTCCAGGAATGTTTGTGCCACTGCCACTCGCAGGTGAAGAGCCTGCCACCTCTCTGTCTGACATACTGTTTGTTCTAAAATGTACAGACACTGTTTGATGAAGATATCTGTATATGATAAATACACACCCTGTATTTGACTCCAAATGAACCCACTAACAAGCTTGGGTAACCCTTGGATATAAATTGCGCTCCACAAATGGGCAGGAAAAATTTACTTGTATGTGCCGTTTAAAAAACACTGTGTATTTTACTGAATATAAAAGCACAAACAGGCTTAATTAACCTTCGGATATGAATTATGCTACAGGCAAAATTTCTTCTTTGGCAGTGAAAAACAACGTTTATTTTAATGAATACAACTGCAGAAAAATACTTAGTTAACCCTTGGATGTAAATTGCGCAAAAGAAATGTGCTGCCAACAATTACCAGAAAAACCTGTAATTAACCTTCAGATATGAATTATGCTACAGGCAAAATTTCTTCTTTGGCGGTGAAAAACAACGTTTATTTTAATTTATTTTATTTTTTAATGAATACAACTGCAGAAAAATACTTAATCAATTAATGACACCAGGTCAAATATTTCTTAAATAAATATTATCAAAAGGATACAGTAAGTAAAAACTCAGGATACTATAAAAATACATAAAAAATACAGCAAATCGAAATAAGGACACAAGTCTTCTATTAGGGGATACATGTTATTTTTGTCCGCTGATGAACCTGAGCTTTGTTATTGTCTTGGGAGAAATGAAACAGAATAATGAGAATCATCTATATCTGATCCACAGGGCATTAATAGTGTCATTTAGGGATAGTCATTGGTGAGTGGGGCTGCCCTTTTCGGTGCAAATACTCTACTTTTACATAGGGGTGTATTAGGATTTGTGTAGCAATAGTTGATCTTTACCTATTTTTTGTCCCTTTCATTACTCCCTTATTTTTATCTCAGCAAATACTCAGAATGTCTGCTGAATAATGCCATGTACGTTGCCGTAAGTTTATAATTACTTTTTGAATATATGTATTTTGATTTGCTGTATTTTTACAATATCGTGAATTCTTACATATTGTATCCCTTTGACACTATTTGTTTAAGAAATATATGACCTGGTGTCATTAGTTGATTGTGTGCTTTTAAATTATTTATTATTATTTTATTATTAGGGTTCAGTTTATGCTGTGAGCTTTTTGTATTTTTCCTGTGATAATAGTGTATATTCATTATATTGTTCATGTGTTTTACTCTTTTAATAAACTTTATTCACAATTATTTAATATTTTCTTTACTCCTAACAAAGGAATTACAATCAGATTGCTTAATTGTTTTTATATCGCTAAGTGTACCGAATCATTCTATTTTCAAAATTTTTAAAAATTATTTTCCCCCAAAGAATCTTGGTTCTGCAGGGGGAATCTTACCATGGCAACTGTTTTAGATTTCTGGTGCAATTTGCAACAAAATACTGGCATACATACATTATACAAAGTTTATTTTGTGCTTTAGACAGTTTTCAGACACTTCTGTGCTGTATCCAACAAAAGAGTTTTATTTGTAGGGGGGAAAAACGAATGTGCAACGCTGTGTCCAAATAAAATGTGAAATATATTTTAATGCAATAGCTCGAACACATCAAGCCAACTAATAAATAGTATAAAGTTAGAAAAAAGTGTCTAAACATCTGCCAGATTTATCATACATTGATAAATGCTGGTGTTTCTGCAACAAAATATACAACAAAATATGCAATTGCATATTTATAAGCAACTGTTATGTAAAACATTGAAATTAATGTATTTGATTTTTTCTTAAAACCCTTGCTTAAATTCGGATTGTCCTTAAAAACCCCGCAGCCAGATTGTGAAAAACCCCCCCCCACCCCCCCCGAGAAAAGGGAAACCCCAGCCTGGGTTGGAGGCCTCACCCCCAGCCCTTTGACTGTTTAATTAGGGAATTTTTTAGTACCATGGGTTTATTTGGGGGTTTATGGCCCGGTTGTATTGGCTGTCCCTTTCCCGTAAATGTAAACTATGACCCTACAAAAAAAGTTCAATTACCGGCCTGCAGAAGCGCAGTCCTGATGCCTCTGTGGCGTTGGTAGCATAAACCCTTCTAAGAAATTTATGAAATACACCCCCCCCCTTTTCCAAAAAATCCCAGCCAGTAAGAAGGTAGGCGTTATGAGAAAGGAGGAAAAACCCGGGAGGGGGGTTTTGGGCCCCCTAAAAGACATTTGGCCCCGAGGTGCTCTGTGTTAATATTTGGGGGGGTTTTCAATTTAAAAATTTGGGCGGGTTTTTCCAAATTTCCCTTTTTCCAAAAACCCCCTTTGGAGCGAAACCTGTAAGTGTAAAAACCTTTTCCCCTTCATTTTTCCTTTTTATTTTTCAAAAACTTTTAATGATGTGTGTCATTGTCTTTTTTATCATTTTTTATTTCATTTTAAGCACTAAAAAATTTTCTTTGTAATATTAAAGGAAAATAATACGTTTAATTCTTTTTTTTCACGGACCCTTTTTTCCTTGAAGGGTGAAATTTTTTTTTTGGTAACGCTGGAGAGCAGTGATTTTGGTTTTTTTTTTTCCCGGTTTTTTAGGTTTTGTTGGGATTTCAGATTCCTTATGGGGGGTTTTCCCTTTTTTGGGTTATTGAAAAAGGGGGGGGTAGCGTGTATTTTTTGGGGGGGGGCGGGGGAATGTTTGGGGGACGTTTTAGTTTGATTTGTCCCTGATTGAGGGGGTTAGCTCAAAAGTGGATAAAATTTTTAAACCCCTTTGCTTTTGGCCCCCAGTAAACATGCTGGTGGGGTTGTACTTTGACGCAACAAAACACTACTTAAAAAAAAGTTGGGAAATTTTTGGGTTTTTGGGGTTTAAAATCTCAGGAAAAAAAACACAACATTTCTTGAATTTTTTTTAAATGAACTAAATGTGCCCACCTCAACTTTAGAATGCAAGGAGCTTAAAGGAGTTGTCTCCCTACAGAGTTTCACAGAATGCATGAAAAGAAATTTCTCTGTCCCCTTCCCGGGGTTTAGACTGACTCATTTGCATAAGCCCCCTGGGGCTTTATGCTTTCAAATTGCTAATTAGATCAGATTGCTTAAAAAACTTTTCAAACTGCCTTTAGAAGGCTTTAACTGTTCCCCCAAAAAAGCCCCAAATTTTCAGTTTTGGGTTTTTTTTACATAAATTTAACTTTTTTAAAAGGGTCGTTGCAGGGAAAACTTTCCATTTACCTGGGGCGTGACCCTTTACTCACGTTATTCCCTTGAACAAAAAGGGAGGGGGGAAAAATTGTTTACAGCGGTTAATGAGGGGAACCAAAAGAATAGCCCCGGGAGGGGCACAAAATTTACTTGTATCCCTTAGGGGAAAAAAAAGGGAAAAAAGCCCAATTTTTTTTGGAAAATTTTCTTATTTTTTTGAGTTCCCTACAATTTGAAAGCTGTTCTTTGTAGCGAGACAACCCCTTTAATGGTAAAATTAACAACAGGTGTTTGATCCCTGAATTGTCCAATAAATGTAGTTTGAATTGGGATTTAAACAGTCCTCCTCATCATGCTGTTCACATTTTGACATAAGGAGACCAAGACAACACAGTACAATTGATCAACAGTACCTCGCCATTGTGAGGCTTCAAGCATAGTGTGAGCTTAGAGTGTCCCAGAGTGTCATCCACAGGTTGCAACCAGGGCTGTGGAGTTGGAGTCGGAGTCGTGGAGTCGACGCCTATTTTGCAGGAGTCGTCATAAAATGGACCGACTCCCAAAATATATAATAAGTTGGTGCAGTTAGTTTGATGCAGTGCAAAGAGCAAGAGGAATTAGGACCAGCCAGTGCTACTGCTCCTATATCTTCAGCCTTATCACATGAGGAGTGTAATTGATGACATGGAGCAAAGCGGTGCCCCAGGAGAAAAGATTCTGCTGCCATGGCAAACAGATTTCAGCAAAGTTTGACTTGCAAGTATTTAGCATCTGCTTACTTCTGCAGATTCAATCCTGTAACCGCATTGTTTTCTCCTAAAAATCAAAATGTTAATTTTTATTATTTTGTTAGTATTTGGAAAATCCACCTTTAGGTTTTCAATACTGCCTGAATCCTTATGGGCTCTGGATCAGATTCAAGTATTTCTTGACTAAAATCTGATCCCAGGTCTCTTCTACACATTCGCAATGTAGGTGCAGACTGGACTTGGATAAAAAATAAGGTTTTTTTCTTCTACTCTACCCACAAGTGTTCAAAAGATCAAAACATTGTTACCCTTTTGCTTGTCAGTGTCTGTTCTACCTAAATAGCTTGATTTTTGTATCATAAGGTGATAAAAATCCTGGTGTTACCATTTTACTACAGTAAAGTTATCACTCAAACATGCGCCATGTATGAGGGAGTCAGGAGTCGGAGCCAGGAGTCGGGAGTCGGAGGTTTGGGAAATTGAGGAGTCGGAGCTTTGGCTTGCCGACTCCACAGCCCTGATTGCAACAGAGATGCAGAGAAATGGGAAGAGTCACATAAAGGCAAAAAAGTGGACGTTCTTTGGCTATATCACACACTGTTGATTTCTTTATTGTAAACAATGTATTTACTCTTGTATTTTTGCGTGCATCTGAAAATAATTGATGTTATTTCTTTCAGGTGTATAGGTGCCATAAAAGAGTAAAGTACAAGAGCAGAAATCTGACTGGCCATTGTGTGTTATTTTCGCATTGAAGCTAGCCGCTCGTAATAGCACAATAAACACATTTACGGCACACCAGTACACGGTGTAAATAATAAACAGTGTGCATATCCCTCAAAGGGTTAAACATGCAGGATTGATGGGCCATTGTAGGATGTAATTTGTGTACTGCATCTGTAAGCCACTGCTGATGACATGTCCAAAAAACCTGTGCCCTGCAATGTCCACACCATGTAACTGTACAACAGGACACACAAAGTTACTCCACACCATCATGCACAGTTATATCGAGATGTGGCAAGAGGTTAAGAGTGGAGAAAATATGCCAGGAAGTTTTTGTTTTGGCTTTTTTGCTGCAGAAGTCAGTAGATCAGAGGAAAAAAAAACTAAGGGGGACTGTATGAAAACTGTCTTGGTCTGAGACTTTCTTTGTTGCCCGTGGCAACCAATCAGAGCTCCCCTTTCATTTCATGTAGTGCTCTTAAAAAATGAAAGGGGCGCTGTAATTGGTTGCTATGGGCAACAAGAAAAGTCTTAGACCTTGATAGTTTTCATACATGCCCTCCTAAGAATATCATTCAAAAGAAAATGTAAATTTTTTAATGTTTAGGTTTCTTATAAATTAATTTTAATAAACATACAAAACCCCTTTAAATACAATTATGTTTTGATGTCCAGGAGTATGATTTTGATGACAATAGAAGGTTGTGGTCCAACTCAGGAATGTACATAGGAAAAGGAAAGTTTTCGCTTAATGATTTCAGCTCTTTGTTGCAGATTTATTATAGTTTTCCTGTTCCTTGGAAATCAAATAATCTCCTGAAAATGTTTTTGTAAATAATTCCGTAGCTACCAACAAACTATAAAAGTTAATAACAATCTGTGACAGCCGTGTTTTACCATTGGCGGGTTTCCTTCCTTTCCTTAAAAAAAAACAAAAAAAAACACAGCACTTTTTTCTAAAAATGTTACTTGTTGAGTGATATTTATTTTTTTAGAAAATGTAACAAAGTCTTTAAAATAATTCCGGTTTTTAAATACAACACAACCTTTGTTTTGTATGTGCAACATACATGTACAGTGCATTGTCAGGTAGGAGGTATAGAATAGACTCAAGATTCCACTACAAGTGTTGGGATCGGAAGTGTGGTTCATGTACACCATGCTGTGATATGTTAGTATTGCAGTATAATGTTCAAGTTACCATGCCCCCTAATGGTCAAATACCCCATAGCAGCTAAAAAATTAAGTTGAAAAAAATTAATAAAACTTTTAAAAATGTTAAAAATAATAAAATGTTTTAAAAAAGATGAACATTTAAAAAAAACTTTCTCATTTACTATATAAAAAATTCTACAAATTAAACATAATTGTTGTGTCTAATAAAATGTAACCTTGTTCATCCTGCACAAGGATAAAAAAAAAAAACTTCTGAACTATATGTTGTCTCTCCTCAACAAAAAGTCATATGTACCTTCAAAAAGGTTGCAATAAAAACTTAAGCTCACCCTGCAGAAAAAGAGCTCTTGCACAGGTGCATTGTTGGAAAAGAAAATTATTGGCTATTGTCAAATGGGGATGCAATGCTAATTAAAAATATATATTAAAATATGTAGATATATATATATATATATATATATATATATATATATACTGTAAATACACATATATATACATACATATATATATATAAATATATACACACACATATATACACACATATATATATATATAATATATAATATAATATATAATATATACACATACGTACACATACACACACCCATACATACATATAGTAAGGCAGCAGCTGGAAAAGTCTGCAACAGTATATATAATATATATATATATATATATTATATATTATATATTAATATATATATATTATATATTATAATCCCAGCCAGGTTCTTTGCATATACCTGGAGATGAGTGTCACCAAGGTAAGGAGCTTTGGTGAAATAAGAGCCATTAGATAGGTATCAACTGCATCAGGCAGTTTGACACGTTTAATGTTAATATGGCTGTTCCAGTCAGCTCTGGGCCGGCTCTTATTGGGAGTAGACAAAGTGTTGGGTGGGTACCTACTGCCCATGCTCCATGCCAACTTGGCTTGGAGATAGAGGATTTTTTAAGTGTGACTTACATCCATGCCGCACATGTACATTTGCGAATCAGTGCAAGGAATTCACAGATACTTCAAGTACTAAGAAATTCTCTATTACACGATTTTTAAATTGTAACTCACATCATGTCGTGTATTTGGCCTCCTGCCGTATGTGCAATTTACACTACATAGGGAGTGCTATACGAAATTTAAAAACTACATTTCTAGAACATGTGAATGATATTTCCCCTATGTCTAATAGAAACAAGTCTGGTTTGACCAGACATTTTATCCAATGTCACAATTATGATTATAGTTCTCTGATCTGCGCTATTGAAAAGGTTAATAAATCTATTAGAGGCAGCGATATTACTCGCCTCCTCAGAGATTGGGAAGTGTTCTGGATCGTTATGTTAGATACAGCTGCCCCAAATGGCCTTAATTTGAGACGAAAAATTAGGTGTTATTATTATTAAGTAATATCATAAATTAAATTAAAAAATCTTTTTCTTTTTTTTTCCTTCTCATGTATACATGTGTTTTTCCATTTTTGTTTGTTTTTAGTGTTGGTTATACTTTCTTATGTTACCAATTTTCTGTAAGTATTTTCATTTTTTTTTTTTTTATGTAATTTCCTTTCCCCTTGCACTTTAATCACATATACCTGTTGTTATTATTCAGCAGTTATTGGAATGTATATTAATTAGTGTGAAGTTGCTTAAGGGAGGTTTTATATGTGTAACATAGTATTCCTCTCAGTGCGTCTGCGCAGTTCCCTTGCCAATAGATGACTTTTATTGCTTATTGCGCATGTCCGGAAATGTGAATCTCCTGTTTCCGGGATTGCTTGGCTGGTTGCGCACATACACTGATGTGGTAAGCATGATGATTATGTAAATGTATTGTGTTGTAATTTGTATGTCCCTCACCTGTGTGACCTAATATTTATAGTGTGGGTTAGTTGCAATTAGGGATCGCTATGAGTAAGGGCGCAATGTGAGTCGCCCGAAACGCGTTAGCGTGTACATCCTGTGTCTTCCATTGCTTGGGAGTCACAACTTACTGCTGCTGTCTTTTTTGTGCTGTTTTTTAATGGATATTCTTCAATAAACATTTGCTATATTTTTTACAACATTGGACTGGTTCGTGCTGGAATCTACTTGGTTTTCCACTCCAGGATTTACCTTGCCTATATAAGTCAACTGACTAGGTGGGGCTACTACTCTGGATTAACCATCTAGGCCTGAAAGGAATTACACCGGAGGAAGCCAGTGTTGGCCACACATCTTTCCACTGGTTTCTTCATGGTGTTAGTGAGTGGAACTAACCTGTTTAGTAAGTGCTTGGAATAGCAGACTTTTGTTTATGCTTTGTACATTTTGCATCTGTGAACCTGTTGCATCTGTGTACCTATAGAGAGGTCTATAATTTTTATTGTAGGTACACTTCAACTATGAGAGACAGAATAAAAAAATATATATATAAAATCACATTGTATGATTTTTAAATAATTTGCATGAAATAAGTATTTGATACAATAAAAACAGAACTAAATATCTGCTACAGAAACATTTGTTTGCAGTAACAGAGGTCAGACGTTTCCTATAGTTCTTGACCAAGTTTACACATACTGCAGCAGGATTTTGGCCCACTCATTCATACAGATCTTCTCCAGATCTTTCAGGTTTCGGTGCGGTCGCTGGGCTACATTGAGTTTCAGCTCCCTCCAAAGATTTTCTATTGGGTTCAGGTCTGGAGACCTCCAGAACCTTGAAATGCTTTTTACAAAGCCACACCTTAGTTGCCCTGGTTGTGTTTCAGGTCATTGTCCTGCTGGAACACCCAGCCAAGACCCATCTTCAATGCTCTTACTGCGGGAAGGAGGTTGTTGGCCAAAATCTCACAATACACGGCCTCATACATGATCCCTTTGTGGTCAGTCGTCCTGTCCCCTTTGCAGAAAATCACGCCCAAAGTATGATGTTTCCACATGCATGCTTCATGGTTGGGATGATGTTCTTGGAATTGTACTCATCCTTCTTCTTCTTCTTCCAAACATGGCGAATGGAGTTAATGCTAAAAAGATCTATTTTGGTCTCATCTTACCACATTACTTTCTCCTATGCCTCCTCTGGATCATCCATATAGTCAATGGTGGAACTTCAAACATGCCTGGACATGTGCTGGCTTGAGCAGAGTGACCTTGCAGATCCTGTAGGATTTTGATCCATGACGGTGCAGTGTGTTACTAAATGTAACCTTTGAGACTGTGAGTTCTGGAAAACCTTGATTTCATTTTGAAACTCTATGACTTATAATAACTGTTTGTCTACACTTGTTGTGGACTATTTATGCAGAGTACAAATCCTTCCACACGTGTGCCCATTTTTTAGGATTAGGTGTGTGGCACCAATAATATGGCAAACTTCAATTTGTTTTGGAACTTGTGAAAACTTGTAATATGCATCATGTATTTTCAGGTATCCCTTTTCTTTCAATTTGACTTAAAATTGAATTGTGTAACAGGCTTCACATTTTTCTTTGTAAGGCCTCTTTGTAAGGCAATGCTGGAGCAAATGTTGGACAAGTTGTTACAGTTTGAGCAATACATGCATTCATAGTTGGTCAAAACATGGCCACTATTTGATCCTTCTGGCCTATAATTACCTGGGCGAGACCTAGAGTCCTTTTTAATATGTGAACCACACTTCCCTTGTGCCAATTCCTTGGCACTATAATAGTCACCGGAGAATCTGTAAATGTTTTGAACAGGAACATCTATGTCAAAATATTTGTAGCTCTGTTTTGCAGACATCGTTTGATGATTTGGCCACAAGTAAAATCAGAAAAACAGACAGACCAAGATCAGTTAGCAGGAAAGCTCTGGTGCTTGCTCTTTATGGCTCGTTCACACGGCTTATTTTGGGACAGATTTCAGCCATATTGCGCGCCGTATTTGCGCTGCAATACGGCTGAAATCCGTCCCAGGCATTACAGTAATCCACAGTTCTCATTGAGAACTATGAATTCCGTCTCTCCTCCCCGCTCGGCGAATACGCTGAGGGGGGAGAAAGTGACATGTTCATTATCCCGGCGGGATACGCGCCGTGGATGATGCATGTCTATGGGGCCGGCAAGCTGTCGCCCCCGCTGCACAGAGCCGGCGTACTTGCGGGGCGAAATCCGTCCCAGCAATGATGTCGGCAAAACGCCGTGTGAACTGGCCCTGAAGCTTTCTTGCTCCTACTGTCCTTACCTATTGGTGGTATAATGCTTAATCATGGTGACTGGAGTAGTTAAGTAAAATAAAACTCCTAATACAACTCATGGTCAGGGCCGCCGTACAGGGGGTACAGCCGGTACTCCTGTACGGGGCCCGGAGAAATAAGGGGGCCCGCTGTAAGCAGGCCCCCTTATTTCACATTACCGAACAGTGCACACACACTGCATTGTGCCTGTGCCTCCATAGGGCCCGGCGGCGCTGCTGGGAGGAGGCCCGAGCTCCCGGTCACAGCTGCGCTCCGCTTATGTCCCTGCGCGCTGTAACCGGAGCCGGGCCCTCCCACTCTCTGTCTCGGGGCGGTATGCTGAACAATTTGAAACTGTGAGGCCCCTCCCTGTGGGGCGGGCCATCCCATATTAAAATTGTTCAGCACGCCGCCGCTGGGCACTGGTGGGAGTGAAAGTGCGGCCTGGCGGTAGTTAAAGCAGCGGGCATGGCTCATGGGTGGTTGTAGCGCCGGGCGCGGCCTGTCGGCTATTGTAGCGCCGGGCGTGGCCTGTCGGCTATTGTAGCGCCGGGCGCGGCCTGTCGGCGTTTTTAGCGCCGGGCGCGACATGTCGGCATTTGAAGCGCCAGGCACGGCCTGTTGGCTATTATAGTGAAAAGCCCAGTGCAGTGCATCCTGCTATAGGTGGAAGGGCTTGGCATGGCACGACCCGGTCTATTATGAATGGAAGGGGCCAGCGCACAAAAGGGGTGAACAAAAAAACAGCCCAGCGCGGCCTAGTTAAAAGTGAAAGGCCCAAAAGATCCCCCGGGGGACCATGAATGAAGACCAAGCAGAAGGGGTAAATTGATTCAACGAAGGGGAAATTCTTTTAGAATTTCGGGAAAAATTCGTTGGGAACGAAGTCGAATTTTGGGGGGATTGGGGTGAACGAAATGGCTTTTGATTGAAAAAGGGCTGCGACACAGGCGCTACATGGGCAAAGCACCTGGGGGGAAAAAGGGGCATAGCCTGCTACAGTGCAGGGGAAAACCCAAATCAGAACCGGCGGGATTCGGTGACCCCGGGCACTATATAATCCGGGCGCGACCCGGGAGCCCCTCCTCTCCTGTGCCATCGGGGAAAGGGTCTCCGCGGCATAGCTCTTACGAAAATTG
Organism: Phyllomedusa bahiana; assembly: GCA_025379985.1. Taxonomy (NCBI): domain Eukaryota; kingdom Metazoa; phylum Chordata; class Amphibia; order Anura; family Hylidae; genus Phyllomedusa; species Phyllomedusa bahiana. Next base: position 187,595 of record JAODAL010001016.1, on the reverse strand, counting down.
TTTTTTTATAAGCGTTTCGTGGGTTCTCACTTGTCTCAGAGATTTTCTCTTAATGTTCTTTTTTCTATTTGTTTGGGTATTGGATCTAAAATCCATTTGGGCGTCCACTGCAGCGCAATACATTCAAAATCCAAGGGGGGGGGGGGGGGGGGGGATCTAAGCCAATTTCCTGTTGTATTCTTTAAAAAACAGTGTTTTTACAATACAAATACCATTTCCTTTTTGGGCTGCTCAATTCTTTTGCCAATTTACATCCGGGGGGTTAATTAAGGTTTTTTGCGGTGGCTGACCCCAAGAAACCTTTTTTTTAAACGCCAAAATTTTAAAAATTTTTCCCTGTAGCCTAATTCACAAGCAATTTTAATTACAACTGTATCCTTGTAGTGGCTAGAAAACACGAAATTTGTAACACGCTACAAAGCTACGATTTTGTGCGGCCAATTCTTGGCCAAATTTACATCCGGGGGTTTAATTAAGCGTTGTTTTGTGGTGTCTGCCCCCAAAAAAAACCCGTCTTTTTCACGCCAAAATATAAAATTTTTTTCCTGTCCCCTAATTCCCAAGCAAAGTTAATTACAACTGTATCTCTTGTTGTGTGGCGAGAAAACATGCAATTTAAACACGCTACAAAGCTACTATTTTGTGCGGCTAAATTCTTTGGCCAATTTACATCCAAGGGTAATTAAGCGTTGTTTTGCTGGTGGCTGACAAAAATAAACAGTCTTTTTAAACGCCAAAATATAAAAATTTTTTCCTTTACCCAAAAATCAACAAGAAAAATTTTAATTTAAACGTATCCTTGTTGTGTGGAAAAAACACGCAATTGAAACACCTACAAACTACTAGTTTGTGGGGCTAAATTCTTTGGCGAAATTTACATCCAGGGGTTAATTAAGCTTTGTTTTGCTGGTGGTTGACAAAAATAAACTTTCTTTTTAAACCCAAAATATATACATTTTTCCTGTACCAAATTCATGCCCAAAGGGTTTTAATTAACTTTTTGGGTTGCTTTTACATTTAGTAAAACACACAGTTTTTTTAAACACACATGCAAGTAAATTTTTTCCGGGCCATTTGTGGAGCGCAATTTATACCCAAAGGGGTTCCCCAAAACTTGTTACGGGTTTTCATTTGGAATAAAAAACGGGGTTTTACATTTTACATATACGAACATCACAAACATGTCGTCATTTTAGAACAAACATTTTCCCAACAGAGAGGGGGCGGGCCCTCTGCAGCACGATGGCAGTGGCCAAACATTCCGGGAACAGGCCCAGGTCGCAGCACAGCAGGGGACGTCGGGGTCATTTGGGGTGAGGCCAAACCCCTGTATCTAGGGGCCGTGTTTTTTCAGAAACCCAAGGGGTTCTGTTTGGGTTGCTAGGCACCTTTTCCTCCCAATAATTTTAAAACCCCAGCCAATCGGGGGGAAACCCTCAACACAACCATTATTGGCAGGGCCCCGGGGAGGGGCAGCGCCCCACCTGCCCCTCAGCCCGCCCTGTCCCACCCCGGTTCCCCTCAGCCAAATCTACACGGGGGTCTGGGCCAGCGCCACAATGCGAGGATGACTTTTTGAGGAGGCATCAGAGCACTTGGCCGAAGAAAGGGTTTCTTGCAAGGCGGTAAAGTAAGATGTGGGATGGCATGGGAGGTCATTTGTGAGGGTCAGCCTGGCATACCAAACCACCCAAAGGACAGCAGTGACGTTTAACCAAATAGATGATGATGTACCGACCGCCTTGGACCCGGGGTGAGGAAAGGTTTCATCACGTCAAGAAGGGGGGCTCAGTTTGCCTAAGGCAGCCGCGCCACAAGGGGGGTCGGGGTGGCCGTGAGTCGCGATACGAAATTTGGGGGTCGGGGCCAAGGGGCCAGGGGAAAAAAAACCCCCTTTCGCATCCAAGAAAGTAGGGGCACGGGGCCCCCAACGGGGCAGCGGGGGCGTAGTCACTCAGGCGGAGCGTTGGGGGTAAAATCCAACTGGGCGGTGGCTTCTTTGCTAAATACCGGGGGAAACCAAATATTGGGTAGGGACAACGGGGCACCAGGGCCCTGCGTCAACACAGCAGCATCACCATCCGGGGCCGGGGAGAAACGGGTCAGATGTGGGGTCCATCCTGCGCCGGCAACAGCACAGCACAGCAGCGCCCAGTCACCAGCCATTCAGCCATCAAGGCTCCACCCCTCTGCAGAAGGGGCTGTTTCTTTTTGACATCATCCCCTCCAATGTTTCCCTGCTCCTCGCTACCAGGCGCCGCAGTCGTTCCGAGGCATTGCAAAGAGACAACAGTAGCGTCCAACCACCAAGGTGCGCGCTGACCGTGCCCTGTCCAAGTTTTGGTATTCAGCCCCTTTTTCCCAAAATTTTGGACCCACCTTTCAGAGAACTAATGGCTTGTGCCGAGCCGAGATAGAGTTCCAACCGAAATTTATTTTCCCAAAAAGGCAGTACCAGAACTTCATAAATATTGAACAGAAGGGGGTGTCCTTTGACATATGGGGTTTGTTCCAAGGGGCACGGCAGCGCGGACGCGGGAGCTGAACTACGGCCCACTGGGTAAAAATGTCTTCCAGCCCAGGAAACCCCAAACAACTTGGACAGGAAAACCCGTTTTCCCCTCCACGTTGTCAAACGTGCACCTGCCCCAAGTCCGCCTCCCCTCCTCCACCACCACCACCATCTCACCCCCCAAAATACTGCTCCATCATACCCATGTGTAGGGCATAGGGGTGTCACGCAGTTCACACCTGGCTTGCCTCGGCAACGAAGTCACACAGGGAGGAACTCTCCGCGTCGCAGCAAGAAATCGATGGTGGCTTCTCCGCGCCAACTGCAAATCGGGAAACCCGGTGATGGACAAAGGGAGGAAAATGTGTCCGGGCTGCACCGAGGAGGGGGGCCACCCCTCATGGCGCACATTTCAATCTGGGGTTTGAAAATTTTTTGAAGTCTTCCCCTATCTTTAAACACTGAAAAAGGCCAGAAAAAAAGTGCATGCACTTTATCCATCGTACAAACCCAGGAACACCCCCCGATTTCAACGGCAAACGGGTTCCCCAACACACCTGATTGCGAGTTTTCCACCCGCTGGAATTCCACCCGCACATGTTGACCCGTATGAACAAGAAAGGCCATAACGATTTTTTTGATGACCAGGCAGACAGAAGTCTCCCCGTGTAACTTGATGTCAGCCAGTGGGAGCTCAGCGGGGCACCGACGTTTTTTTGAGGCCATTCAGGGGGGCGACGTTTTTTTTCATCGGCAGGACTACGGATTAAACTCAATCCACGCTTCAGTCCTGGGGAAAAGATCGAAAAAACTGTCTGGGGAGGGGCGGAGACGTGGGGACTACATCTCGTGGCCACAGATCTGGTGGGGACTGAAATGGAGGAAGGAGGAGGACATTGGAGCAGAAGCATGTCTGTGAAATAGTGGGTTTTCACCCAGGTGACAAGAGAGAAGGGGCCATTTTAGAAGGGGATGGGATAGGAAGACAGGGAGGTGACCCCCCAAGCACCGGGCAGTATACAGTGGGAAAAGGAGGCAAGGGAGCCCTCTGGTCACTTGCCAGATGGCCCCAGCATGCTTATTTGCCGGCAGTGACAGCCGAATATCAAACATCCGGGAGGGGATGACTTTTTTGGCCCCCCCACCCTATTGGCCCCCTACCGTCCAAAATGGGGCCTTTTTCCCACTTTTGAGAGGGGAAGACAAACTCAAATACAAAAGGGAAATCCCCAATCATTGGCCGGGCCCCATGGCGGCATCGTCCCTCCTCGCAGGTCTGACCGGGGTTCCTCAGCGCTTTTCGTGCTACGCCAGGCTGCGAGGGGAAGGGGGGGGGGGTAGGACATACCACTCCATCAGTATAACCTAATCTAAGTCACTGATGAGCACTTCCTCTCCCCTAGTGAGGGGCGCAGTCCCCGCAGGACAGCAGGACCTGGGCATCCCTGACCAACAGTTGTGGCCTCTTGGGGACACCGCCCCCTCTTAGAAATCCCTGGGCTACTGGCAGCCAAACTGGATGTGTGGGTGCAACTTCCAAGTTTGCAGTGGAAAGCTGTCCTGCCCGGGCCCGTAGGTGGGCCGGAGCGGGTGTCCTGCGCGGGGGCCATCGTTTCCCCAAGGAGAACCCCCCTTGTCCACGGGGAAAAATGGAACGACGACCTTTGTCAAGATAATCGGCTGGACAGCCCGATTTCCACACACCAAGCCTAAGGGGGTCAGCTGGGTTTTAAAAACCCGCCCACCACTATTTTGATGCCGCCCCCGCCTGATCCACACTCGCTGACAGTTTCTCCATCGCTCCCCCCATCTTACGGGACGGTTTTGCCACCCCCCTCAACACTCTGTCATTGTGCCACTCTATACCTCACGCTGCGCTGTGCCGTGACATCCACACTGTGTCATTTTTGCCACTTCTGCCTCAGCTGCTGCTGTGGTGCTGCCATGTCCTCCACACGGTCATTGTGCCACTGCCGACCCATCTGCCCGCCGCCGTGACCCCCGCTCTCATCGTGCCACTCTGGCTTCCCCTGTTTTGCCACCTCCAAAAAGCATTGTGCCACTCTCTGACCTCATGCTGCCTGTGACCATGTCGTGCCCTCCCACGGTCTTGTGCACTGCCTGACCCATCTGCGCCGCCGGACCCCCCTCACATTTTCCATTCTGTGGCTTCCTCCTGTTTTGCCCCCCCAGAATGTCATTGTGCCACTGCTTGATCTCAGCGCTGCGTTGTGACCCCACACTTTTTGATTGTGCCACCGTGGCCTAATACTGTTTTTTCCACCTCCAGAAGTCGGCCACTGCCTGATCTCATGCTGCTGCTGTCGGACCTCCACACGTGGTGATTGTCCACTCTGTGGGCCAAAAACTGTTTTTTCCCCCCTCCAGAATGTCATTGGCCACGCCTATCCATACGCTGCCGCCGTGACCTCCCCACATGGATTGTGCCACTCTGTGGGCCCAATTTTGTTTTGCCGCCCCAAATGTCATTGGCCACGCCTGACCCATACTGCTGCCGCCCCCTGACCTCCACACGTGTGATTGTGCCACTCTGGGCCTAAAACTGTTTTGCGCCCCAAATGTCATTGTGCCACTGCCTGAAACTCATACGCTGCCGCCGGACCTCCACACTGTTTGATTGTGCCATCGTGCCTAATAACTGTTTTGCCGCCTCCAAATTCATTGGCCACGCCTGACCCATACTCTGCCCCCATTACCTCCACACTGGATTGTGCCACTCTGGGGCCTAATACTGTTTTTGCCGCCTCCAAAAGTCATTGTGCCACGCCTGACTCATGCTGCGCTGTCGACCTCCACACTGTACATTGTGCCACTCTGTGGGCCCAATACGTTTTTGCCGCCTCCAGAATTTCATTTGCCACTGCGCCTCATGCTGCGTGGCTGCCGCCTCCCCCTCCACACTCGTCACTAATGTTCCACCTGAGCTCCAGCTTTTTTTTTCCCGCTTTTGCTGCATGACTTTATCGGGCTACATTCCCGCTTGATTTTTTGGGCATTTGCCCTCTTAAGTGCCCCGGAATTTTAAGTGAAAAGATTCTAAGAGCGGCGGCAGTCATCCGGGCATATAAAACACAACATTTTATGAAACCAAACCAAGCTTACCTGCTATTTAAGCAGGCACAACGTTCCCACAGCACCCGCAGGGTCTGGCACCTGGAAATAGTGTTTTTTAACGCGATTCGTGCCGAAATTAACTCGGGCCCAATTTATTTTTGTCGAAAAAAAACGGCGAATGACCGAATCGAATTTTTGAGAAATTCGCCCATCCTGTTAAACTGGTACCATAGAATAAAATAGTGTGCCCACATAATGTTGTGAAATAAAGTCTGCAGTGTGTATTCAATGGGTTTTTTTTGTGTGTTTATAAATTATTGGGATTTATTGTAAAAGCATTTTTTTTTAACACATTTGTATAGTGTGTGCAACCGTGATAGGAGTAGCGTAGACAGTTTAGTTCATCTTTTTTACTGGCCGCAGCGGAAATTTTTTACTTTTCCTGCTCCTTCAAGGGAATCCCGGCCCTTTTACTTCCCCCCCCCGACGTTTGCTCCACCCTTTTCAAACGCTCCCCCCCCCCCCCCCCCCATCCCCCCATGGGCCCCTGCTGCCCCCTTTTTCACTCCACCCTGGGGGCCCCACCGCACCCTTTCAGTCCCCCTTCACCCCTGGCCGCCCCTTTCGACCCCCTGCCCACCCTAGGCCGCCCCTTTAGCCCCCCTGCTCCACCCTGGCCGCACCCTTTCAGCCCCCCTGCCCCCCTTGGGCGCACCGCCCCTTTTGTCCCCCTGCTCCCTCGGGGCCGCACCCCCCCCTTTCCCCCCTGCTCCATTTGGGGCCGCAGCACCCCCCTTTCATCCCCTGCCCATTCGGGCCCGCCCACACCCTTTAAGTTCCCCTGCCCCTCTGGGCCCCGCACCCTTTACTTCCTGCCCCCCCTGGAACGCCCCTTTTTGGAAAAGGGTTTTGGGTCAGAAGGTTATAGTCAGTTAGTCACCAATGGTAGTGGTATGTGCGGGATTTTTTTGGTTTTGTATGTTTTGTGTTTGATTTTAATGGTCTGGGTAACGGGGTTTGTCTAAAATTTAAGGTGACATGTGGCGGTTTTTTGGGGCCTTGTTTCGCACGCCCAAAAAATATGGTAAACCTTAAAGTAAAATTCAAACAAGAACAAATCAAAAACAAGGGTGCAATTGCTTTTTTTTCTTGTTCCCCCCAGAATTTTTCTTTTTCTGGGGTGGGTGCAGAGGGGTGGAGGGGGCCCAGACCTTTCGGCTGTATGGGGCCCCGAAATTTCTGATGGCGGCCCTGCTCATGGTCACAAACCCTTATTATTTTAGGTCTAAGTGGGAGATTTCAGTTTATTAAGAATGGCTTCCTTAAACAATCCTTTTTTAATTGCTATTCAGTGAAATCAATGTAAACAAAAGCTTTAATTGCTTATATTATCACCAATCAATGAAAAATTTGTCAAAGTAAATTACTTGTCACACAATATTTAAATCTTTGCCAAAATACTTGTACATATTGTGATGTTTTAGGGGATTGCCTGGGTGCAGATCAAGGACACGCCTTGCAGTGTAGAAACGGTCACCCCAGAGTGGGTTCAAGGCAAAAGCCTGTCCGTTTTTAAGGGTTGCAGCAAAACAAAAGTAAGCTGTAGAGCAAACAAACTGTCCTACCCTAACTAAACATACACTATCCTCTCTACCCCGGGGGCTTTTCCCACCATTTTTAACCCCTTTTAAAGGGCTGCCTGCCGTTTTTGAGCACTGCGAAAGAGGGGGGTTTTTCGGGTCCCAGGCAGGGGTTGCTAGGAACAGAGCTGTACTTCACAGCCCTGTTTCCAGCACAGTTCTCTGCAAGTGCCAGGGAGCAGGGGAAACCTCCATTCCCCAGTGCTTAATCCTTTGATTTGCGGCATAATCAAAGGGCGTTCCCTTGCTCTGTCAGGTGATTGGGACTCGTGGTGACCCAACAGAGCCCAGCGAATGTCTTCACAGTCAGCCCTGGGGACCCTGGGATATCTGTGTAAGAAGGGAGCGATCAGGGCACACTGGTGCGCCCCCGATTGCGCCCCGGCAAATTGACACAGATTTTTAATGCATTACAAGTAATATGCTAATACATTACTGAGTGTAAAAGAAATGTAAAACAGTTATTCCTTCATGGGATTTAAAAAAAAAAAAAATTAGAAAACAAAATGTAGAAAAAAATAAATATTTAATAAAAAATAATTGTGCATACATTACACACACAAAAAAACCCCTACACATATAAGGGAGCTAGCAAGTTAAATAAGTGTGAAATGTGAATCGCGTGAAAACAATTAAAAAAAATGAAAAAATATTAAAGAAAATTCTGCAATAATTTCTACCTGTACTTAAACTAATCCCCCAAAAAGTACAACTTCTCCCGCATAAAACAAGGCCTCATAGAACTGCGTCATTGAAAAAAATAAAAAAACTTGCGACTGTTGAAATGCTAAGAGGCAAAAACTAAAAATAGTGCTGGTCATTAAGTACTTTTCAAGGGTTCCACTTATAGGGTTAAAGTTCAGCACACTGCAACCCTTTTTAGCTCACTAAAGTACAGCTGGTCTCTCACAACCAACTTGCTGTCTCCAGCCAGAAGGAAACAGAACATCTCTACCTGCCCTCCTGGCTTCTCTAAAATAGCCACCTGCTGGACTAATTAATCACCTCTCAGGTGTGGTCTCCTCTGCTCCTTCATCCAGAGAAGGAATCTGGGAGGGATATACCTTGCATTCAGCACTGTAAGGGGATGTTCACACTGCGTTTTTGAATACGTTTTCAAGTATGTTTTACGTACCGAAAAACTGACCCCAAAACGTATTCAACAATGCTCAGTGTGTTTATTGTCATTCAGACGATATGTGTTTTACATGCGTCTTTCGGATGCGTAAAATGGATCAGATGAAAGAATTGACATGTCAATTCTTGATCTGTTTTACGCATCAGACACCCTATTTAAAACACATATATATATCATTTATTGGTTGAGAGTGTAAGGGTTAATTCCCGTTCCTCTCCCATCATGTGACCGGATATACCTTTATAAATTGTGGTCATTGTTTTGTTTGTTATGCTATAATTAAGGAGATCCCTCCGAAACGCGTTAGCAGCTCATTACTGCTACGTAATATATGTCATTCATATGCTTTTAATATGCATTGGAAATAAAGCTGTTTTTTACCTTTACCTAACCTGGATTCCAGCTGGAGCCTCTGTTGATTTGGATTTAAAACTCTGCTGCACAGAAAACGTATCCAAATACACACCACACTTTGGATGCGTGTTTGGATATGTTTTACGCAGCATTTTTCCATAAGTTTTTGGATCGAAAAACAGTCGTTTTGTCACAATATTAACACGTACCTTAAAGGGGTATACTCATTTCATTATTTGGAAGCCGTTTATGGTGGTTGCTAAGCAGAGCTTGTGAAATGGAGGGGCGTGTTTCTCCTCCCAGCAGGGCGTATCTTCTCTCTCTGCAGACATGTCCCAAAGTGTGCACATGAGAATTCATGCTGTGTGAATCAGGGGAAAGGAGAGGTTCTCAGCTGTCTTTGGAAGTGAAAAGCTAAGTTTAACTCCACAGTATATACCTACATTTCGCACTCTCTCTACATACTTTGTAACTAGAATGGGCATTTGACATTCAGGACTCTGGGAAAGATGGGTGATTTTTTTTTCTGTCTCTCTCTCTCTCATACAGTGATATAGCCTGCAGATTATTACACCTCTGACCTATACAGATCTGCATAACAAAACTATACGCTTTATCTGTTTATGTTTACATGGGACTGCACATGATCTCTCTCTCTGCTGCAGGACCTGATTGCTGTCAGTAAAAACCTTCCCCCGGCGCACAATGTCGCACCTACCACTGATCTCTCTCTCTATTCTCTACCTATTCCCTGCATCTCCCTCACATGCTCGATCCTGTTCAGGACCAGGGCGGGACACTGGGCGTAACCCGACCTGAGCTCAATCTTCGTTGCTAAGCTCTAATGAAATAGCCCATTCTCTTAAACCATACCACTTTGCTTATGGTAACCAAGGACGTACATGCTTGCATTTTTGGACTTCCTTCAAAAGCTTTGTAATGCAGCGATAACCACCAGGCAAGTATAGAATAAAACTTGAATCCTTTATTGGTAATGCAATAAAAATACGAGCCGTCTCTCATGCTTTGAGGATTCAGTGTGCTCATGGGAACGCTCGTATTTTTATTGCATTACCAATAAAGGATTCAAGTTTTATTCTATACTTGCCTGGTGGTTATCGCTGCATTACAAAGCTTTTGAAGGAATTCTGATTACGTCTTGGACTCTGGACGAATGCGAGCTGATTCCACCATTACAGCTGGATTGTTTTTGGGGTGAGCTGACCTTTTGTTTGTTTCTACTGTGCTATTGCATTTTTGGACCCCTCATTTTAAACTATGATCTTAGTAGCAAGAAAACCTCTTTAATATTTCTGTGCATGCGCCTTATACTTGTCATGTATGTGTGATTCATAGCCTGGAATAGGGCAAATCTACTGCCTAAAGAGCACTGAACTTATACTTTTGTGTTTCAATAACTAGTATCACAATCTGTATCAGAATGCAGCTCTCTGGCTCCACCAGAGGAAATTATTTTGAGGATTCACCCTCTATCTATACAGGACATGAGCATGCCTTGGCCACTTAATTACTTTTTGTAAGTCTCCATATTCTGAAATATTTAGGTGTACTTTATTTTACCAGAGCTTAGGCCCACCAGCAGGCCACTGCTGTTAAAAGACATATGCTGAGCAGTTATTTATCTGGTGCTCATTTATACCCAATGTTTATGGTATGCAGGTATGGAAATGATCCAAAATGCAATGAGAACCAGAGACAGTAGGGTGGGAAAAGTAAAGACCACTGTTAAAGGTTTTGTATCCAAATACTAAATATGGCTAGACTATGCTTATACCTTGTAAAAAAAACCAATGTTTTTTGTTAAATTTCTTTCTTCAAGAGTGGAGGACTGTGGATGAGGTAACAGAGCGAGATCCAAGAGGTTGCCGAGTAGTTTTTCAAGGAACATCACCACTACAATGTTTCTCTTTATTTTCAACAGTCAATAAGATTACACTGATGCATTTAATAAGAGTGTACCTTTATTTAAACATAGGTACTACACGGTGCAGCAGATGCAAGGCAAGCAACCTTCTTGCAAAAGTCAAATCATTAACAATCAAGTTTTCTAAATGCATCACATTTCCAGATGGAAGCAGGTTTGTAGTGCAAACAAAGAAAGCATATCAATCAGTATTTAACATCTGTTTATACACATGGCGAACGTAGGTGTCCAGCCCATCTTGCCAAACAGACCAACAAGAGTTGTTAATAATCTCAGTCTAATTGGATCGTAAAAGCTCGTTTCCGTGGCTTATGAAATCATACTAAATAAAACATCAACACTCATAAAGGACAAGATTCTCATCCGAGAGTCTTCTCTGCAGCAGTAATTTCTCTGGAGATCAAACATCCTACCATTGAAGGAACAATGTCTCACAACACTAACCAAGGACATCGCTTTAAGAAGGATCCCATGTCTGGGCAGGTTATACACGAGTGTCGTATTCCTTCTTCCTGACGAATCTACAAATTCTGTGGAACCTTCTTCAATACGGCATTTTTTATATAAGCAAAGTAATAAAATTTAGAAGAATAAAACAAGCATGCACATACGGTATAAGCTCTGCGACACACAATTGAGTCACATCATTATGACCACTTTCAACACTGGCAGCGTGTAACTTATGAAGGAAGTCACGTGTCATGAGCTGGCTTGGTGGGTATATAAGATGTGTAATAGGCTGTCTGCACACATATCCCTCATTGCTGTCATGGGTAGAAGGAATGATTTATTGGATTTGAGGCCAAGGGTGGCAGGATTTCTGAAACCACATAGTTTTTGAACCGTTCACATGCTGCTGTGATGACATGTTATTGTGAGTGGATAAATGGCACCATTATGAACTTGTGCTTTAGAAACTGCAAAGCACTACCTGCCACTGATGTGAGATGTGAGCATCAGCTACGAAGGTGCACGAGGGCAGACTGACACATTAGGGCCGGTTCACACTGCTTATTCAAGACGTAATTCTGGGACGGATTTCGCCCGCAATTCCGGCTTGAATAAGGGGCGGGGCGGGGGCGCAGCTCCCCGGCCCCATAGACATGCATTATCCACGGCGCGTATTCCGCCGAGATAATGTGCATTTCACTTTCTCCCCGCCCGGCGGATTCGCTGAGCATTAAGGAGAGACGGAATCCATAGTTCTCGATGAGAACTGTGGATTACCGTAGTTACTGGGACAGATGGCTTATTTGCGCTGCAGTACGGCTCCAATCAGTCTCAGAATAAGCCGTGTGAACAGCCCCTTACAGTGGAGGATCTCACCTCCAGAAAAAACCAGGGACTACCAGACATGTGTCTAAAACAACAGTTCAGCAAACCCTATTGTGTATGGGGATCTAAAGCAGATGGACGGTCACTGCATCTCTGCTAACAATGTTGCATCGGCTGAAAGGCTTCAATTTTCACTGCAGTATTGGAATTGGACCTCCGCTGATTAGCAAAGGGATTCTTTCACCAATGAGTCACATTTTCTGCTTCATCAAACAAGCAGGGAACATCAGAAAACAAATACTTTGCAACCACTGCTGGAAGAACAAGCAGGTGCTGGTGATTATGGTCTGGGAATGTTTTTTTTAGATTCTCTGGACCCACTCATCCATGTGGAATGTACTCTTAACCAATTTGGGTATGAGTCCATCCTTGAAGATCACATGCACCTATATATGTTGATTGTCTTCCCTAAGGCATATGGAATCTTCCAGCAAGATAATGTGACTTGTCACATGGCTAGAAATGTCTGACACTGGTTGGGAAGGCATGACCAAGACTTTCATGTACTATCCTGGCTGCCTGCCTAATTCCCCAGAATTAAACCCAATTGGACATAAGTGGGACCACCTGTGGATCCTCTCCCACACACCCTCTAGCAGCTGCGGGATGCAGTAGGCATGGCTCCAGATACCTGTGAAAACCTACCAGCACCTTATTGAGTCACTCCCAGAGTGTCTCAGCTGTTGTCTTTACTGCACATGGCGGTTACTCTGCATTTTAGCTGGTGGTCATAATTATGTGACTTAAAAGGGTGTTCTAACAGTAAACAAAAATGCTTGCTAGTCTGTCCAGGCATAATGGAAATTAGAAGAGAAGATGCATACTTACCTCTTGGATGCTGCTCTTCTATCACCACAGCCCTCAAGGTGATCCTGGCTATAGCTTTGAACATTCACATAACAGGTGCAGCCAATCATAGGCCACAATGTGGCCTGTGAATGGCTGAACCTGTCATGTGAATGATGAGCATTCAAAGCTTCAGCTGGGATCACCGGGACAGAATGACAGCATCCAGGAGATAAGTATGATTCTTCTATTATCTATCATGCCCCAACAGATTAAAGAGCATTCTACTGATGGAATACCCCTTTAACTGTGTAAGTCACAAAGTTATTTCTATGCCAATTGGATTAGTATTGTTGGTAATACCATAGGAATCAATACACTGATTTTTTTTTTAATCTTTTAGCCTTTATTCTGATGTAGAAATATTATAGGGAGCAAAAGAAACCTTATTTTTCTTTGCACCATTTTTTAATAAACATGCAACATTATCTTTTTAGGGGCTTTCTCATCTCAAAAGTGACGGCATTGTGCTAGGATATGCCATTACTCTATGACTGATTGGTGGAGATCCCAAGCCCTGGAATCTCCACCAATCATGACAACGTAGAGAATGCTCGCTACACCTGTTGAGTTTTCCCTGCACAGAAGCGCTACTAGCTATGTGGCTGTGCAGGGAATTGCAGCCAGTGCCACTCATTTGAAAGATATCTGAAACTCCACTGGTATTGTGTGCACTTCAGTTTCACAACTGCTGGGAGTTCCATAGTTAGATCCCAACCAATCGTAAAGGCATGGCATAGCCTAGCTATACATCATCACTATAAGAAATGGGAAACCCCTTTAACCAATATATATTAATCCTTCATGCTTTCTTATTAAGTGTCTGAATAAACAATACACATGGTGGGATAAAATTTACCGTACCTTCCTGATACTCTAACCATGCTTCGATCAATTTACATAGTAAGGTCTTTGCAGACTATGGAAGTGAATGGCTTACACCAGGTGCGTGCAAGATGGTTATTATTTATAGTTAGATGTGACCAACAAAATAGCCCGATTCAAAGACAGCAGACAAATGGTGAAGGGGAGGACTCATAGGATGCATGAATGAAATAATGCTGCTTTGCTCTGTCACTTCCTGGCCAAGCTGTCTGTAATTAGCATATGAGCTCTGTGTATTCAGACTTCTGCTAATTAGATAAATCTCATGCTATCAGTACTAGGGAAGCTTCTGAGTTAAAGTAAACAGTAGTAATTATGTCTTTTGTCTGAAAGATCAGATAACAAATAAGCTCTCACTGTCAGAAGTTCTGTGCTGCCACAACCTGTGTGATGACCTCACTCCCTGCTATCTGGTGGAACAAACAGCAGTGGGGGAGAAGTACCCAGGTCGGTCACTTGGGAAACTAGAAGGTGATAAAATAATTGTGATAAAAATATATTTGGAAAAAGTCTTCATTTAGTGTCCCCTACATGTTGAAAGCTAATCTTTGTAGCGAGACAACCCCTTTAAAGTTCCAAGTAGTAAAAAATAATACATATATATGTATGGGAAATTAACTTTTACTAATTTAAAACATTCACATTTGTGACTAAAATAAGGAAGAACTCCAGTGTGCTTTTCTCTCCAGTAGTTTAGAACACATTTCTTACACATTGCTCAAGAAATAAAATCTTACTTTCCTACAAAAATTTAATTACTGTACATTACTCAAAGTTATCAGTATGACATGGTCATGTTCAATTTTATAGTCAGCATTTAGTGCAAAGAGACGATATAAAATGAATGTGCCTAGAATATTCAACTCTACACTTCCCTCTCCAAATGATCACAATAACACTAAATCATGGAAATTGCATTTGCGCTAGTTTTTTGTTTCTTATTTGCATTGCTGCTATTTTGTATATTCTGGGACTGTGCAGAAAGATGCACTGCTTAAGAAAACATCTAATAACTTTTTAAAGACCGCAAGATATAAAATTTGTAGATTTTACTACACTAACTATATATAATTGATAGGATAATAAATAGCTATCAGTGTATAAAATGGAAAAAATAAACCAACCCATAACCAGTTCGTTTTTTTTTACCCAATGCAAAAGAGGTCTAGTTGTATGTTGTCCTGATGGCTGCATTTCAAAAATAAAACTGGTGAAGTAATGGGTGTATTGCCTCTAAAAGTATTGTATACGTCTAATGGCTCAGACCCTGTTCATTGGCAAAGCACAAGGAGTCACTATGGTAACGTTTTACAGACCTGTAGGCACTCAATACGGCAATATATGGTGCTTTCTTTGGGCACAGTATTTTCCTCATAGAAGACATGCTTCTCAGGAAAAATACCTCCCTTATAAGGCATGTGATGTCAGAATATTTTCTTATGGATTCATGCAGAATCATTAAAATACCTTTGTGTGCCTCTTTATAACATGTGATGCACTAAAAATACAATATTGACCAATAGCAGTCATATGCACGAGGCCTAAAGTTAAGTCTTACAGTATTTGTAATAGAGATTTGTAGAGTTGTATCTGGTTCTCTGTTGCCTTCTGCTGACACTCAACATCTATGCTGTCACTAGGACTATCTTAAATGGAAGCACTCATTGCTCAACTCGTATAAATTGTGCAACACTAAGTTTGCAAAACATAGCACCAAACAATACACCAAAGATTAATAGAAAAAAAATAGCATTGCTGAACATCTGTTACACAAGGCCATTTAAAATTTCATTGCACTCCTGTTAAGAAGATGCAACAAATTTGTATTATTCCTTGAATAATAACTAAAATCAGATCTGCTTGCTAACTTTTCGTGCAAAATTACTAAATTTGCTAAAGAGTTTCAAGGTGTTGCATGGTAGCATTTTTAAAGGGGTATTTCCATCATAGACTTTGATGGGACCCGCACCTATCTTGGGAACAGCTCAACATGGAGTTGGTCGCGCTTCCACACAACTCTTCATTAGGTTCTATGGGAGTTCCAATTACAGCCTAACACGGTGCTTGGCTGTACTCTGTACTTCCACAGAACAGAATGGAGAGCTGTACGCCTGCGCAAGTTGCTCTCCAATCTAAGCTATAACTTTCAGGGACCTATTCCAGATACAGTTGCAGATTCCAGAGGTGGCTTCCTGGTAATATGCCATCAAAATCTATGGTGGGAACACCCTTTAAGGTGTTGCTGATTGATTTTATTGCAAGAAGGAATATCAATATCAGAAGGTAGGAGGTTCTACCAATGTACTAGGTAGCCAAAAACCACCTAGATACCCAAGGCCATATAAAGAACATCAAGATTTAATGTTTATTAAGCTGTAATAAACCAGTAGCTGTCAGACTATTCTACAATTGTATCAGTTGCCCACCAATGCTATAATCCCTGTTCACGCAGGTAATATTTTGAATTGACAACAAACAGCTTATCTCCATGTACATTTATATAGATGATATATACACAATGACATTTTAGAAGACCTGCTGAAAATACTAAGGGTCTAATGAGACAAAAATCTTTAAAAAAAAAATCACATTCTTTAGGTTCAGTGCATTAAGCAGCTTATAGCTTGCTAACAATCTCCAAGCTGACTTTTCAAGAAAGGGAAAGAAAAAAAAAAACATAACACAACACAAGATTAAAGTAACATCATACCAGTTGATGAAAAATTATTTTTTAAATTCACTCTTTTTGTCAAACTTAAATAGTATCTTAAATCGCCACATACACTTGTATTAATCCCTCTTAAGATTATCTACAGAGTATAATTTAAGGTTTTCACAATGCCCACATGCAGCAGGTGCTAAGCCTAATATGCTCCATGCAGCGTGGAAGAGTTTTGATCCATACAATGCTCAGGAACTGCTTTTCTTCCATACACTGTAAAACACCCATCTGGAGGAGAATATTTATTAAGGAGAATGTAGAATGATACTGAACAGACACAAACAGATAACATGTACAAGGTCATATTCCTAGAACACCAGGATATTTCAATGGTAAAACAACATATTTAGTTAACGCTGAAAGGATATTGTGTACTTACCTAGAATTATAGAAAAATGACAAATGCATTAACAATCTGTTCTTCACATCCCTATAAGTAGAGATCTATAAATAACGCTCATTACTGTGCATTCACTAGACAGAACGACACCCAGGGAGCCTAAGATGCAAGACAGAACCACGTCTGGTTTTCTACTTTTGAAGAATACAAGCGTTGCTACTAGTAGCACAGCTGAAGGATTTGCAGAAGTTGTAACCAAGTCTCTGGTTCAGAGGGGCCCACAGGTCAGCTGTTATATGAAAGAGTGGCTGCATCCCAGGGATTCAATAGGCAATAGGTATCAATAGATATTTCTACTAACAAATTGTACATTTGAATAATATGTATACTTTGAATTCAGGGGCGTGTTTACTAGGCTGCAGTAGATGCCAGGTCTGTAGCTGTAGCAACCAGCGCTGGCAGCCTATCAGGAGAGATCAAACAGGTCTGTAGCTATAGCGACCTGAGGAGGTGATGCAGCCCATACAAGAGGGGATATCTAGGAATAGGTAGGACATTGTTAATGGACATATATTGCAAAGTTGTTTTTGCAAGATCTTTAACACAAAAAGCAATCCTTGTAGCCAGACAACCCCTTTAAGTACTAGAAAACACACATGTATACCATTATGAATATAAGGACACTAAAATGCTAACTTAAAGGGGTTGTCTCACTACAATGAATGCTTTATATGTTAATGATCTTGCAAAGACAATTCCCTTTGCAATATATGTCCATTAACAGGGTCTACCTATTCCTAGATATCCCCTCTTGTATGGGCTGCATCAGCTCCTCAGGTTGCTATAGCTACAGACCTGTTTGATCTCTCCTGATAGGCTGCCAACACTGGTTGCTACAACTACAGACCTGGCTTCTACTGCAGCCTAGTAGAAGTCAGTAAACACACCCCTGAATTCAAAGTGAAACCAAGAAAACAGGACTGAGGTAAGATGAATAAATGTAGTGAGACATTGGAGGCGTAATCCATAGTTGTCTGTGAGAGCTATGGATTACCGTAATTATGGGGCGCATTTCCCCGTGTATTAAGCGCAGTACGTGGCGAAATGCGCTCCAAAATAACCCCCCAAAAAACCCAAAAAAAAAAAAAAACCCAGGCCCTTTTTTAGGAACCATGCTATTTTCCGGGGTTGGGCCCCCCTTTTTCCTTCAAAATGCCCAATTTTCGTGGCATAGATTCCACAAGGTGTTGCAAAAAATGCTCAATTGTACCAAGGGGCCCAAAGAGTCCCAAAAAAATATTCCCCACCATAAACCAAACCCCCAGCCTAACCCTTGATAAAAGGCAGGGTGGTCCATCTTTCAGTTTTGACGCCAAATTCGATACCTCCGAATGTCGCAGCAGAAATCGAGACCCATCAGACTAGGGAACGTTTTTCCAATTTCTACTGTCCAATTTCGATGAGCTTTGGGAAATTGGACCTAGTTTCCTGTTCTTGGGTGAAAGGAGTGGCACCCGGGGTGGTCTTCTGCTGCTTACCCATCTCCTCAAAGTTCGCCTACTGTGCGTTCAAAATGCTCTTCCCTCCTTTGGGTTGTAAGGGGGGCTATTTTATCACTGTTGCCTTTCTACACTCGAAACCAAATCTGCCCCCTTCTCCTTTGACCTCTGGCATCAACAAGGGATTTTTCCGCCCAAGGACTGCCCCTCACTGATGTTTTTTCTTTTTTGGGGCCATTCTCTGTAAACCCTAGAATGGTTGGCTGAAAATCCCAGGAGATCACATTTCTGAAATACTCAACCAGCCCTTCTGGGACCAAAAACCATGCCACTTCAAAGGCATCAAATCACCTTTCTTTTCCCCCTACTGATGCTCGGTTTGAACTGCAGGGGATGTCTTTACCTTCTCAGCCCAAAAGACTGAGTTGCCGCCATGTGATTGGGATTTGAATTAAGTGTTAACCCAGTATACAGTGTCCAAAAAGTGTGGGTGAAAATATATCCTGAGGCCACTGTAACTTGAGGGACTGCTGCAAAGTTAAGATTTCTGTGCAAAAAAACACAGTCGGTTTTCACGCATCTCCAGTACTTTGGGGCTGCGGGAATCCAACAGGAGTCCTCGGAATACAGAACATACATATTCTGCTGGCGGTTTAGGAAACCCATCAGTAACAAATCTACACCACAGATTTTTTATTTAGGTCTACTGATACTGATAGGTTCAGTCTGATTCCACCAAAAGCTTGTGCTGTGTACACATAGCATTACGGTCTTCATAAATCCAGTGTAATGTAATGTGATTATCTTCAGTGGAATGCAAAGGAATGATGGTTTAAGGGGTATTCCAGCCAGAAGTACAACTTAAGATTGGTGATAAAAGCTAGATGGCCGCTGCTGTGATCCACACTGATTGCCAGAATGGGGAGTACTCTCGGCAGCCACATGATCAGGTAAGAGTCATTGAATGGAGACTGCCAATCTGTTTCAAGTGTATGCCACCTTTAGCTTCTAGTCACAGTCTTGCAGCTAGGTGGGGGGGACCAGCTCACCCAATTCTGTGGTCAGTGCTACTGACCCAAAGGATATACCTAAAGTGCAATAAACTCTATGAAGAAATAAAATCAACGCCTGAAATGCATTTTATATTGGCTTACTGACTTCCAGGTAACATCTGGCCACTGCAACTTTAACCAAAAAAAGGCTGAAAAATGCAAAGTATTTCAGTAGCATTTTTTTTTTTTGCAAAACTGCTGCATGTGTATCTGCCCTAAGGGTGTTCATCCACTAACTTGTGCATGGTTTATTGTGTCTTGGAGTATTCACTAAATGCAAACAGAGGTATTAACCATTTACCGATGTTTGATGTAAACTTGCCAGTATGGGAGTATGGAGAGACTCACTCGCTGAGCATGCATCCTAAGGTGCTAAAACTTAACACCCCTAAAAAGATCTCATTTAAGAAACTACACCCAGTAATGAATATATCCAGGGGTGTAGTGAGTGTATTGACCCCACAGGTGTTTCATATATTTTTTTTTTTTGAGCTAGGTTATGGAAATGACAAAAAAAATTTAAATAATATTTAGTTTTAATTTAAAATGTTTAATCTTCACAAGGAATACTGGAAAAAAAAAATTGTTTTGCGTCATTTTTTCCAAGTTTGGCATTAGCCTATATGCGAGTATAAACCAACCACTGTTTGGGTGCATAGTAGGGCTTACAAGGGAGGGAACACTATTTGGCTTTTAGAACACAGATTTTGGTGGGTGCCATGTCTCATTTGCAAAGCCCCCAAACTACCAGAACTGGTTGTGTTTTTTTTTTATTTTTAAAGTGGTCACCTTGTGGTATAAATGATATGCTAACTTTGCTAAGCAGGTCAATACGATTACAGCGATACACAATTTACATATATTTTTTATGTTTTACGCAACATTTATTTAAAAAAGGAAACACGTTTTTGCATCGCCATAGTCTGAGAGCAATAACTTTTTTTATTTTTCTGTGTACGCAACTGTGTAGGGGCTTGTATTTTGCGGGATGAGTTGATGTTTTCACTGATACCGTTTTGAGGGGGAAATTACTTTTTTATGGCCTTGGAATCAGTTTTTTGTCATGTTACTTTTACTCTGTGGGCCAATACGATTACAACGACAGCCAATTTATATGTTTTTTTTTATGTTATAGCACTTTTCTTTCTTTTTTTTTTTAAATGTATTATCTATTATGTAAAAAACCATTATGAATCGCTATCTTCTGATAGCCATAACTTTTTTTTTTATTGGATAGGGAGCTATATAAGGGTTTCTATACTGCTGGACAAACTGACATTTTCATCTGTAGCACTATGGCATTTATATGACTTTTTGAATGCTTTTTAGTCTATTTTATGTGCAGCAGGATGAACAAAAATTGCAATTCTGTCTTCTTTGTTTTACGGCATTCATTGTAGGGGTTAAATAATGTGATAGATTTTTAGGCTAGGTCGTAACACATGCAGCAATACAAAATATGTGTGATATACAGCTGATTCCATGCTCCGATTGTGTGGGCTCCACTTGTGAGCCTGCACAATTATGAGGTGCCCACACGTCAATTTGCAGGAACCCCTTCCCGCCTATGACGTGTGGGTATGTCAAATGTCGGTTAGAGGTTGAAGTTCAAAACACCCCCCTTGTGTCATTTTGCATAAAAAGTTACATAAAACTGATAATCACCAAGTTTATAAAATTTCATAATTTATCTCTTATGACGTACACCGTAGAAAAAAGTTCCAAGCGCCAAAATTGTGTTTCTTTGGTCATTTCACATCCTCCCAAAAAATGGAATAAGAGTGATTAAAAAAAACTACACTACAAAAAATTATCCCTCAGATTCATAGGTGGAAAAACAAAAATATTGTTTCCAGAAAATGGGAAGTTAAAAATGTTTTTATTATTTTTTAAGCATAAACATCATAACAAAAGCCCTACATATTTGGTGTCACCGGACCTGAAGAATACAGAAAACACATCATTTACACTCACCGGCCACTTTATTAGGTACACCTGTCCAACTGCTCGTTAACACTTAATTTCTAATCAGCCAATCACATGGCGGCAACTCAGTGCATTTAGGCATGTAGACATGGTCAAGACAATCTCCTGCAGTTCAAACCGAGCATCAGTATGGGGAAGAAAGGTGATTTGAGTGCCTTTGAACGTGGCATGGTTGTTGGTGCAGAAGGGCTGGTCTGAGTATTTCAGAAACTGCTGATCTCCTGGGATTTTTCACGCACAACCATCTCTAGGTTTACAGAGAATGTGTCCGAAAAAGAAAAAACATCCAGTGAGCGGCAGTCCTGTGGGCGGAAATGCCTTGTTGATGCCAGAGGTCAAAGGAGAATGGGCCAGACTGGTTCGAGCTGATAGAAAGGCAACAGTGACTCAAATAGCCACCCGTTACAACCAAGGTAGCAGAAGAGCATCTCTGAACGCACAGTACGGCGAACTTTGAGGCAGATGGGCTACAGCAGCAGAAGACCACACCGGGTGCCACTCCTTTCAGCTAAGAACAGGAAACTGAGGCTCCAATTTGCCCAAGCTCATTGAAATTGGACAGTAGAAGATTGGAAAAAACGTTGCCTGGTCTGATGAGTCTCGATTTCTGCTGCGACATTCGGATGGTAGGGTCAAAATTTTGCGTCAACAACATGAAAGCATGGATCCATCCTGCCTTGTATCAACGGTTCAGGCTGGTGGTGGTGGTGTCATGGTGTGGGGAATATTTTCTTGGCACTCTTTGGGCCCCTTGGTACCAATTGAGCATCGTTGCAACTCCTTGTGGAATCTATGTCATGAAGAATTGAGGCAGTTCTGAAGGCAAAAGGGGGTCCAACCCGTTACTAGCATGGTGTACCTAATAAAGTGGCCGGTGAGTGTATACTTAACAATGAACAACATAAAAAGAAAACACCCACAAAAATGGCACAAGTATGTTTTGTTTCACATATTTACCCCACTTAGAATGACTTTACTGTTTTCCAGTATATTCTATGGTACGGTCAATGGCACCATTAAAATATACATCTTATTCCACACAAAAAAACAAGCCTTCATACATTTATGTAGATGGAAAAATGAAAAGGTCATGGCTCTTCGAAGGCTGGGAGGAAAAAATGAGCACAAAAAAAAGTAGACTTCAGCGAAAAAGTGTTAAAAAGATGTAATGGTAAATACAACACAAACTATATTACAAAATCTAAATTTCGTTTTATAATAAGGCCTAAAAGGAAATATTTAACACTGGAATACTTCTCTACAGTGGATTTTTATGATGGAGGCTGATTATTCTCTTGCTTTCAAACCCCAGGAACAACTAATAACTGGATTTTCTAAGTGGCAGCTACTTAGTTGTGGAGAATTCTTTCAATAATAGCAAAGCTAGTAAAATCTATTTTCCATGGTCAGGTTTTGTTCTGATATCCTTGAGAGTGGACAGTCCATAAATAATGTTATGGGGATAGAACATGAATGAATGACCGAACAAGGCTCCTGTAAAGGTGAATGGCTCACGTCTCTCGCAATCACTACAAAATAGACATGATGAACAGCCCGAGTCCCTGCTTTTCAATATTACCCATTTTACTGTCACTCTGTCATACTTATTGTTACCTAGTCACAGTTGGTTGTTTTCATGTTTTACCAGATTTAGACTAATGCTGTAATTTTTAACACCAGGTTAGTCCTTCAAAAATAAACAAATTGAGATAGAACAAGGAGAAAAAGAAAAGAAAGTATAAAAAAACAAGGAAATTATTCCTACCAAGGCAGAGAAAGGATTTCAAATACCGTTTTAGACCTTTGTGTTACATGTATGGACTAAAATAAATGCAATTACATCTAGACTTATATTTCTGAAAATATCCTACAAACAGTGTCATTAGCTGTAGTTTAGTTTTTTTTAGATCTATATCAATACAATGGGCAGCAATTTAATTGGATGTGTGTAACAAATGCATTCACGTTGTCCTGGAGCGTGCTGCTCCACGACTCCTCACTTACCCAGCCGCGTTCCTGCTTCCCATCCCCGTTCTCTTGAGTGACGGCAGCTTTTCAAGATTTAAAGGGCCAGCGTGCCGGTAATTGGTTAATTGCCGGTCCTGACTCCTATATCTTGTAGAAACCTCCAACACTCTCTGCTAGAGTATTGGTGTTCTATAGTGCGTTCAGAGAGTTTTGTCTGCCCGTGTACCAGTCGTCCCTGCTCTCTTTTTCTGAACACGTTGCCTGCTGCCTGCCCTGACCTTACCGCCTGTTCTCGACTATGCTATTGTCCTATGATTCTGTACCACGCTGCACCCTGGCCACCACCGCAAGCAAGTCATGTCAGGGATAGCAACTTAGCAGTTTCCCGCCACAGCAAGTCCAAGTTTGTGGCGGGCTCTGGTAAAAACCGGAGGTTACTTAAACTCCGCTTCCTGGCGTGGCTTACACCATCTCTTGCGACGGTCCAGTGAATCCACCTACATCTGTGACACACATGCTAAGGTTGTACAGTGGTCACTCAAGTTAGAATATTTTCAACATAAAATGATCTTTCCTGGGACATTGTATGTTGAGTGCAGTTTTAAGATACAATGTCTCAGACATGAATCCAGCCAATTATCAAGAACATTTTCTTGTAAAGCCTCTCTATTAGTGAGGTGCATGCAGTGATTAGCGCCTCTCTACAGTACAGTCCGGTATCACATGTCCTCTACTGCTTTTTAACCCCTTAAGGACTCAGCCTGTTTTGACCTTCCTGACACAGCCCTATTTTTGAAATCTGGCATGTGTCACTTTATGTGAGAATAACTTTTTGACACTTTTACCTATCCATGTGATTCTGAGATTGTTTTCTCGTGACACATTGTGCTTTAAGTAAGAAAATTCTATCCATACAAGCCTTGTTTTTTTGTGAAAAATATCAAAATTTCATCACAAATTTGAAAAATCTGTGAAAGTTCAAAAATTTCTGCGTGCAAGACAGATAATTATTCACCACAAAAATAGTTTATAACTAGCATCTACCATATGTTCACTATAGGTTGGCATCATTTTTTAAATGTCCTTTTTTTATATATATCATTAGAGGGCTTAGAAATTTAGTAGTAATTTCTCACATTTTCAAGAAAATTTGCAATATATTTTTTCTCTTTTTCTTTCCCCTTAGGGTGCTCCAGGCATCATATATGCAGTAAATTAGATTTCATGAAAAGGAACTGCCTTATTCCTGTCATTATCTGCCTTTATGTCTGATTCTGACATTACTCTGTTATTAGGTACTGAACATGTTTGAACTCTGCTATTTTGTTCTATTATCTGTCCGGCATGGCATGTTATTTTATGCTAGATAATTGTAGTTTCTGTTCAGATTTACATATTTACAGATTGTAAGTGCATTTCTACTCTACCTTGTATCCAC
Source organism: Phyllomedusa bahiana (assembly GCA_025379985.1). Taxonomy (NCBI): domain Eukaryota; kingdom Metazoa; phylum Chordata; class Amphibia; order Anura; family Hylidae; genus Phyllomedusa; species Phyllomedusa bahiana. The sequence continues at coordinate 162,860 of JAODAL010001016.1, read as the reverse complement.
CCTTTCCCCGGCATTCCCCTCTCTTCCCTCCCCCCTCTCCTGATCTCCCTTTGCTGTTCCCCCATGTTGGGGGTATTGTTTGTTTGTATCTATTAATCTGAAAGCACTAATAAAAATAAAGTTTAAAAAAAATATATACCTGGGAAAACCGTACAGAAGAATGAACATGTTCTATGTTTTTTGGACCGCCGGCAGTCTGAAAAACCGCCGGGCAGAAAATCCATGCAGTGGGGACCGCTGCACAGATTTTCCATTAAGATCCGTGTAAAAGTTTTTCAGCCGGTTTGCAGTCGGTTTTCAAAACAGAGAACCTGCTGAAAAACAGGCTGAAAAACCGTGCCGTGGCGACAAGTCCTAAAAGGGTGAGTGTTGCTTTTTGTGATTACATTTGTCTGCTTTGAATTAAATCTTTGTGTCAGAAATATTAGGGGGTAAATACATGATAGCACCTTATGTCTATCATACACGATGTATGTAGTCTAAATAACACACAAATATCAAATAAGTGCTTATTCACACGAAGTATTTGGTCCTTTTTACGAATCAGTTTTTGAGGATTGAAAAGCGCATACGTAAAGTGGATCCGAAAAACCTAACAGTTGATACTTTATTTGGATCCGTATGGTTTGCTTATGTACTAGCGTTTTACGGTCTCTTTCTCTCTTCACCTTCCCCCGGCAGTTCACCATCCCCTGCAGCACCTCACCTCCCCAGCCAGCCAGCCATCCATCCCCCTGCAGCACCTCACCTGTCCAGCCGCCGATGCCCCGTCCGTCCAGCTGCCACCGCTCACCGCCGGTGCCCCGTCCGGCTGCCGCTCCCAGCCGATGTCCTGTCCGTCCAGCCGCTGCGGCTCCCCGCCGGTGCCCCGTCCGGCCGCCAACTGCGCTTTTCACATCCCCTTTCAGGATGCAAAGCACAGCTGATACGTACCAGGAGTGTGGAGCGCTTTTGGACAGATGCCAAAAGCAGACTCCATTATCTCCTATGGGCTTTCACTTGCGTAAACCGCAATAAGAATTGACGTCAATTCTTAAAGCGGATGCGAAAGGCGCAGTGCATGAGAGCTCTCAAAAGCGCATCTCTGGTGTCCCGTGAGAACAGCGATGCGCTTTTGCCATTGAACACAATGTTAATCACACTGACAATTGTTAGATCCGTTTTGCGGATCCGTAAAATGGATCACAAATACGTCGTGTGACCAAGCCCAAATAATGTGTCATAAAGCTTCCTGAACCACAATGATCATTTATCATATAAGACATTGCAGAGGATTAAAACAACTTAGACGACTAAGATAACAAGAGGTATCTGATGCATTTCAGCTTCACAGAAATAACCAAATAGGCTTCCTATCCTTCAGAAGTGCTTTTATTTTTACTTTGTAATCTTTTGTGCCTATCTGTGCATCCAAATGATCTAACTACTTCCTTAAGGCAAACACTTGCTAAAGCTGTCGTCTATGAAAAACAAATGATAAACGGATTTAAAAAGTTGCTTATTTTCTTTACTGGAATGAAAATGCAGCAACAGATTAAAACAGAGTGCAAATAGTGCATTTTAGCTTCCATTATAACGGCATGAGTAGGATTCCTTTATATTTGAAAAAATAAACTACTTATAAAATCTGTAACACTAAAATGCTGTTGTGAACATAGTCCAAGCCTGTGAAATATAAATAGGTGTACCAGGCCTGCTGTAAACAAAACAGAGTGAGTTTATGACCTGTAGAGTGACAGATGAGTGTTCTTTAAAAACACAAACAAGGCAAGTCATTAGTCGAAGCTCAAAAACCATGACTATAAAAAGCACAATAATGCACTGAATGAAGAAAAAAAGCAAAATCACATAGTATGTTACATGATGCTTCCAACAGGCACGTTAACCAGATGTGAAGCTTCTGCACTTTCTACGTCAGTGGAAGTTTGATAAACTTCACAGTTTAAGGGACTGTTCTTGGTAAAATTGAAATAGACTTTACTATTTACTTCATTTCTTGATTTAATTATAGAAAAAAAACATATTATATAAATTGCTTCAATTTAAATATGTTTAATCCTAAATAATTCCATTTAAAGGGGTGGTCTGATTTGAAACCCCCTTCCATATATCTTTAGGACATATAAAATAATAGAGGGAGTACTTGGACAGTTCATTCATTATATTAAGCACTGTGCAATATTTGGTTGTAATCCTTAGTGATTAAAGCCTGTTTGGGGCTCACAGAAACAGGAAGCTATGTGATTAGCAGCTGCTAAACAGGGATTATTCAAAATAAACACTTGTTTTATACTCAATTATGACTAAGAAATCTAGGTGATTTCTGAGTATTTAGACTGTATTTAACTATTGCTGGTAGCATTCAAGAGGTTTTGCAACAAAGCAAAATCCCTTTCTGAGGCCAGCTCACAGCCTAGTAGGAGCTGGTCGTGTTTGCTCAGTTCTCCCCGTTCTTTACTATAGCATTTATTTGGCTGTGCTTGGCTGCACTCGAAATTGGACTATTTATGTTGTTTAAATAAATTATATTAATATATTAAAGGGGTTTTGCCACGAAGTAAAATTGATGTGGGAAGTTTGAAAATTAAATAATAAACATTTTCACCATTCAGAATTATTAAATATTCTGTACCATTTTTGTTTTAGCTGCTTCTTTAGTGATCCATTGTTTACAGCTCATCTCCAGGGGATAGGACCAGGGATGAGAGCTCCTCAGTCCTGGTCGCACATGCTCAGACATCACCTCTCCTCTCAGGCAGCTACTGAGTGTTCAGACCCCGGGTGCGGTCATTCTACTCCTGTCCTTTGGACTAGTTAGTGATAAGTCAAACAGTGCAAATAGAAAAAAGAAACCTCAATGAGGTATGTGCATTGATAAAGAGGAAAAAAATCCACAAGTTAAGTTCCTGCAGAGATTTGAACCAAGGACCCTTGTGCTGTAAAGCAAAAATGTTACCTCTGAGCTACAGTGTAGCTACTTACAATTCTATACATAGACTATTCTATGACTACAGAGAGGAAAGTCCTGGTGATGTCATTCTGCTGGGTCACATGATATGCAATTCAAACAAATCACACATGCCCCCTACTGAGCACACAGAGCTGAAAAGCTGGATGCAGGAGGTATCAGGCCTGGACTGCTAATCTTCCTTACCGGGCCATTGTGACTGTGGGCCACCTGTGTAGGAGAGATTACTTATAGACAGGAGAACGGAGGGTTGAGTGTCAGGATCTGCGGCAAGATGGAGGTGCATTAAGCTCCCGTGCTAGTAAACAGTGGAGGTGGATTTTTGTGGGAGCTGCCGCGGCTGGGATGTGGAGTAGGGACTAGAAGCACAGCCGTGCTGTGCAGGGCAGACTCGGCACCATGTACAGCCCACTACCTTGTCCTGTTAAGCCCCGCCCCTGATTCCGCTTAGCTCCACCCCCAGGCCAAGCTGAATGGAGGAGAGTGTGCTCATACTTGAGCACCATCCTACTAGTACTGCTCAAGACAAAGCCAGCAGTACAGGGGCCACTTCATGCAAGTCATTAGATGAGAGAGATCTAATGACCATTGTGTAGTATGTTACATGGAGGAGGGGCTGCTGCACTCACCAGCACTAAACATTTATTGTGTGGGTTCAGAAGCTGCACAATCTCTGAATCCTGCTGTTTAACCCCCAGATGCCATAGCTGCTAATGACCATGGCATTTAGGGGGTTAAGCAGCAGGGATCCCATGGTTTCAGAAGCTGCGCAACCTTTGATCAATGCTGTTAGGATGCCACAGTTAACAGAATTTGTGGCATCTAGGGGATTGAAGGTAGGAAAGGATTCACTCTGTAATTATGTTGGGAAGAGGCAATGGTATACAGAGTGCTGATGACGGTAAAATAGTGGCCTCCAGGTCTGCCAAATACGGAGCCTTTTATGTTTGGTGCACACAACATTTATGATGACCGTTTAGCTCTTAGGGTCTGTTCACGGCGTAGCTTTGCGCATTTTGCTGTGTATTTGCGCTTTAATGCAGCCGAAATTCGCGCCGCAATTACGGTAATTCATAGCTCTCATAGAGAACTATGAATTACTTCTCGTCTCCCCCAGTATATAATACGATCGTATTGTACGCTGGGGGAGAGAAGTGACATGTTACTTCTTCGTGGCGCTTGGGCGTCGCTGCTAATGGGAATGGATGGGGCCAGCCCCTCTATACTTTCGAAGTACGCACTGGACAGCGCCTACTTCTAAAACACACGGCGTATTGCAGCACGTAGGGTACGCAACCCAATACACCGTGTGAACATAACCTTAATGTTTTACTAAAATATATCCATAAGATGACATGGCAAGTCAGAAGCCAAAAGTGCGTACTCTGTTTTATTCAACCACATTTAGAAAAAAAAGTATGTGCTAAACAGTTGTTATGCATGCGACGATACCAAATACGTGTACTTTTTTATTTTTGATCTTTTTGGGGCAATTGCCATCTGTATTGAGGAAAGGGCGGTGTACATGTTTTATTTGTGTGTGTGTTTTACTTTTATTTTTCACTATAAAGGATTGAATTCAGCAATCTATTAGATCGCTGCTACAATACATAGCAATACAGTACTGTACTAAGTATCGTAGCTGTAAATTTCCCCAAATGTCTGACTCTGCCATTCGGCGGCAGCCGGGCTTGTGACGTCACAGACAGCCCAAAGTCATTTTTTAGGTTTTGGGTTTTGCCATAAAAATCCTTTTGTCACCCTACAATGGCATCACGGGTGCTGATGGGACAGAGGTAGCTCCCTCCCTCTGTCTTTTCCCTTGCTGCCGGCAGTCACTTTTTGACCATTGCATCTAAAGGGTTAATCGGTCGTGTCTCAGGATACCAGTTTGAAAATATACAGCTGGTTTCTTGCAGTGGTCATGTGGGCCCTATTTTTGAGACCGCACAATCACCTTGACACAAATTTACGCCAAATTGCGAGACCCTCTTACAGATGTTAACTTATGTCAAATGTCGGGAAGGGGTTAAATGTGGGCTGGTGAGGTTTATTTGCCAGGGCTGCTTTTTACTCTCAGTCCGACCCTAGAAGGTATGAAATAAGATTGTGGCAAAACCCCTTTAAGAAGAAGCAGTTACCATTACTTACGTTTTCTGCACTCGAAATTCCCATAGACATGAATGGAGCAATCATCTACTCATTCTCTGAAGCTGACTCATAGTGAGCTACGCGTCAACCTCAGAAAAGGATCTTGCTTCATAGTTACATACATAGTTACATAGTTAGTACGGTTGAAAGAAGACACGTGTCCATCAAGTTCAACCAAGGGTGGGGAAAATTGGGTGAGGGAGAGAGACAAGGACTTTAAGCCCAGCCTCACCACTGGTTAATGCCCTGGAACCCAAAAAGGGCCCAAAAAACCAATTGCTCCAGTGGAGACCATCTCTCTGAACCCAGAGCCTCCACCAGCCAGGATCCAGAATTTTACATAACTACATAGGCATTAATATTCTTTAGTTCCAGGTAGGTATCTAAGCCTTTCTTGAAACTCTCTACAGTTCCACAGATTCACAGTTCTTACAGTGAAGAACACTCTTCTCCTCTGGAGATTGAATCCTTTTTTCTCTAGTCGAAGGGAATGTCTCTTTGTCTTTGGAGGGGGCTTCATTTTGTAATAATTTTTTCCCCATACTTTTTGTAGGGACCATTTATATATTTTTTATAAATTAATCATGTCCCCCCCGAACCCCGTCTTTTCCTCAAGACTAAATAAGATAAATTCTACTAACCTCTCCTCATAACTAAGTTTGCTCCATTCTCCTTATAATTTTGGGTTTGCTCGTTTTTGTACTCTCTCTGCTCCATTACATCTCTTCTATAAACTGGGGCCCCAGAACTGAACAGCATATTCTAAGTGAGGCCGCACTAATGCTTTGTACAGCGGTAGAATTACATCCTTGTCCCGCGAGTCCATGCCTCTTTTAATACACGCCAAACCCCAAAATAATTTTTGATGATTTTTGGTTATATTAAGATCTCTATCTCAAAAAAAATAAATGCAGGATCCCCCATTTACAATAGGTAATGTTCACAGGTCTCTCCCCCGCAAATTAATTTGCTGTAAAAAGCAACTTAGATACCTGCCACATAACCTTATATAGCTTGCTGAACTAAATCTACAATTCGAAAATAAAAATAGCTGAAAAAATTATCTTTTTGGCAGAAACAAACAAGACAACAAAAATCTAAAGAAGAATCTTATTAAGATGCATTGGACAACCTACCACCTCGAACCTTTGCAATACTGCATAGCGTGCCTAAGGATGCGTTCACGTGGCCAGTTTATAGCTCTGAAAATTTAAGCACCGAATCCATGCCAGTAAATGCAGATTTTAGAGGAGGATTGGACACTGATTTTCAGAGGCTAATTTTCATATATACTCTAGTATGTCAGTTCTTTTTTAGTACTGAAATGAAAATCCGCTGCGAGGAAAATAAGCAATGTGTGAACAACGGTGGAGATTTTCCATTAGAAAGAACGTGAGGTGGATTGCAGTTAGATTCGACCCCGATACTGAGGTGAACTTACGAAAACTCCACATCCAAATCAGCCGTGTGAACATACCCCAAAAGAACCGATACAGCTTTGAAGACTGTGGTCACATAGAATTATTTTATCTCTTTTTTTGTTCTTTCAGCATTAGTTGTTATTTAGAAAAATTCTTACGTCATTGTCTAATAACTAATAAAAGTGAATATCTGGTCAAGAATAAGTCAGTACCGATAGAGGAGGATTACCTGCTATTCATTATCCTCAGATCTTGCAGTTTAGAAGCTTCTTATCTCAACTCCATTAGGGCAGAGCTGTGATCTGTGACTACAGCTAAGCTACAGCTTCTACAAGGAGTTTGAAATCCACTTAACGTTTCATCAATGGTTCAGACAGGAGCTCTGCCTCCTCAGATAAAACACCTCTAGCACAGGCTTTCTGAGAAGTGTGTGAATGTAGAGCTGATTTTTATTAGAACAAAGGCAGAATTATAAAACACAGACTACTAAAACAACAAGTAATTGCCACATGTACTTAGGCAAATAAGCATTACTAAGGGCAGCCTGGAGACTCATGTTAATCATTCAATAACTAATTAACATTAACTCCATCCCAACATTTTACGTACCCATACATCCTAGCGGGAAGTGCATTCCCACAAATGGCTGTATGGGTACGTCCTGCATGGGACGTCGCGACATGGAACCTATGCATTGTGGGCATTGCCAGGCATGTAAGTGATAGTCACAAAGGAGACCAGTATACAGCATTTCTGCTCTGTATTGATCTCTATTGTATCAGTGATCTGAGGATCACCGATACAAATCCCCTATGGGGAAAAGTGAAAAGGTATATGTATCTGTATATGTAAAAATAAAAAACTTATTGCTATCAGAATATAGTGATAGAACAACATCAGAGGACGAAGAGTGTATAGTTCAAAAATTACAAATACATCTTTATTGATAACATACATAAAACCAACAGAAATTTATTAAAAATCCGGCCCTATCAAGGAGTCCAAAAAATCCAGGCGTATGTAATTCCAAAACATGCACAAAAATGTATAAAGGGGGAAATGTATATAAGGTGCTCCAATAAATAACAAGCAGTATGTATAGGTAAAAAACTTTCAGGCATAGACAGAAAATATGAGTAGTATAAGTATTTATAAAAGATATACAATAACCTATAAAAAAAGTAACTCCCAAAAACAATTTTGGTATACTTCAAAAATACAAGAGGGTCCCAGTTGAAAAAAATATGCAAACGTTTGGATCAAGTATATTTTGGGAACTCAAAGGATACTAAAAAGGGCAGAATCTATGGGTCAATATATATCACATATGGACAGATGGTACTAGGGGTATTCAGGTAAGCAATGCAAAATCCATAGAGAAAACTGCAGATAAAATTTGAGTATACCTCAGAGAAAAAAGGGGGGGTTTCCCCAGATGGAGGAATGACCCCGGGTCCCCCAAAGGCCCATTCGCTTTTTTGGGCTTCCCCAGGGGGTGTTTGTACTGGAATGTCCGCTCATTTTAAAGTATCCCAGGTAAATTACATACCAGCTGCGACTAACTGCGGCGCATGCGCCTGTTCGGGGGAGGGGGGGGCCCCAAACCCATGCCCCGTTTTTCCGGCCGTATAGGGAGAGGCCCTTTTGCGCGGGCTAACACACCCCGGACACGGCCCCGCACAAGAGCCGGACCGGGGAGCTGGTGTCAAAATCCCACACGGCGCTGCGCACAATGCCTTGCGAAAATATGTGTTTTTTAGATAACATAAAATGTCCAAAAGTACTAAATATAAAAAGGGGAACCCAAAAAAGTATACAAAAGAACTAGCAGCAAGGTTTAAGAAATACATTTTGTAAAATAGAGCATATACCAATAAATCACTATCAAAAATATAAGAAAGAAAATATAGCATATACTCAAATTCCTTGGGAAGCAATGTGACCATCTCAACTTGTATACTTCAAAAATGCCACCCACATAAAAGCAGGAAAAAAGCCAAATTAAAAAAAATGCACATTTGATTGCCTCCAAAGCTAAATAAAAAAAATGATAGATGGTCCAAGGTCTCAAAGGTTCAGATCCGGCGTCAATGTCATTTGTGGAGGAGGTTCCTTAAGGGCATGATAAATGGACATGTATGTAATCAAGACAAATAAACAGGACGTTTTTAAAAAGGTGGAGACAGAGTAGGAAAAGTTTCAACTCAAGGTCCAGTCGGGATCTATGCCCTTACAGTCTCCCTGAGGAGTATAAACGGGTTCAACGAAGTCAAAATGGCGTCAGGGGTGATAATTCTAATTCCCCCAAAAGACAGACAAAATCCTCGAATACTCCAAAATACCTCCTCCCAGGAAAAAAAAAAACCCCAAAAAAAAAAAATTGAAGGTGATCAATTTGTCTTTACAACGTTTTCTAAAAAAACACAGTTAGGGGTTTTGATTAGGTCTTAAATTTTCCCCTATAATCACTTTATTTTTTTTACAGTCTTAAAAGACCTTCACTTATTTGCCCGAAAGTTGATTTTAAAAAAAAATTACATGCAAACAAGGAAATTTTGGGACATTTCCGACTGGGAGGAAGGAATGCGGGTGGGTACCCTTTGAGGAACTACTGTCTGAACAGAGGGGGGGACTTTAGCCCCAGGTATTTGCCCTTCAAGCCCCCCTAGGTCATCCATCTTTCCCCCCTTTTCCTTAGCCCAAGATTGAAATTTTTGGGGAAAGTAGTTTTGGACTTAAAAAAACTTTTGAATTTTCGCAATGGGTAATCTTATAGAAAACAGGGGTAGCCTTAAAAGAGCTACAGACAATGACCGAGTGGTCTTTAAACCCAGGGAAAGGGGGGGAAATGTAGGGTTTTGGCTATTGAAAAATGGAGGAGAAGCCATGCGCCAACTTAGAATAAACGACTACAAAAAAACTTATTATATCCCTTTCAAGCCTTTTTTTGGGGAGAATATAGATTGTGGACAGGGTTTCCCAAATTGGGGTTTTCCCCAAGAGGTTTTGTGATAACCTCTTGGTTAAGTTTCCCAGTTTCCCACCTTTTATTTGCCCCCCCAAAGGGTTTCCCAAAGGACCCCAGTCGACCCCGCCCGGACGCCCAATAGTTTCGGCATGGAGGACTTTTTGCGACACCGTTTGTAAATTTATTGACCACATTTGAAACCTTTATGGAATTTTTGCCATCGTATGTAGTGACCTGGGGACGTCCTGAGGCGGATTGGGGGTCAGTATTGACCGGGGGTACCCCAGTCAGGGACGTTGAGTCCCTTAAAAAATAGAATTAGACACCGGGACGGTCTTAAAGCAGTGGAATTTTCCCTCAAATTCAGTGGTCTGGATGGGATTTTATTAAATTAATCCTTGAATTGTTAAAAATTTTATCCTACACAAAACCTTTTTGTATTTAGGATGTTTTTAATCCAGTGCCGGGTACTGCGATGGGAGCGGTTGGTCCCCGTATGCAATTTTTCCTTGGGTTTTTATTGGGAGAAAATTTTTCAAGTGATGAGTTCATGGAAAGTGTTCAAATTTTGTGTGGGGGGTTAAGGTTATAAGAAATTCTGTTTTTTTGGGAAAGGGAACTATGCTCCAGCTTATTGCGTTCATGGGGTAAAATTGAATTCCCAAATGAACAAAATATTAACTAACCTTTAAAGGGGTGAGAAAAGAGTGGAATTCCTTGACATCCTTATTGAGGCTGCACAAATGGGAGTTACAAAACCCCGATGGGTTCGTAAAGATACCCGTCAATCCTTATTGCTTGTTTTCATCATTCCACAACTCTTCTACTATCGGGGGCCGTCCCGTGGGACGTTCCTTGTGTTCGAAGGATCTGTTCTTCTGATGCTACCTTTGACTCAGGCAATGGACCTAGTGAAGATTTTTTTTGGATAGGGGTTATAGTAAAAGATTTGAAAAAGGCATATTATCAGGCCCAAAAAAAAAACCCCCCGTGAAACTTTTTACAACCCAAAAAAGAAACCCAATGACAATACTGTACGTTTCATCAACATATAATCACCAATGGTCCGCATTGCGGGGGTTTCTTGGAAGGCATTGGTCCGTATTACAAACAGCCCCCAGTCCTGGCAGATAATCTCAAAATTTCCCCCCTCATGACAGGACAGAATCTTGGCGATTTACTCGTACGAGCCATTTATATTCCCCAAAACAAAAACCCTTCAGTTCAAGAGGGCCTATACAAGGGTTTTTTCTGTGGGAGGGGGGCATGCCCCCAAAATGTTTAGGACTAAAGTGTTCACAACGATGGACAATACCGCACTTTCCAGATTCGTCATTACATCCGGTGGCACCAAGAATGTTTTATACTTGGCCCATTGCCCTTGTTTCCAAGTGTTGTTGGTGTGACTACCGGGAGCTGAAAACCGCATACCCAAATTGGAGAAAAAATAGCTGCCCAGGGAACTGGGGGGGAACAAATTAAAACCTTGCCCGCATTTTTTAAAATACCAAACTTTGCTGTAAGGGATTGAAAAGGTTTGGTATTGCCGGTCCATCTTGGGATCAAGGGGGGGAATGCGATCGCTGCCCGGAACAAAGGGAAATAGGTGGATTATATCCTTAAATTCAATGTCACCCAATGGACTTAAAGAGAAGTTAAGTTTTGCGCATTTTTCTAAATGTCCTTGGATTGCTCTCCTTTGATGTGTTTTTTCTTTTTTTTTTAAATTCTTTCTATGGTTTTAACCTAAGTTAGGGTTTCCATTTGTTCCCCTGTCTGCCTTAAAGATCTCTCCTTGTCTCCCCCATCGTATTCTGTTTTTACTTGTTTTTAACTTCAGTTTTTTGTTTATTTTTCCCTAATTACATACTTGCCATTATTCATAGCCCCTTTATAGGTACCCCCCCCCACAACGACATTTCGCCGGGTCTGAACCTTTACCTTGGACCATCTATATTTTTTCTTTAGCATTTGGAGGCAATCAATATGTCATTTTGCAATATTGTGCTTTTTTTTTCCCCTTTTTTATGTGGGATGGATTTTGAAGTATACAATTGAGATGGTCCATTTTCTAATGGAATTTGATGTTATCATTTATTGTCTATCTTTTTTTTTTTTGTAGTGATTTTTATTTGGGATATGCCCTTTTATACTATATGTTTTCTTACCTTGGTGCTATCCATTATGTATATTTTTTGGGTTCCTTATTTATATCTTACTTTTGAGACATTTTATGTTATCTATACAATATCTTTCAGAAAGCCTTGTCGCATGCCCCGTGTGGGGTTTTTGACACCCTTGTCCGGGTCTTGTTTTGGGTGGCGTGTCCGGTGTGTTCAGCATCCGCGCATGCGCACTCGATATGACGGCCGGAAGCGGGGGCATGGTTGGTTCCCCTCTCCCCCCGAACACGGCGGGAGCGCCCCAGTTAGTCCAGCTGGTATGTAATTTCCTGGAGGAAAACTTAAAATGAGGGGCTCCCCGTCAACACCCCCCAGGGGAAACATAACGCGAAACGGCGTTGGGGGGCCGGGGGTGTCATTCCCCCATGGTGGTGACCTCCTTTTTTCTCTGAGGTATATTCTATATTTTTGCAGTTTTATCTATGGGAGTACTTACTTTTTAATCCCGAATCCACTAGTACCATCTGTCCATATGTGAAAAATATTTACCCCCTAGATTCTGCCCTTTAGTATCCTTTGGGTATCCCATATAACTTATCCCAAAACTTTGTGCATGATTTTTTTTATTTTGGGACCTCTTGTTTTTTGAAGTATACCAAAATTTTTATGGCGTTATTAATTATATTATTGTATATCTTTCTATTATTTATACTAATCATATTTTCTGTCTATGCCTGAAAGTTTTTTACCTATACTATGCCTTGTATATTTATTGGGCCCTTTTAAATTTCCACCATCATTTTTGTGATGTTTTTGGGAATTTCATCGCCTGGGGTTTTTTGGACTCCTTGATATGCGTTTTTAATAACTTCTGTTGTTTTATGTATGTTATCAATAAAGATTATTTGTAATTTTTGAACTTACACTCTTGTCCTTGAGTTGTTTTATTGTTCTATGGAGGTAGTTCGTCCCTGAGAGGTGATTTTTCCCCCCAAACAAGTTTAAATTATTATCAATAGTTGGACTTATCTATATAGCGCTCAGAATATAGTGATGCATAAATATTGTTTTATACAATAAAACACATTTTTTAAAAGCGCTTCAACATAAAAACAAACTATATAAATTGGGTATCATCATGATCGTATCGATCCACAGAGTAAAACTAACTTGTCACGGATACTTCACAGTGAGCCCCCGTTTTTAAAAAAACATTAAAAAACCCCCACTAGGATTACAGTATTTTTTCTTCACCAGCCTTCCAAAAACGGATTTAAAAGGCTCAAAAAGCTTTTTTCCCCCCCCCCAAAAAAATACCAAAAAAAAAGTCTCCCTACACAGAAAAAATAAAAAAAATTTTTGGGTTTCAACTGCGGCGATGCAAAAAAACGTTTTTCCTTTTTGAATAAAAATATTTTTATTGGAAAACAGTAAACATAAAAAAAATATACAAATTTAGTTTCACGTAATCGTATTGAAATGCTAAGTAAAGCTAGCTGTCATTTATCCCCCCCAGTGGGCCCTTGTAAAAAAAAAAAAAAGCACTACCGGGTTGATTACTTTTTTCAAAAGCCTCACAAAAACTAAAAAAATTTCAAATCAATGCCCCCCCCTAATGGTACCAAAAAAAATTTAATAAATGGCCCAATTAAAAAATCTCCCCAAAAAAGACTATGCAACATAAAAGCAATGTTTTAAAACCATTTCTATTGTGTAAACGTAATAAAGCATAAAAAAACTATATAAAAGTTATATAATTGGAATTGTACTGACTCCCGTGGCGAACGCTGTAAAATTGAAGCCCAAAAAACAATGGCAGTTCAGTTCTGTTTTTTCTCCCCTCATTTTCATGGCCCAATGCTAAATAAATAGGAACCCCTGTGGGCCAAAGCCCATAATACACCCCTAGATAGATCATGGGGGCTGTTAAATCCAAAATGGGGCGTTTTTAAAAACATTTACCTATTCTGGTACTTTGGGGGTTTGCAAATGTGACCGGGCCCCCACCAAAATTCTGTTAGAAAAGTACATGCCTCCCTCCTTTGTACGCCCTCCCATGCGCCCAAAAACAGCATTTTCACCCATAAAATAGATTATTGCGAACTTGGAAGAAATTGCATAAAAAAAAATTTTGGGGTGCTATTTTTTTTGGTTTTCTTTGTAAAAATTAAACTTTTCCCCCTAAAAATTGCAGATTGTTGAAAAAAAAATACTTTTTTTTTTTCACAGCCTAATCTAAATAAAATTGTGAAACATCGTGGGGTTGATAATTTACACACCCCCTGGTATTTCTTTAAGGGGTTTAGTTTCCAATATGGGGTCTTTTTGGGGTTTTTTGTCAAGTTTTAGCCCTTTAGGGTGTCGCAAACTTAAAAATGGGGCCTAAAAAAAAAATTTAAAAATTGAAAATGGTCCCAAAGCCCGGTAGGTTTTTTCCCCCTCCCCTTGAGGCTTGTGGTTGACCCAAAAATAGTGCATGGGGCCCACATGGGTCCCTCTAAAAAACGGGAAATCGGGGAAAACAATATTAATTGCATTTCTCTGATAAAAATTAATGTATTTTCTGGTAAAAACGGGGAAAATTTCTGCAAAAAAGAAAAACCTGTTGAAAATTTTAAGGGGTGTAGTTTTTTTAGATTAAGTCCTTTATGAGGGTGTCTGTCAGGAAAACCTGCCCACCGAGGTCCACTCAAGGGTCGACGGCCTGACATCGGGTGTATTGTGACGTTGCGCTCCACCCTAGGGGTTCACAAGGTGAGCCGGATACAGTTTTACAGTTAACCCCTGTCCACACGGGCACAGGAGGACCCAGGGAATGCGGGGCATTACATACAATCGAGGCACATCGCGCACGGAGGCGCAGAGCTTATCATTACAAGAATATGAAATGTACTTAACACATACTTGTAAAATGTAAATGTGCCAACACTATACACTTTTACTGATGTATATGCCCCAAATAGGGCCCCTTTCATTTGGTGGGTTCACAACGACCCTTTTTAGGGCATTCAAAGTGTTGTTCCCGGATATAATTTCGCCTAGTTTTTGGGGAAGACAGTTATTTTAAAACCAAAATATGGCTTCAAAAGCGCTTTTAGCGCAATATAGACCAAAAAACTAGCGTTGGCGTGTTGGCAAGTGTCGGCCAAAATGCGCCATACTGCCGCAGGGCCTTGGCACAGGACTGAGCAAGTTACCTCGAAACCGGGGGGCCTAAGCTTTGGCCTGGTACCCCCACTTGCCCATCCTACTTTTTTTCTAAGGCCGCTTTTTTTTGGGTTTCTCCCCTTCTATCACCCTCAAATGGGGGTGGCAGCTATTTCGATTGGAATTATATTTTAAAAAAATGAAAAGGAGTGGACCCTTTATAAGATTCTCCAAAATCTTTTTGAAAATTGGTGATTTCAGTCCGATTCAAAATTTTGTTTTCCCTTTTCTTGTGAAAAAGCCCGGTGTTTGCCTGAGCCCGGGGTGCTAACGAATTAAATGAGAATTATTTGGGTGTGCTGGCTTTGGCTTCCTAGGAAAGGGATTTCCAATGCATCTGAGTTGGGGCTAATTGATGTGTTAATTGAGGTTCCTGGGGATGCTGCTAAACCAGTGAGTTTGAGTTTGAGAGTGCGGGGGGTGGCTTGTAATTTTTGTGTAATTTTTTCCTTTTCCTGCTTTCTGACTCTCTTTCTCTGCCCTTCACCCTGAAAAGTAGCCCCAGGCCTGCTAATTGTGGTGGCCCACCTTGCCCATTGGGGGTTTCTCCTGCACCTCTATGAGCCAGTCAGAGTCTGAGGGAATTGCTACAATCAGGAGAACTTACAGGTCCTTTTTAAACAACTATTTGTCAAAAAGTAGCATTTGTATGTTCACCCTCACTGTTGTAATTGTATACCGCAATATATGTATTAAGCCATATTTACGCAGATGTGGTACAATTGTGCACAGCAATGTACTGTACAATACAAATGGATTCAGTTTTCAAAACTTCATTTACAGTAAAATGTAAAAATCGTTTAAAAGGGCGGGAAAAAAAAACCAAAAAGGTTTCCATCCAATTAAATCTATTACCTTGCAATGCTGATCCAAGAAAAGGCAAAACCAAATTTATTCCTCCCCGGAAAAAAAAAATTATTTCCGATTTCCCAAATATAGCAATTAGAATAAATCCCTGGATCATCAACCTATTTCCAGTAATCTAGTTACCATAACTTGTAATATTTTTCTTCAATAAATTAAAAAGCCCCACATATTGAAATTAAAAAGGTAATAAATACAGGAATTAAAAATGGTGTCAATTCCCAGACACAGGAAAACTTATAGTGTAAATTTCAGGGCCATGTCTAATGATCATCTAGTCGGAATCACAACTCCTGTCACACAAATTACTGACTGTGCTCCAAAACAGTTTTCTCTGACTGCAGTTTCACCATACATTAATTTTTTTTTAACATTTCATTATTTTTTCAGACCGACAAAGTTTTCCCTAGTAATTTATTGTTGGGGTGTTTTCTGGGGTGGGACATTTTGTGTAGGTAGCAAATAATTTTAGGTTTATGGGTTTTTGTCAAGGTCTACTGCTTTTATTTAAACATTTTCCCCCCAGGTTCCCAAAGACTAAGAAAACATCTGCAGAAGAACTGGCTGTAGTTGGACAAAGCTTGATGCAAGGGACAAAAGAGCACTTTCTTGAATTGAAGCTAAAAAGCACAAAACTACAGCCCCTCAAATTTCATACGGGTGCCCTTTCACTGGTAATCAACTCTGCAGTAATTTTTAGGGGCGTAGGTTTTGGGATACAATTTTTATTTTTTTGATCAAGGAAATTTGTAGAGTTTGGACGCAGGAAAAATTTTAGTTGTGGGGGTGTTGATTTTTACTTTTTCCTTGATCATATCTCAGTATGCAAAGACCAGCAAAACATTTGTAGATGCCCCTTCTAAGCGTGTACCAACAATAATTCCCCCTTTTCAACTCCCGCCATGTCTTTCCCAAAACAATATGTTAAACAAATGAACAGATTTTTTTTTTGAACACAAAAATAAATTTTTTAAAATTTAAAAGCGAAGTAAATTCCAAATGGAGAATCCAAAGGGGGGGTACTGTTTAAATTTAGGAAGGTTTTTTTAAATTTAATGTTAAAAATAAAAGTATTCTAGTTATTTTTGTTTCCCAAAATCTTTTTGTTTTAACATCTGGCTGTGATCTAAGGGTTTAGGTTTTTCTTTAGGGTAGAGGATATAAGTGCCAAAAACCCAAGGACTACATATCACTTACCGCCAAGATTATCCAAAAATTTAAAAAACATTTATTTATTTTTAAATTTTTTTTAAATTTTCAAATCCCTTTTTTTGCACATCCATTTAGCAATTTTTATTTAAGGGTCAGGGTGGAAGATGGTCCATGCCTTTTTAAACGCCTCCATTAAAACAATAACCTGAAGAGAAGAAGATTATATAAAATAGATGTAGGGAAAAATCCTGGGGTTTTAAATTTTTTTATCAAAACGCATTATGAGAAAAAAGGGGTTTTGGGGGCCCCTAGCGCCTCTTTTGGATGTAAAAAAATTTCCCCAATTTGCTTTTGATTTTCAAACCAAGCCGTAAACAATCAACTGTAAAACAGCCCTTTTTGGGGGGTTTTTGGGCCCCATCAGTTCAGAGCAGAAAAGATGCTAATTGGCTGGGGGAAGGCAATAGTAGCCCAGAAAAGGGGGAAAATCTCTAGCGGGCCCCCTTTTGGTTTTTCCCCCCTTTTTGGGGGGACAACTCAAATTTCTATAGGGAAATCCTCTGTAGTCAGTTGGGCCGCTGGCTTAAAGTGCGGGAAATTTTCCCCCCCTCCCCACAGGTTCCCGACTGGGGGGGGGTTTTTCAGCTCCACGGGACTTAAATGCCGCGGCTGCTGGGGGGAAGATGGGGGGGGTTTAGGAGCAGAACCAGCCCATCAGCACAACCTAATTCGGGAGTCCTGATGACAGTTTCCTTTCACCCCCTATTAGGAGGCAGCCCCGCCAGCAGCACAGGCCCTTTGGAGCAACCCTAAACCCAAACGGGTTCGGGGCCTCCCTTGGGACGCTTTTTTGCCACCCCATTAGAAACCGCTGGACTACTGGGCACCAAATTTGGAATGTGTGCCCCCAACTTCCCGGGATTTTTGCAGTGGAAACTGCCCCGGGCCCGCCAAAGTAGTGTGCATCAGAGCGGGTGTTCAGGGGCGGGGGTGGCCACTTTTCCCCCAAGGAAACCCCATTTGCCAGGGGAAAAAATGGGGGAATGACTGCCTTTGTCAAGATGAATCAGGCGTGGTGGGCCGGGGTTTTCCACACACCAATCCCTTTTTGGGCATGAACTTTTCACCCAAACGGTTGAAAAAATGAGCCCGGGGAAAAAAAACCTAACCTGCCTCACCCAAAAAAAACTGATGCCGCCACCCCGCCTAAATGCTACAAAACCCTTGGCTCAGCTTCTCCTTCTCCCCCCAAACCATTTTTCCCAGGGCCCGGTTTTTGCCACCCCCTCCACACCCCTCTAAATTTTTCCACTCTATGACCCCCATGCTGCTGCTCTGCTGCGTTCCCCGGTGACCCCCACACTGGGGTCATTGTGCCACTCTCTAACCTTTTTCTTTTGCTCCGACCCATCACCTCCACCTCTTTTCATTGTCCCAAATTTTGGGGCCCCAAACTCCTTTTTTTTTTCCCCTCCAAAAAAATTTGGGCCCCATTGTGCCACGGGCCAAAACCTCATCTGCGCAAACCTTGCCCTTCCACATTTGGGGTCATTGTGCCATTTTTGTGGCCTACTCCCTTTTTTTTTTGGGCCACCTCCAGAATGTCATTGGCCACTGCCTGACCCATGCCTGCTCCCGGGAAAACCTTTCCCACACTTGTAAATTGTGCCACTTTTGGGCCTACCCCAGTTTTTGCCCCCTCCAAATTTCATTATGCCACCCCTTTGACCTCATGTTTGGCTGTGGCTGTCGCCGTCACCCTCCACACTCTGTCACTGTTTTGGCCCCCCGAGCCCTCACGGGGGTTTTTTTCCAGCTTTCGCTGCCATGACTTTATCAGGCTACATTCCCGCTTTTTTTTTTTGGTCATTTTTTGCCCTCTTAAGTCCCGGGGAATTTTTAATAAAAAAAGGATTCAAAGAGCGGGGGCAGCCCATGGGGGGTTTTCAAAAACAAAAACACAACATTGTATAAAAGACCAAACCAAGCCCCTCTGCATATTTAAGAAAGGGGCAAATTTTTTCTACAGCACCCTGCGGGCTCGGGGTCCCACCCGGGAAATAGCTGTTTTTTTAAAAAATTGGGCCCATATCTAGATGTAAAATGTTACATACAAAAGGGGGCCCCCTAAACCCCCCCAGCCCTTTTCCCCCAAAAGGGCCCTTGTGATATGAAAGATGCTTTCGTGGATTTAAAAAAGGGGCAATTTCGAATCTCACACACACCCAATTTATGGGTTTGCTCCCCCCTAAGGAGAGATCTTGGCGGGGGGGAGCCGGGACGGGCAAGCTGAGGGGCCAGCATCTAAGAGAGCTCCAGCATTTGCCCTGTAAACCCGTGTTGGAGCGGGAAAAGGGATTTTACAAACCCTGGCCCAACCAAGCAAAAGCTGTTTCTCAAACTCACTGGAGAAATTTCGGGGTCATTTTTTAACCTGGGGTTGCGATGACTCCCCGGGCAACAAGGAGCCCAAAGGTGGAAAGGGACTAAAACAAAAACCCCGGGGGACAGCTTTTTTCTGCAAGAACAGCAGGGAAAGGGCAAGCAGAGGAAACCGCTTTGGGACACTGGCAAAAATTTAGCCCAAAAAGCCCATAATTTTTCCCCAACATCTTCCTCGGGGCACAAAAGTCTCCCAGTAAGCAACGCAGGATGTTTGGAAATATAAAAGCAGAAAGCTGTGACAACAAAAAAGAGAAACAGGAAGAGATAAGGGGCCAGAAAGAAAGCATACGGAACCCCAGCCCCTAAAAAAAAATACCCCATTTTCACCCTAGTTTACAAGCACAGCAAGATAAAAGGGGGGAGCCTACACTGAGGGATTTTCCCTTCAAGCTGTTCCCCAAATTTCCCAAACTCCCTTTATCCACCCTGACTACACAAATTGGGGGTCTAAAAAAAGGTATCAACATCATCGGCATGATTGCAGAGATTTTCTGAGCGGGTCAAAGCGCAAAAAAACCAAAAAATCAGTGTTTTGGGGAGGATAAATTTCACTCCTATGCGGGCGGGAGGGGGAGTCGCATTCCAGGTGA
This sequence comes from Phyllomedusa bahiana, assembly GCA_025379985.1. Lineage (NCBI taxonomy): Eukaryota > Metazoa > Chordata > Amphibia > Anura > Hylidae > Phyllomedusa > Phyllomedusa bahiana. The sequence goes on along the minus strand of JAODAL010001016.1, from coordinate 142,971 downwards.
AAAGGCCACTACTCGCCAAAAACGGGAATGATTTTAAATTTCGCCCCCTTTCAGAAACAATGTGCGCATCGGGGGAGTGCCCGAAAAAACAGGGGGTTTCCCCCCCAAACGGGTTCTTTGAGACCTGGCTCACTAATATCTTAGGAAAGGTTTTCCTTTTTTTTCTCTGTTTGCATTTGGAAGGGCCCACAGGGTCCCAATGCCCCATTCCCCTTCCGGGGGCCCCGCCTAATCGTGCGGTTTAACTGCTGCATTTTTAAAGATAAGGACACTAAAACTGCGAAAAGCGCGCCTTAACAGGACTTCATGGGGGGACGGCTGTCGGATCCCCTTTTAAAAACCCGGGTTTTCTCTACAGGGGTTTTTCAAAAAAAAGAGCGCATTTCCCGGGATGTCAAAAAGGCGGCCCGGCGCTTGGGGGCAATACGCCAGGGCTATTCCCAGCCAGACTCCGATGGTGGCTTTAAAAACTCAAAACCATTTTTTTTTGAAACTCCAAGGGGACCAAATCAGTGGATTACCAGAATAATTTCCTCCATAAAAAGCGCAGCTTCCAGGGGATTCCGGGAGGGGATAATAAATCACCACGTACACATTTTCTTCCCCTTCCCCCTCTGATTTCCTTGCTTTTTTTTTTCCCGTCCCAAAAAAAAAATTTCCGGAAAATTTTTTTCAAAATTAAAATACTTTTTTAAAGGAGAAAGGGGGGGGTTTTTGGAAAGAAAAAACTTTAGTCTTGTTCAAATTGGGGTTTAACTTTTTCCCTTCACTTCCGGCGTATGGGGGACTTGACCCATTTTTAGGGCTTTTTTAAATTTTTGCACTTTTTTAAATTTTCTTGAAATTTGTAATTTTTTAAAATTTTTCTGAGGGGGGGGGGTTTTAAACTATCCCCCGAATATTTTTGCTTACTTTTGGGGGCGGGTTGGGACGGCCCCCCAAACCTCATTTTTACATTTTAATTTTTATTTGGGCCACTTAATGGACCCCAGGATTTTTAGAGGGCGGATAAGATAACATTTGCTCTCCGGGAATGTCAGGGGACTGATTGACCCAAACAAAAGTTTATTGTTTAATGTTTAATTTTTTTCCCAATATCAGCCACCTATATTTTTTTATTAAAAGGGGCCACTATGGTGCCCCCGATACCGAAAAAAGGCTTCAAAGGGCAGGGTGGATTGGGGCGAGTCATTTTTACACAGAAATTTAATTAAAGGGGCCCGTCGAAACACCCACCCAAAAAACCATTCCTTTTAAATTTCGGGCTATTGAGAGAGATGGGGATGGAATATATATTTTTATATTTGAAAATATATACTTGCACATTTTTTTTTTGGGTAAACATTTATAAACCTCCCCCAAAAAAATTTTCATTCCCTTTTAAAAGCAGTGCTTAATTTTTGTGGATGGTTATTCTGATGTCCCAGTTTCTTTTAATGGGGGATTTTAATACTGTGGGGGACCCCCCATTGGGAAAAAATTAAATCAGCAAAAAATTTGAAACTACTCCCCTCAGCTTGACTCCGTTTGGACCCCAGTTTGGGAGATTTGGAACTTGTAGACATCTGGCGTACTAAACACCCTAATGATTTTTACAAATCATTTTAAAATCTAGTACTTATAACACATTGAACCCAAATAGAAATGGCTTTTTGGGAATCCCGCGGGTTTGTTTAAAAGGTTACTAAAACGAGGAAACTTACACCTCCATTTCTGATCATTTTGCCAATGCGATACAAATTAAAAAAAACCGATTTATCCATAGGAAAAATGAGGCGGGGAGATTTAATTCTCTCCCGGCTGCCCCAAAAAGGATACAGTTTTTGGGTTTTAGGAAATTTTTTCAGATGAATATTGGGCTCGCTCCCATCATTTCCGTTTTGGGGGACACTATGAAAGGGGTTTCCTTAGAGGGGGGCTGACACGGGGAAAATTTGCACCTTGAAATTAAAAGGGGCACTTTTAAAAAAAAAATCCGGAGCAAGTCCCAAAGCGCTGAAACGATTTGTTTTTCTTTTCCCCTTTACAAACCGGGAAGGAACTGCGTAAGGCCAGGAAACACGAAAAACATTTATATTAGAAAATTTCTGAAAATAAACCCTTTTTTTTTAAAAACAAACTTTTTTTGGTTAAGGGGAAACAGGCGGGGGCCCTTACTTAGCCACTATCATTTAAATTCCCCCAGAGGGGCCCCCAGGTTTTATACCAGCTCTCACACGCCTCAGGGGGCCTTAATGACAGAACCCTTGGATTTTTTGGGAATATTGGGGATTTTTAAAAAACATTTATACACATCAAGAATTGAAAGGGTTTTTCCCCTCCCCCAAACCAACAATATTTACTTGGGTATAGATCTTCCCATGTTTTAAATGCAGAACAGCAAGAGGCTTTGGGTCGCCCCCTAAATCTAGGGGGAAAATGCAGGTGGGGAGTTTAAACTTTTTAAAAAATAATAAAAACCCCAGGGTTTTGGTTTGGGAAATTTCCTAAGAGGTAAATCAGCAGTTTGGGGAGGTTTTTTGTTTTCCTAAATTTTTTGGGGGTTTTTTAGGTGCAAACCAAAAGGGCAGGGTTTCCCGCTTCAATCCCAAAGGCGGTAATAAAAGTGTTATTAAACCCGATAAAGAACCATTGCTCCCCGGGGCATTTCAGGGCCCCTTTCTCTAATTTCCCCTTTGGGTACCCAAAAAACTACTAAGGCCTTTTTTGAACAGACTAACTTCCGGGGGTAAACAGATCTCGGGATCCCCATTTAGGCGGGTTTTATAAACCAAAAGAGGGGTACGCCAATAAAAATTTCGGAGGGCTGTACCTGAAAACCTCAAACTTCCTGTTTGAAAAAACCTAGGGGTAGGTCAATCTTTTTCTTTAAAATGCCGCTAAGGCCTTTGATAGGGGAGTGGGAATTCTTAAGGGGGGGTTTTTTCATAAATTTGGGGGTTGGCCAAAAATTTTTATCCGGATTAAGCCCGTTTTTATACTGATCCAAAAGGGAAAAAGGCCTCTAATAAATTTTACAATCAGAGAAAGTTTGATTTGCTAAAAGGGGGAAAAAAACAGGGGTGCCCCTTTTTCTCCATTTCTATTTGCCCCGGCAATTGAGCCGTTAAAGGGGGCCCCAGATTTTGAGCAAAAAACCCAAATTTAAGGCTTTAAAGGGGAAGGGGGGCTGGGGGGCAAAATAGCCTTTTAAAAAGCTGATTTTATCCCCTTTTTTTTGCTAAAACTGGGGCTCATTTCCAAGGCAATAAAACAATTAAAAAATATGGGCCCCACCCTGGGTTGAACAATTAATTGGGGGGAAATCTGTCCCTTATGCCCCTTGGGTGCCATGGATTAATTTAAATTTTCCCCCCGGGGAAATCCACTTTTAAATGTCCCCCTTTTTTTCCTTTTTACCTGGGGATAAATATTTCCCGTGAATTTTTCGGAATTTGGGGGTTGAATCCCGGAAACCATTGCTAAATTTAAAAAAATAAAAAAAAAATTGGATGTCTTCGGAAATTTTCCAATTTTTCGGGAAACGGGGAAAATCAAATCTGGTTAAAATGATTTTGGGTGCCCCAGTTGGTTTTTACCTCCTTTCATAACCCCAATCGGCTCCCCCAGAAAATTCCCTTTTTTAAAAATTCCCCCCCTGCATTTTCAGAGCCCCCTTTTCTGGGCAGGACACGCCCGGAAAAACTAGAAAAATCTGAATTTTGGGAAAAGGGCGAGGGGGGGTTGGGAATTCCTAAAACCCCCGCAGTTTAACTTCTTGTCAGCACAACGCAATTATGAGAGATTTGGGGGGGGAAGGGGATAAGGAATTTTAAAATTGAAACTATTACCCACTATTTTTAAATTTTCCCAATCTTTAAAAATAAACTTAAAGCCCAAAAAATTTTTTTGGCACCCCCAAAAAGTTTTCCAAAATTTAAAATCTGAAAGCCCTAAAATTGGTGGAAAATTAAAGGGGTGGGATTTTGGGTTTTTTGGGGTGCACATCCTAACCCGGGGTTTGGAATACCCCCCCGGGTTTTTTCCCATACTTTTTTTGCTTCAGGGGTTTGATTTATTTTTGGGGATCTAGGGCCCTTCAATAGTCTCTCCAAAAGCTTTCAATCAGGGGGTGCTTAAAAGTTTTCCCCAATTGCAAAAGGAATTTGCCTTATCGCAAAACACAGCTATACAAAAACTTACCCCTTTGCAAAGCTTATAATTCCCGAAAAATTTAGACACAATTCAATAAAATGCCAATTTTCTCCATAAAATAGGGTCAAAAACATCAAAACAACGAAGGGCTTTATTAAACCACTTTTTAAAAAAACTTTTAATTGGGAAACTTTTTTTTAAAAAACCCAATAAATTTATAGTAGGGGGAAGGAATTTTTGGCCCTTTTTAAGGGCCCAAAAAAAAATTTTGGGGGGAGATACTGGAGACCATACCATTGAATTTTAGTGAGTGAAAAAGCATAGAAACTCTCAAAAATTCTTTAAAACATCGAGTTTACAGGGAACCCCCTCTATTTCTACATAAAATTGGAAAATTTGAGGGCCCTCCCTGAAAAAGGTGTCCCTGTTCACCCGGGTCTCTGATGCAAAGTTCTTGGGATTGCCCAAAAATAGAGCATATTGGAAATTTTTAAATTTTTTTAAATTTATCCCCGCGTATTTTTTTAAATTTCCCGTTTGGAAAATGAATCCGTTGGGTTTTTATTTTGGGAAAATAATTTTGGGGAAAATAATGGTTTCAGAGGCTGAAAAAATTGCCAAAAATCTAGACTTTTTTTAGGGGGAGGGAAAATTTAAAAGCGCAAAGTGGCTGGGTGCAAACCTCCCGTTTAGCACAGGAGTTTGGGTTTAAAAAAGTGAACTGGCTGATTGCTCTGGAGAGAGGGGTTTTAAAAAATAAGAGAAAGGGGCCAAACTTAAATATAATAAAATAAGGGCTAAATGGCTGGGGTACTTCCGGTCTTCTGCACCGAACTTAGTTTGGGATAGGGGGGTTTGGGGGTTTTCGGGGTAAAGGGTTTTCCCGGGAAATGTGTCTAGGCAGTTTGTTTGGAAAGGGGGCCCTCCGACGCCAGAAAAAATTTTTTTTGTGACAAAAAAATGAAAAGGGTTTTAATATTGGGATTGCCCATGTGATTGTAATGGAAAATTTTCTGCCTGAATCTGGGGAAGGAATTTTGGGGGGTGGGGTTTGGGTTTGTTTTGGGGATAAAAGTTGAAATTTGGTCTTACAATGACATATACTGTACTCTGTTTGTACTACTTTATATCTGACCAATAAAAAGTTTATGGTTAAAAAAAGGAGAGATCTTCCCTTTCTGGGTTATATTATTAATAAGACTTCTTCAAAAAACGAAAACTTTAACATTAGATTGTGTTCCTGCTACCTTCAGTATATACATTGCTATAATAATATATTTATAGAAAAGTCGTTTCCTCCTAGCAATATTAGAATTGAGGCAGAAATGTGGGTTCTGAGTTTGTAAAGGATACAGCTCCATGTAGGAAGGAACACACACTACTTCTTTTGAGAATTCCACAGGGCAATAAAGCATGTTCAGCTGTTCTTCATAGAGTGTCAGAGCCTCAGTCTGGTTTACACAGTTTCCCTGTGGGAGAAAGCATAAGAGGATAGTAAAGGTTAATTACAAGCTTATTGACAAGTATTAAAAATGATGACCTTGTGAAGACTTCTAAAATAAAAGAGGCACTTGCCATTTATCACAGGAACTGTCTGGGCTAAGCCTTAGGGCGCGTTCCCACTGCACAGGACAAATTTGTCCTGTTTTGCGCCCGTCCCCACGGCCGCGGGGGGGACAGCTTTTCTCCGCGATGAGCGGAGAAGAGCCCTCCCCCTCCCATTGAGAAGCACATCTTCCGTCGGGAAACCGGACGGAAGATGTGCTTCTACAATGTTTTGCCGCCGGACCGCCGGCGACAAAACCGTCCGACGGCAAAACCTGTGCAGTGGGGACTGCTGCACAGGTTTTGCATAGAGCGCCATTGTGCTCATTTTCGGCCATTTTTTCAGGCGGTCTGAAAAACCGCAAACAGGCTGAAAAATCGGCCGAAAAGCCTTGCCGTGGGGACATGCCCTTAGACATATCCTAAGTTCAGTTAACCTATGACGGTTTAGGATAACTAAACCGTTCCTAGATTATCTAGGGAAAAAAAACATCTTTGTTGCAAAGAATTCTTTGCGTTCTTATAAAGCAAAGGCTTATGGGAAAAGAGCTGAGGAACTCCACAACAGCACACTCTATTCGAACGCTTCTATATTTGTCACAATTGACTGCTTAGCTACTAAAATCTTCCAAAGGCATCATGCATTGCAATGAAAGAAATAATACCTTGGGCATGCTTCAGATTTGAAAATCTACAACATGGTAAAAATCTGCTGTGGACGCTTTACACTGTAATTGAAAGAGGATTGTTAGGCTAAATCCCCACAGCATCAGACAAAAAACAGCCGAAAGTCGGCCATTTTTTTCCGATACACGACTGCGGTTTTTGTCGTATTCGCGGTTCTCGTTTTTCTGCCGTCGGCCCATCCAATTGATTGCATGGGAAGACGACAAAAAAACTCAAAGCGCCAGCGTACTATACAATATTTTGTATAATACGCCGGCGCCACAAGATGAGCAGAGAAAAAAACCCGTGTAGATTACATGTCGTTTTTTCTATTATAATCTAAGAGCTTTCTGAACAATCGTATTTTCAGCAGTTTTTGAATCATAAAATATGATCGTTTTTCTGTGGATGGAGACATAGCCTTAAACTTCTCTTGCTGCAGGGATTTTTATTTACATTACATTATAGCTTTTTCCTACCCAATTTCAAGACCCGAAGCTTTTCTATTTAATCTGTCTACATAGCCATCTGAGAGCTTATTTCTTTTGTTTTTCTGTGGGACAAAATATACTTTTTAATGGTACCATACATAGTGTTGTGAGAAACCGAAAAAAAACCCTCAAACATTGTAAAAATGTAATGAAAAAATAAAAATTACTTTTATGGGGTTCACTGCGTGGTATAAATGTGATACTACATTTTCAGCATTCAGCATACTATATTTTCTTTTTTTTTTTCTGGGATGAAATTAGATTTTAATAAATCTGACTTTAAAGACAAAGGGATAGAAAGTTTAAAGGGGTCGTCTCACTACCCTGATTCATCTTACCTCAGTCCTGTTTTCTTGGTTTCTCTTTGAATTCAGGGGCCTGTTTACTGGCTTCCACTAGGCTGCAGAAGAAGCCAGGTCTGTAGCTATAGCAACCAGTGCTGGCAGCCTGTCATGAGAGACCAAACAGGGCTGTAGTTATAGCAACCTGAGGAGCTGATGCAGCCCATAAAATAGGGGATATCTAGGAATAGGTAGGACACAGTTAATGGACACATATTGTGAAGTAAGTTTTTTTTGCAACATCTTTAACATAAAAAGCAATCAGAGTGAGACAACCCCTTTAACTTTTTTTATTTGTAAAATGGCAAAAGTAGGTATTTTGAACTCTATTTTTTAATAATTTTATTTTTTTATTTCTTTTTTTTAGTACTTTTAGTTGTCCTGGGGTACTTGACTACAAGGCAATGTAATTGCTTATACACTATTCTGTAAAACAATGGACACTGCAGAATAGCGCTCTTATATGACTCTCCTATTACATCATGCCTTAGGTAGGGCATAATGGGAGCATGACAATGGCAGGGTTGGAGGTCTTCAGTAGGTCTTGGCTGCCATGAGAATCAGCTGGTATTCCACAATCATGTTGTGGAGGAGTGGTTAACCAGCGGCGCTATTAAACGGAGACACCATTTTTTAATCATTTAGATACTGTGGTCACTTTTACCGCAGCTTCTAGGTGGTTAAATGGCTGGAATTGTGGAAATAAAAGAAATTGTTAATTATCGTCATTGATCTTAAATTATACACAAATGCAAGTTTAATTCTGAATGACAGAAATGACTGACCAAGTCATGGCTTTAACCTAAAAGGCACCACCAGCAGTCTGGTATATAGCCGTTCTATATAGAAAAATGAGCAACAATTTTACAATAGTGACAGAAGTTTGATCCCTGCTGAAAGTAGTGATAACACAAACTTAAGTCTATTGAATATCACCAACCATAGGAAGGTTGAAAAAAGACATGATCCAGCCATTTATTGGGCAGAGTTACTCCAAAGGAAGATCAAACAAACTAATTTCAAGAAATACAAGGTTTTATACTACATATTTCCAGCAAGACCTCCAGACTCCTTTATTGTCATGAAAAAACCAAGCATCACAACATACAAAGGAAGACTATTTTACAGCCTCATTGCTCTTCAGCCTTACTTATATGGAGCAATTTTGCGCAGATTTTGGTGCAAAATCTGCATATATCTCAAAAGGAAATCCACACACTAATATATCTTAATAAAAACCTGCATCAGTTCATACAACATTTTTCAGCCTGTCAGGTAGACAGGACACAGAGTAACCTCACTGGGGCTAATCTGCATCCATAACTGTGCTGAAATCCAATGACAGTCATGTGAACAAGGCCTTACCGTACAAAAAAAAATGACAGTATGTTGCCGGTAAAAACCTTCTCCTTGACATTATGCATGTATCTTTGTGTGTACAGCGGTCTCTCAACATATAACATTGTTTTTATTTGTGTGTACAGTGGTCTCTCAACATACAACATTGTTTTTTGGTCGACCATTGTATGTTAAAACCATAACTTAAAGGGGTATTCTCACTACAAGGATTGTTTTTTGTGTTAAAGATCTTGCAAAAACAAGTCACTTTGCAATATGTGTCCATTAACAGTGTCCTACCTATTCCTCAATATCCCCTCTTGTACTGTATGGGCTGCATCAGCTCCTCAGGTCCTGATAGGCTGCCAGCATTGGTTGCTATAGCTACAGACCTGGCTTCTACTGCAGTCTAGTAGAAGCCAGTAAACACGCCCCTGAATTTAAAGGGGTTTTGCCATCATCTCATTTCATACCTCCTGCATCCAGTTCTTCAGCTCTGTGTGCTCAGAAGGAGGCGTGTGTGATTTGTTTGAATTGCATATCATGTGACCCAGCAGGGTGACATCACCAGGCCTTTCCTCTCTGTGGTCAAAGAAAGGTCTGTTTATGTGTAGAACTGTAATTAACTACATTGTAGCGCAGAGGAAAACTTTTGCCTCCAGGCACAAGGGTCCTATGTTCAAATCCCGGCAGGAACTAAACCTGTGGATTTTATTTCTCTTTATCAATGCACATACCTCATTAATGTTTCTTTTTTTATTTATTTGCAATGTTTGACTAATTACTAAGGAGTACAGAGGACAGGAGTAGAGTGACAGCACCCGGGGTTTGAACACTCAGTAGCTGCCTGAGAAAAGAGGTGATTTCTGAGCATGTGCGACCAGGACTGAGGAGCTCTCAGCCCTGGTCGTGTCCCCTGGAGACGAGCTGTAAACAATGGATCACTAAAGGAGCAGCTAAAACTAAAATAGTACAGAATTTTCAATAATGATGAATGGTGAAAATGTTTATTATTTAATTTACAAACTTCCCACGTCAATTTTACTTCGTGGCAAAACCCCTTTAAGGTGAAACCAAGAAAACAGGACTGAGGTAAGATGAATCAATGTAGTGAGACACCCCCTTTAACAGAAAACTGATAACTGGTTCTGAAAACCCAAATCTGACCCAACATAATGAAAAATGAAGATTAAAGAAAACTATGCATATAAAGATAAAACAAGTTATAACATATGACAGTCAAAAATAGCTGGAAATCACTTTATATTTTGAGCATAGGAGCTTCTTTGGGTCATGGACTTTACATACAATGTACCAGAAGAATAGAAAATGGAGCCCTCACCTGGTGCCCAAAGGAGCCTCTCATCCTGGCACATGTAAAGAGCAGTACAGGACATGTAATACCACACTGTAATGTAGAGAGGTGCTGCTGGACCACCAATCACTGCATGCACTCTACTAATGCAAATGTTTTACAAGTAAAATGTTTATGATTATTGGCTGGATCAGTGTCAGGGATATTGTATCTTGAAAACACATTCAACATACAATGTCCCTAGAAAGACCATTGTATGCTGAAAATATTGTATCCAGAAGCCAGTGTCACTTGAGGGAACGCTGCTTTTTCTTTTCTTTTATGACACAACTTAAATTCACAAATATGTAGCAATAATGTGGATATATAGAAAGGGGCAAATACTTTATAGACTTTTTATTTTTTGCATTCCCTTGAAAGAGCTTCACTTTTTCTCATTCTGAGAGAATTTCTGACTTTAGTATACAAAATTCCATGCTGATTGCACTGGTTATTTGCCCTGCTTGCTTGACAAAACACATAAAAAGAAAACGATACATGGAAAGCATGTGCTTTGTACAAATAAACTAACTGTATATTCATTGCCTGTTTACAGGATGTGATGTTACACCTAATGTTATGGTGCTGTTTCATAACAGTACTTATTTCTGCAAATGCAAGTTCCATACACGTCATTATTCTGGATTAGACCTAATTACAGCACTGGTTTCTGGCTGGGATAATTACATGCTGGAAATAAAGCATAGCACGGCACTGAGCTATGGGAAGAATTTCACATACAATCATAGGTTAATATTTCCGGGAAAAATAATATATTCAGAGAGAATGAAGAGGACAAGACAGCCATTGTCTGGGATTCAAGTAAAGAGGATGCATTTCAGTATATGAACCCCAATATGGAAAATCTGCATTTTAGAAGGGCCCAGCATTGTTTCTCAAGAAAGTCATTTTCTATGAGTAATGTATGTTACGCATTTGCCTCCTTTTATATATCCACATTGTGGTTAAATATTTGTTATTTAAGTTGTATCATACACTACATCAGGGCTGGGACAAGGTATTCTGGTGCCCTAGGCAAATAAGGCACAAGCGCCCCCTAAATGGAAAATTCAGCACACCCCATGCCTCCTTGCACCCGCTTTTATGCCTGGAATGAAGTGGCACCTACTTTCGCCTACCCATCATCCCAGCTCTGCACTACATATATACTATAGCAGCCCAAATGTACCCAAAATGTATTCTACTACATGCCCAATGTACAAAACTTGAACTCCTTTGATGCTGTAACCATTTCACCAGTTTATCACATAACCCCCCCTCCGTCAATCAGCTGTTCCGAAAAGCATCACATGGTCTACATGGACACTTTGATGGCTCCTATCGTGGGAAATTGAACCCAATAATGTCAGTTTAGAAAAAACAACTATCCATTTTGTTCTATGGGAGATCCGAGTTCAGCAGAACACTGTACTTGAAACACCCATAGAACCAGAACGTAGATTCATGTGTAAGCGCGGTAAGCTCTCCATTCTGAGCCAACACTTTCAAGAGCTCATTCTCCAGATAGGTGTAGGTCCCAGGTTATCCCAAACTTTTTTGGCATAATCTTTTGATATATCATCAAAGTCTATGACAGGAAAACCCCTTTAATGAAAGAACTAACGCTCTATAAAAAGCACCAAAGCCTCTTTGCTCACGAGTCGATTACATATCAATGCCATATCAATAGCTATTTCATCAATATAATATTTTGGAAAACTCCTTTATATATTTCAGCTCAAACCTCAACTGTAGCTAATCTTGCTCAATTTTGCAGTAAACTGCTTTAATGCAGCTTCCTTAAAAAACCACAAACCCCCAACACCACAAACTTGGCGTAGTTTCCGCTGACAGTAATGTGCCCTATTTCAATAGTGCTTTATTTCTGGATAGTTTGTTTTTATTGTACCGCTTAATATAGAACCAGTGTTAAACGAAGAAAAATGATGCATCATCAAATGATGTGGTTAACATTTTCTGTAGGACGCTACCGGTCCCGGATGAGGCATGTTTACCTAGGTATTTTTCTATAAAAAGCTTATAGGAAACAAAACATACCATTAACAAAGACACATTTAAACACGGTCATTTATAATTTGCTCTTTTTTGGCCATGGCTGTTCTCATTAGGTGAAGATTGCTAATACAATACTTTGGACTGATATGAGGAAAGAAGTATTTGTATTTCATGTAACATCAGAAGAGTTCTCGCAGGAAATAACAATGTCAGTTCCCTCCATAATCTCCTAACATTGGATGTAAAACAAGGCAGGGCTTAGCATGGAGACATAGAATAGCTGCCATGTAAAGAACTACAGAGAAACAGTTGGGTAGCTGCCTGCTTTGGCAAGCTGCCTCCCAGCTAAGGACTGGTTAGACCTGATATCTACAAGGGCAACATGGAGACTTTCTGAAACATATCTTAAAAACCTCTTTATTTTCATCACTTTACAGGAAACATGGAATAGAATCAAAGAAGAAAAGGATAACGTGAAGAACTGTCTGCATTTTCTGCTTTCGGTATCCTTTAAACGGAAAATTTATGTATAGAAATGTTTACACCCAAACTAAAGCACACAAAAATACACATATACTCATATATTAATCACCTATGCAGTTACAAAATAACAGAAAATGATGCCATTGCAAGTTGCAAAACTATTAATGTATCCGGCAAAGGTCAATTATATTTTAGAGATTAAAGGGCTTATCTGGTTATTTGTTTTATTATTTTATAAGAACACTGCTGCCCTATTGAAATACTAAGAAAAAAAAATTGAACTCTCTTCTCCTCTCTCCATGGATCAAGCGTTGCGCTTTCCTCACTTGCCTTTCAGTTTTCTTTTGAATGGGATGTCACTGGCTGATACCACCATTTGTAAGTAAGCACACCAAAGGGCAATATTAGCCAATGGCATGTGACCGCCACTGAAAAAAATAAACTTTATTCTATAAATTTTTTTAAAAAAAAGGATACATACACCCGTTTCCCTGGCATTAATGCAATAATAGCAAAATTGTAGTAGGTATTAGGTTTTATTTGGGGGGTCTGCGTTCAGTACAATGCCCATAAGCCCTTCCCCGGTCTTAACCCCCGCGGGGTTTCCAAGGGGGCGCCAGGAGTGGGGTAGGCGCACGTCATCAGGACGTTTGAGCGGGAAAATGTCTCTTTCTAAAGGGCACCCCCTTTCTCAAACGTCGGTATGACGTGCGCCTAGCCGAGCCCCTGGGGTCCCCCCTGGGAAACCCCCCATGGGGATTTAAGCCCCGGGAGGTCTTATGGACTTGTAGCTAAAAGGCGACCCGCAAATAAAACCTAAGTATCCTAAAAATAATGTGCTATTATTGCATTAATGCCGAGGAAAAGATGTATGTATGCCTTTTTTTTATAAAAAAAGTTCATAGAATAAAGTTATATTTTTTATGAATGGCCGGACTCGGATTAAAACTTGTACAAGTATTTTGTGGGGATTGAGGTTTATAGTCTGTACCATTAGGATACTAGGTTTACAAAAAGTGGCTAGTTCTTTCATATAAGTGATACCACCATTTGTAAGTAAGCACACCAAAGGGCAATATTAGCCAATGGCATGTGACCACTGCCGCCCATCGTTGTCTGAAGCGTTGATGTCCTATTCGGAAGACTGGAAGAAAACCAAACGGCAGACAGTAATGACCGCGCACTGCTGGATCAAAGGCGAGATGAGAGGTGAGTATAATTTTTTAATTTTAAAAGGACAGCAGTATCAGAATAAAAGAAGTTAAAACAATCAACCAGACAACCCTTTTAATATTTGTTCCTAAATTGCTGAATCATTTCTGCTATATTCATGCTTGTGCTTTTAAAAGTCACTATCAATATAATCCTCAATATTCACAAACCTAAATATTTGCCCACAATGTTGTGTAAATATTTTGAAACAATAATAACAACCATATTAAAGGTTACGGGATGTATATATAAAAATCCATTAAAGCCATTGTATAAATATGATTTATGGAGCTCTGTTCGTAAACACAGATGATTTGACATGCTGTACTACGGTACAAATATAGCAAAGTACTATATTTAACAAAAAGCACATAGTTAAAATTTTCTATAACCACACATCCTCAAGGATGGAAACAAGACCATGGCTACCAAGACAATGCTGTTTGTTAACAAACAACAAGTCAAGATGGGGTACAGTGAGATTAATACCTTTATCTCTTCATTCTCCCCCACCATTTACCAACTAAATAACCACCTTGGTTGCAAAAAGGCCACAGCAGTCAATTCAATAAACATACAAAATAAATATTATTTACTAATATTTAAAAAAAAAGCAAATAGCCAAATTGCACTCTAGTCACACTTCCATAAAAGAATCCATAGAGACACCAGCACCAAATTCCAAAATCTCAAACTACACCTTTAAGTGCACTTTCACACCTTTACTCTTGGTTGTGATTATCTGACTAAAGGACAACCACTGATCAAATATAGTGCACTGGCTTGTAATAACTCCTGAGGCCCATAACTACCACCGGGAGGGCCAACCCATTTTAATCCAAACCAGCACAATTTATCAATCCAACTTTGAATGATTTTGAGATTGCCTCCCAATATTGTCCTCCAAAGAAGATTACCTGCCCAAATAGAATAGTGTGACACAAAGCCACCCTGAACTGAAAAACAGATTACACAGCCAACAAGCCGAATACAATTAGGGCATGTCCCCACGGCACGGGTTTTCGTCCGGTTTTGCAGCCGGTTTGCGATTTTTCAGACTGCCTGAAAAACCGGCCGAAAATTAGCTCAATTGTGCTCTATGGAAAACCTGTGCAGCAGTCCCCACTGCACGGGTTTTCCACCCGGCGGTTTTGCCGCCTGCGGTCCGCTCAAAAAACATTGAGCATGTTCATTCTTCGGTCCGGTTTCCGGACGGAATATGAACACCTCTATGGGAGGGGGGAGGGCTGTTCTCCGCTCATTGCGGAGAAAAGCTGTCCCCCCCCCCGCACGGCCGTGGGGATGGCCGCAAAACCGGCCGGTATTTGTCCTGTGCCATGGGGACGCAGCCTTAGGGTAGGGGCAGGACTATGTTGTCAGCTATTGTTACCACTCCATATTTCCTACACTATTTTGTCTAACTGATGACTAACTCTTTTCTCTCTGAATAAACTCTCCTTTTTACCCCATTAAGCCTTTCTTCACAAAAGTGAATCCCTATCCCGTTCATTCACTACTTCTACCTCGCTATATCTGCACCTTGCCACGTGGCTTTCAATACAGACCTGAGTACAACATTTATTCCCATATAGTGAACCCACAACCAAAGCAGGCTGAGCACAAGTGTTAACAATAAAGAAAATAAAAAAAAAAGATAAACATAAAAATAAATAAAAAATGTATTCTCTCTTCAAATAAAACCTAAATCTTTAAAATCACACCACCCAACCTACCTATACCATTATCAACCTACCTACCGGTACCACTATCCTTCTGGACACTGATCCATTGTTAAATAGGTAACAAGAAATCCTTACCCAATAATGATGACTCCCTGTCTGACAGGTCCAATTCTAATCTGTCTCTCTCCCTGCTCTAAAACAGACTGCACATAAAATGAAGTTGCCTCATGTGTGTCTGTATGCAAGCAAAATGATCTTCTATATAGGTTTGAGTCTATTAAAGTAAGAAATCACTGCTGAAAGTCTATGTAACCATCTCAACCATTTTTGTATCGCTCCAATGCCTCCAAAATGAAATAAAACATGTTTACGTTGAAGCTTTACCCTTTACCCTATTTTTCTTAGTTTGATACACATAAGTACAGTGGTCCCTCAACAAACAATTCTAATTGGTTCCAGGATGACCCTTGCATGTTGAGACCATAACTCTATGAAAAACTGGTTATTATTTCCGAAGCCCCCCCAAACAAAAACACCCAACGTAATGCAAGATGATGATTAAAGAAAATTAAGCAGATCATTGATACAGTCAAATAAAGCAGTTATATAACACACAATAGTGACAAAGAGCTGCTGGAAGCTGGAAATCCCTGTCTATAATAAGGATAGGAGTTACTATGGGTCATGTAATTTATACACAACTCTCCATAAAATAAGAAAATGGGTCTGCGGCTTCACCTGGTGCCCGCTTACCCTGGCACATGTAAGGAGCAGTACAGGGCATGTAGTACTGCACTGTACTGTAGAAGCACTACTGGACCATCAATTATTGCATGCCCTAATACAGATGTTTTACAAGTAAAATGTTCATGATAATTGGTTGACTCTTCCAATCAATAACATCTGCTGCAGATCAGCAGTCTCTGTGTTATTGTATAAGAAGTGTGGTTTTAAGTTACAATGTCCACAGAAAAACCATTGCATGCTGAAAATATTGTATCCTGAGGCTTTTTTATCTTGAGAAACCATTGACTTTACAGGTTACTTCCACATTTGCAACCAGTTTTAAAGGGGTTGTCACAACACAATCCCAAATCCAAATACCCCATGTCCAGTTACAACTAACCCTTTAACCCGTAGTCAAGAAAAGTAAATGTTTAAAAATGTACAAAAAAATACCATAAATGATCTATAGAAAAGTTAAATTGATCCTAGCAAGCATATAAAGTACCAATAAATTCCTGGTTCCGAATGGCTTAAACAAATCTGAAGAGAAAACAGGGCTTCACATACACAGCCATATTCTGGATTTGTATGGAACTGTAATACAGTTCTCATTTAGGTCCGTGGACATTTACTGCACCCGTTTTTCGTTTCAAGATTCTGTAAAAATCCAACAGAAAAGAATTGCATTATAGTCCAACGCTTTTCTAACCTGGAAACATTGCTTCTAGTAAGCTGTGAGAACCTACATGGTCATAAACAGAGGCCATGTATCTCCAAGGCAAGAGACTGGCTTTGATCCAAGTGCAAACCATTGTCATTATTTATAGTGCAGCATAGCCACACATGTAAGTGTATCCAATATTATTAAAGGGGTTGTCTCACTACATCGACTCATCTACCTCAGTCCTGTTTTCAGTTTCATTTTTGAATTCAGGGGTGTATTTACTGGCTTCTAATGACCTGCAGTGATGAACTGCTGAGGACACCAGGTCTGTTGCTATAGCGACCAGCGATGGCAGCCTAACCAGGTCTGTAGCTATACAGTAGTGATACAAGCCAAACAAGACGGAATATCTAGGTATAGGAAGGAAACGGTTAATGGACATATATTCCAAAGTGACTTGTTTTTGCAAGATCTTTAACATAAAAGGCAATCCTTGTAGTGAGACAACCCCTTTACGGTTGCAAGTAATATTGCAGCAATAAATAAAGGATACAGTAATAAGTATAAGATGCCACATTCGCACCATTTTAATATGTAATACAATCCAAATTAATACTAATATAAACAAAGATTGTATCTTATTAGTAATAGAGGCATTAATAGCGGATAAGAAATTGGGTTTCATATGCAATTTTGGTATAAAATCTAAATTACTACCCTTCCTTCACCAAACGGGTGCCGCTTGTTTTATACTAGGGTCCATGCACATTACAATGTGCTGTGTAGTGTCCCTATCACCAATCCCAATTCTAACCTATGGTGCAATAACTATACATTGTAAACTTGGGAGGCCATAAATATTCAATCGTAGATTTTCTCGCTTCCTAAAGATGAAAGCACATTTTGGAGGTTTACATTTTCCTTTCTGATGATGTTGTGAGTAAAGTAAATCGATTTGTCAAGAGGGGTTTGATTAATTGTTCCACTTCTTATGCGACTGTGATGTGGAAAAATAGACTACTTCTATAGAGTAAGCAATTCAATGTATGAGAATACAAAATAAAATGTGCAATTGTAGTACAGGATCCGTGGACTGCAGCCGACTGTGTACATCACATAACACTGATAATCTGGGAATCCAGCCCAGAAACTTAACATATGATCTACAATATTCTAATGCTGTATCTTTAGAAACATAAGAAGTTGTTTGTTTCGTTATGTGGCTGTGTCTCGATTACAACCAGCTGAACACATGTACAGTATCACTTACTAAGCAGGCTTTACTTACACTATTAAATTAACTTCCTGGCCATACCTGCAATATCTGCCACCTCATGTTTATTGAGGTTATAGTGGGAAAAAGGCTGACTATGGAATTTTACATTGAAATAAAATATCCTTTATTTGGAGTTCTTCTAGTAAGTCATTAGCAGTGCAATCCTTGGTTTGATTGCAAATGACTTCAGAAGTACTCAGTGGTCTATAGCGATGCTGGAGTTGTTATTTATAATACTGTTTACAATAGCTATATTTGTATTTGTAATTGGTTTCTGAATGTAAAATGTAGCAGCCCCACTTAGTAGGCCTGGAGTAAGGCTTTGTCGAGATCAGCGTTGGAGGTTCCATTCATAACTTCCGTCTCGTGTTCTGTTGAGAATGATGGAAAAAGCTGATGGAAAAAGCAAGCTGAGCTATTTTTTCTGTCCGTGCAACAAAAACGTTGCGTAGAACAGCAAAAGACGATAAGTCTAAGTAAAAGAGCTTATTCTTCTTTATTAGAGATCCATTAAAAAATCAACATCCCACAAATAAGGCAAGTCACGGCTGATGTTTTTCGGACACCGTTGCGCCCTTACTCATAGCAAGTGCAACAGACGTCACGGCAGAAACCCGTCCGATCCCTTGTAATCAAAAGGGTCTATCAGGTGCCGTTGGTGTCCATTATTAAACGGATCTCTTTGTGCCAACTTGAACCTGTGCAATGCAGGATCCAAACTGAATGTAAACCAAGCCTAAGTGTTGACCGTTCAGTTCCCTCACTGTTTACCATGATGTAATTTCCTGGTCTGAAATCAAGGGCTTCTTAATTTATCTTTATAGCTGTTAAAGGGCTGTTTTTCCTGAAGTAAAGCGACAAACCCTCTACATAAAACAGTAATGAAAACAAGACGACAAAGCACTTAAAAGGGTAACAACATCAAACACTTCTCTTCACAAGGTATAAACTCACCTCTATTGGTTGTGTGAGCCAAAACCAGCCTGGTATATAATATCAGTGCTTAAGGTCAGCTAAAGGACTAGACTTCATGAATTTTTACTTAAAACAAACCAGTAAGGGAAATGCTGACCTCTGCGATGTATAGGTTTATATGATTTAAAGCAGGATTCTCCTGAGCAGACTCCTTAAGTGGCAATACAAGTCCTGTCTAACACGCTCACAAATAAAGTGGTTGACAGCTCTCCCTGGATGAGTGCGTTTAGGGTCCATCCACACGGCAAGGTTTTTAGTCGGATTTTCAAATGGTTTTTGGATTTGAAAACCAGCTGTCAGTCTAACACATTGGGCAACATGTATGAACGTTGGCGCTGACAGGCCAGTTCTAAATAGCTTTAAGGCAGTGTAAAATGCGCCAGAATGTGTGAACCTGTTCTTCTGCAGGTTATACATACAAGCGCAATCTAGTGCCAATACGACAAGTCTGGCTCAGCCAGACCACCTTTAACTTGGTCTGGCTGTTCTAACTGTTCTGCACCTAGATTTGGTGTAAAAAAAATCATAAATGTGTCTTATTCTGTGAATGTGGTGCGACGCCCCAAGAACACATTAAAAAGTTTTGCGCCAAAGTTTGGAATGCGACTGTTCATACATCTATAGAACAGTTCTACTAAAGCTTGCTGATTCCAGATAACTGGCACAGCCTGCATGTCGCCCATAGACATTAACAGAACATCCGTGCTGCAGTCCACTAAACAGATTTCCTCCCTGCCTTCTTTTTACACTGCTGATGTTCTGAAAAACTTAGAACATGTTCAATCTTCTACCCAGTTTTCGAGTAGAAGATGTGCATTTCAATGGTTGAGGGGATGGGCGAATCCGCAAACTGTGGACAGAACCGTCCGTCAAAACCATGCAAAAGACGACAAATTACCATCCAGATTCTTAAACTATAAGACTAACACAGCACAGGCTGCCAGGAGTCAGACCCCCACTTTTCTTTACTCCACCCCATCAATGCATTTTCTACAACTTTACTATTAATGACCTACCCATAGGGCAAATCATCAACATAAGATCAGTGGGGGTCCGATTCCTGTCAACCTGTTCTGTGTTACCTTTAGAATTTGCCACATCTTTATACATTTTGTGGTTGTCTTGTACGGTTTCTAGATAATTAAGTGGCTTTCCTAGACAAAATACATGAAGTTCACAAGCAATAGGAGTCTGATATAATGTTTTGATGTCAGCAAAGATATCTGTAATGTTTTTACAATCTACATTCATAAAAAGGGCCAGTCTAATTTACCATTCGATACAGTAATTGATATGGTAAAAAAAGGCCTCCAGTGTTCTAGGGTAACAACAATGCATTTGACTATTGCAACTCTGTACTGGAGATAATCAGCTCCGAGCTATGTCTCCACAGCAAAGTTAAAATACCGTCGGAAATCCAACGGTATTTTAACTTCACTGCAACAGTACATGGGCTGCACGGGAATCCAATGGTATTTTACCTTCACTTTTGCGCAAAAAAACCTGGTCGGATTTCAGATTCCCAGCGGCCAATAAATGAATTATAAGTAACTAAAGTATTATTCCCATTTGATGCATCCAGTTGACATTCCTAAGACAAAAATGAATACAGGCAGTCCTCAACTTACACCGTTCCAACTTACTCCCGTTTCCTAGTTACAAACACAGATTTATGGGGCATGCTGGCACTTGTAGTTCCATGTTCCACAGCAGACAGTAGCTGTGGAATGACATGTAACAGCATACCACAGCACGACATGAGGTGAAATCTTCTTAACAGGGACACAGATGACAAAACAAATGTAAAAACTCTTTCCTGCACTATCAAACCTAAAAAAAAACTTTTGTGCTGGAGTTACGTTTAATAGATATACCTGTACTAACTCACATACAAATTCAACTTAAGAACAAACCTACAGTCGCTATCCCATTCGTAACCTGGGGACTGCCTGTACTTGAAACAAACCTCCATCTTATCAGGATAAGTAACAAAGAAAAATTATTTTATAAAGAAAAAACAGCAATAAAATCACATGAATTATAGAGACACACTGTATAATAAAAACAGGATTTGAAATGACACCCGGTTCAGGGGCCAACACAGGACACAAGACCAAGCTGTGAACAGACGGTAATTGTACGAATTGATTAGTTGTGTGGTGTCAGCAGAATAGTCCCAGTGCAATGCGAGCTGATGTCTACAGTGCAGTCAATGTTCATTACTGTAAGGCAAGCGGGGCTCCACAGATTCAGCGCTGTGAGCATACCTCACCTGCTTGATGGCTGATATCACAGGGGTAAGAAATGAGGCAGTGCTGCGGTTTTTGTTATGGTAACATTTTAACGTCCATAGATCAACATCTATGACTTACTAGGTAATGTCATCTAAGTAAAATGGGATGGAGAGCGCTGTGTGCAAAAGCTTAATTATGTTTTACATTCTGATTATCAGGGATATTTAATACGATAATACTCTGTCTTATAACAGATACAATTGATAAATTTCAACTAATATTAAAGTTGAAGTTAAGGATTTCCGACGATATTTTAACTTTGCTGTGGTAACATAGCCTAAGTCAGGAGCTGATTATCTCCAGTACAGAGTTCTGTACAATAATGACTTGTCCCCATGGCACGGTTTTCAGTCGGATTTACAGACGGTTTTCGGATTTGAGAGCCCGCTGTAAACAGACTTTCAACCTTTTACATTAAGTTAAATAGAAAATCCGTGCAGCAGTCCCCACTTCACGGATTTTTCACTGGACGGTTTTTCACAAAGCCAGCATTCTGAAAAACTTAGAAAATGTTCATTCTTCCGCCCGGTTTTCGGGTGGAACATGAACATGTGGGTGCGAAGGGGGAGAGCTTGAATCCGCAAACCACAAACAAAAGCCGCCCCCTGCATGCCAGAAAAAGACCAAATACCAGTTGGTATATCCGGACCAGTATTTGGTCTCTGCCATGTAAATGCATCCTTACCCTTTTTAATGACTTCAAAGTTTCGTCCATTTCCATTTTACACATTTATGGCATATCACAGCTCTTTCTCTTCTATTAGAGTTCTGAGTACAGCCAAGTGAGAGTGCTCGGCTGCACTCAAAAGTTCCATTAGAATGAATGAAGAAAGTCACACATGTGCGGCCCCCTCACTGTTTTGTGCAGCTGTGGCCCAGATGAGAATGGAGAAGGGGACCCCCATTCCTGGGATACGTGTGGGTCACTCCTTTAACATTTAAGACATTTATGGCTCTCTCTGTTCTCTTCTATTGGAGTTATGAGTACAGCCCAGTGAGTGTGCTTGGATATACTTGTAACTCTCATTGGAATAAATGGAGAGTGCTGAACATACATGGCCACCTCACTGTTATATACACCTGTGGCAGAAATGAGGATGAAGGGAAAAAGGATCTCTGTTCTAGAGAGCTCTGAGTGAACTAATTAGACTTAACAAGATTAGCTAAAGTAAATAGAAGGTACATGTGAAGACTATAAAGCATGGCTTTATCAGTGATCTTGTTAGAGATAACAATCTCCTGCTCTTTCAGAGAGAGTAAAGGCTTGAAGTTCATATATGCTAATTACTGCTGTAAATCCACCCAGAGTCTGAGAAGACAGAGTGAGTGCATAACTACCTGTGAGCCAATGAAAGCGTGCCATGAAAACCCCTTTAAAGGGTTTGTCTCACTTCATTGATTCATCACCTCAGTCCTGTTTTCTTGATTTCATTTTAAATGAGGGGCCCTTTTTACTGGCTTCTACTAGGCTGCAGTAGAAGCCAGGTCTGTAGCTATAACAACCAGCACTGGCAGCCTATCCGTTGCAATAAAACAGGTCTGTAGCTATAGCGACCTGAGGAGCTGATGCAGCCCATACAAGAGGGGATATCTAGGAATAGGTAGGACACTGTTAATGGACATATATTGCAAAGTGACTTGTTTTTGCAAAATCTTTAACATAAAAAGCAATCCTTGTAGTGAGACAACCCCTTTAAGGGCGATCTAATTTAACAGGACACATAAAATCCATTTTCAGGTTCCATATTTATCAAATGGTCACTTTTGCATATAGGATTGTTGAGTCAAGTCAAGGAACGCAGTAAGATTTTTTTTCTCCCAAATAAAACTCCTTACATTGATATGTATCCATTAACCTGAATGTATGTTCTGCTAGTAAAGAGACGCCGTTTGCTACAACATGGCAGTAAATCCACATAGCCTTCTCACAGGCAGTCACATACAAAACTGGCAAAGCAATTAAAATGACTTATGATGCAATTGATTAAATACTGTTGCTTGCTATAGTATAGCTATTAAACAAGAAAACTCTCAAGAGATTGCATTGTTTCCTGGCTGTCATTATATAATACATTTTGTTCAACTGAATTATGGCTGTGTTCTGTAAGTACTGGTTACAAGCTCCCCTGGACTGCTGGAGTCATTACCTGGCCATAGCCAAGAAATGTCAGTAATTATGTTGGTGAAGAATATTGAAGCAATCAAGTACAAAAATAAATAAAGGAGAATGTTATATTTATTGACTACACAGAACAGCGCTTTGGTTTTAAAAGGTATTCACATGCCAGTATTCTTCTGCGGCTGTGAAGCATAAAAAGGAATGAGCATTTAAAAAGGTCCTGTTGTGAAAGTTCCTGATACACTATAATTGCTTTCTGTACTTGTCCTTAGTAATGTTTATATATGTGTGAGAAGGAATGTTCTTAGAATAGGACTTTACCCGATGTCTACAGCTGTTGTACAAACAGGAAAATTATATGACAATTTTGCAGTCTTGAAAAGATGGTCATCAGCAATTTACAACCATTTCAAAATATGCAGACGAGTGCACAATACTCCCCATAAAACACTCTAATATAAGGATGGACATAAAACATAACTAAAGATATGAAAGCAGCAAAAGATTAAATAAATCACCAAACCTAAAGACATCCACCAAGAATTGACACTATGGGCGACATGTCAAAAAAGAGGCGCTTCCTCGCCAGTTTTAACCCCTTAACGACCGCCCACCGACTTTTAACGTCGGCTGGTGTGGGTCATTCGTCTACAGCGACATCTTTTGGCGTCGCTGCAGACATCGGGCTTGCAGCTCTGGGTGCCGCAGCTGTGTTGGGATCAGGACTGTATTACACAGCCCTGATTCCAGAGCATCTCCTGCAAGCACCGGGGAGCTCCACTGCAGTTCAATGACGGAGGGCCCTGTAATTATGAGCGGAACGACGAGGCGGCGCTGCGTATGCAGCACAGACAACATGAGTGTCATCACGCATGATGACGTCACGCCGTCTGTGCTAGAAGAAGACGGAGTCGAGTAGGCGCCTTTTCAGAGCAGCGGGTAACATAGGTGAGTACTGGTATTTTTATTTTTTTTTTAACACCTATTGGAGACATTTACTTGCCTATTGGGGACCTATTCCTGCCAATTGGGGACATATACTTGCCTATTGGGGACATTTATCTGCCTATGCCTGCCTATTGGAGACATTTACCTGCCTACTGGGGACCTGTACCTGCCTATTGGGGACCTGTACCTGCCTATTGGGGACATTTAGCTGCCTACTGGAAACATGTCCCTGCCTATTGCAGACATTTACCTACCTATCCCTGCCTACTGGGAACATTTACCTGTCTATACCTGCCTAATGGGGACATTTACCTGCCTATGCCTGCCTATTGGGGACATTTACCTGCCTACCGGGAACATGTACTTGCCGATGGGGGACATTTCGCTGCCTACTGGGGACCTGTATATGCCTATTGGGTCCTTGTACCTGCCTATACCTGCCTATTGGGGACATTTACCTGCCTATTGGGGACATTTATCTGCCTATTCCTGCCTATTGGGGACATTTACTTGCCTATACCTGCCTATTGGGGACATTTATCTGCCTATTCCTGCCTATTGGGGACATTCTGCCTATTACCCTAATTGGGACATTTATCCATTGCCATACCTGCCTATTTGGGACATTTACCTGCCTATTGGGAACCTGTATCTGCCCATTGGGGACATGTACCTGCCTATTGAGGTAATTTACCTGCTTATTTTTCCAGAATGAAACATCTGAAATCTCCAACCAGATCTAGACCAGCTGATGCACACTTGCATCACTTGTTACGACTAGCAGTGAAAAATATGGAACTGTACATTGACCATCTCATTAGCCAAAAGCCGGCCCATAGTTCCCATTGAAATACCGGTAAGTTTGTTAATTTAACTTTACTTTTAAATATTGTATTTGTTCCCGTTTTGTTTTTGTACTTAAAAATAAGATACTGCAGGTGCAGCGTGCATAGGAATTTGTTTATAGTTTTTTTTTTTTTAAGCTATATTACGGCCCTCCAGTGGCCTGAGGGACAGTGAACTGGCCCCCTGTTTAAAAAGTTTGAGGAACCCTGCCCTAATAGTTACACATTGTTTGTCAATATGAGAAAAAATGATGGTGGCATTCCTTTGAAAATTATTATAAATATATATATCTAATATATATATATATAATTATAATATATATATATATAATATATATATTATATATAATAATATATATATAATAGTTGCTAAAAACTATGGAAATTGAATTACAGCAGATTTCAATGGTTGCAAATTAATAAATAGCAGGTTGCCTTAGCTTGGGTATTGATGGCAAAGAAAAATACCTAAATGTGTACCTTAATTTTAGTGGCCCTTTAACTCATCTTAAAATGGCTTCTGTATAAAAAGAACATGCCGTGATTCTTGTGGATGAGTAAAAGAGAAGTATTTATAGCATGGACCTAAGAATACAGTTTTATTGGATGATAATGACAACTCATGATGTACCAAACTTTATTCTGTAACAAAATGTGAAAACCAACAGATTTCATATGGACAAAAAGCACTTTGACAATGATAGAGCAGAGAAAGTGATTAACCAAAGAATTCCCCACAAGAGTTACAAGTTGAGCAGAAGGGTAATATTGGATTAATTTTATAGGTTAAATGTGTGCACGTTATACTGAAGATTATTGGCAGATTCACTTATAAATGAAAAATGCACCCATATTGCCAAAAGTAGAGAATGTTCATCTGGGAGTTTTCCGGTGTGATCTCTGGTGCCTCAAAGGGAACAAACAAAATATGAAGGTTATCTTAAAAGGATTGTCCCATAGAAAATGCAAAAATATCTTGCAATTGTAAACAAGAAAAGAAATTAATGAAATTATATATGTATTGGTAGATTATGGGGTCCACCAGTGGAGTTGATTCTGTGGACCCTCCCTACAGTTAATGTACATGACTGTGCATGTCTCTTAGACTCTGCCTTCCTGCCTCTCCCAAGGATGTACAGTTATGTCCATATATATTTGGACACTGACACAAATTTTGTTTTTTTTACCTGTTTACTGAAACATATTCAATTATAGTTATGTAATGGACATAAAGTCCAGACTTTCAGCTTTTATTTGAGGGTAACCACATAAAATTGGATCAGTGGTTTAGGAGTTTCAGCTCCTTAACATGTGCCACCCTGTTTTTAAAAGGGACCATAAGTAATTGAACAGCTGACTCAAAGGCTGTTTCATGTGCCAGTGGGAGCAATTTCTTCGTTGTGTCTTTCTCAATTAAGCAGTTTTTTTTACCTGTTTTTTTTTTTTTTTTTTTTTTTTTTACTACAAGCAAGATAAGGTTGGTTTACTCACAAAACACTGTTAACCCTCTTAGTGACAGCTGTAAAAGCATCCACTAAAGGGCCCTATTCCATCCCATATGCCTATTTAGGGCAGGACAGAAATAAGGCATCATGGATGTCCAATGCCAATTGTCGCAGGAGCTCCACTGTGGGTTTACAAGCCATTGACGCCTTCATGATGCAATTGTGGGTTGCCAATGGGTTTCCATGACAGTCAGGGGCCTAATAAAGAATTTCATATATGACCACCTTTAAAAAGGTACAGTACCATCACTTTCCAAAATATTAAATATTACAAAATAAAAAAAAGTTGGATAAAAAATAGTACAGATAAAAACTAAAAGTCATCTGGCGTAAAAACAAAAACAAAAGACACGCGGAGAGTGTGGACCGCATGGCGCTGGATCCCAAGTGAGAGAAAGGGCGAGTATAAGTTTTATTCATTTTAATATGGCAGCGGTATCCCATTAAAAAATGATTAGACAACCCTTTTAATGATTAAGTTATATTAAATCCATGGGTGAGTTTTTGTTACTTGGGAAATTGCATACTTCACGATCGCATCGCTAGCTTTGTCATGTTTCATGGGGCTTTATTGCAAACAGACACAGCTGACAAGCATAGCAAGGAGTGCAAACTGTCCTAGAAACATCTCGTGGAAAATGGTGAATGGCTCTTTGGGACCTCAGAGCGCAGTTGTCTGTAGCCACAGCCAGGGAAATTAAGGGCGAGCACAGGAATATAACAGGTACAGGACCTGCAGACAGGAACACAATCCCAAGGACAACACACCAGACAAGGTGGTACCAAGCGGGCACAAGAGAGTCCGAACCAGGCAGAAAGACTCACAGTAGGCAAAATAGCAGACTTGGACTAGCAAGCGGAACAGCAGGAACAGGACCAGCAGGCGTGACTATAGGAACAATGGAGGAACAGCAGACTTGGACCAGCAGGCTATGATGGCACCAGGTGAACAGGAACCAGCACATCAGAAATCAGAGGACCAGGCACAGGTAGAATCAGATCAGGCAGCCGACAAACAATTACTATGGTCTCAGGAATCACAGAAATCGAAGAGCACTAGGGTGAAGTAAAACGAACTCTAGAAGCAACACTTAGGCCATGTTCACACGGCTTAAAATGGGCCGTATTTCGGTCTGTAATTACGCGCCGAAGTGCGCCAATTACGGGCCGAAAACGGCCCATTCATTACGGTAATTCACAGTTCTCATAGAGAACTATGGATTACGTCTCCTCTTCCCTCCCAGCGAATCCGCCGGGCGGGGAGATAATTGACATGTGAATTACTAGCGGCGTATACGCGCCGCTGGCAATTCAAGTCAATGGGCCGGCGAAGTGCCGGCCCCCCCGCTCACTCCACCCCCTCCCCGCCCCGTCCACACGGCGTAATTGCGGGGCGTAATTACGTCCCGCAATTAAGCCGTGTGAACATGCCTTAACACTCTGGTCCAGACTGCTGGAAGTAGCTGGCTTTTAAGGCTTAGCCAGCTAGGTAATGGGCTGCAGCTGAGGGAGTGCCGAGAGGCAGGTGTTAACTGTTTCCATTCTGGATGGAGTGGAAAACACAGAAAAAATGCAGCCACCAGGGTCAGATGGCATGTTGCCAGACAGAGAAGATGCAAGATACCTTGTTGTTTGTGACAAGTGTATTGAACAATGTTTTTCAGATATCTCTAAACTAATCCAACTGTATGCATTGTGCTTGCATCACTAACATATTGTTTAGCACAGGAAGATATCACAGTAGAAGACCAGGCTCACACCTGCGTCAAAGGTTCTGTTTGGCGCCTCCATCACAGATTTTTCTCCAAAATGACCAAGAAAAAAAAAAGTGTGGTATGCTGTGCTATTCTTTCTGGTAATATGACAGACACCACAACAGAAACCTGACAGATGTTACTGTAGTTATATGTATATTTAACTCATCCCTGACCAGCGTATATATATGTATGCACAGTAAAAACAGTATGATAAGATTTTGGCATTTTTGAGGTTATTTTATAAACTGGTATTTAGAGCCTACTTTAATTATATCATTAGGCCATGCTCCCATGGTATATTTCTCCCATAAAAAATATGCTGTGTAATAGAGTGATAAAGAAACCCTTAAATTTTTGCCGTGTAATTCATTTTCTTCTTCATTTGGAATTAAATGCATTTTAGAATGCAGAGAAGTCTCATCCAATATGACTTATTTACATCTTAACTCTCTTTGCGCATATAAGTTTGGTTTACTTGACGTAGATTTGGAATCTCCATTGAAAAAAATACTTTTCTACATTAAGTTTATATGCATATTTCTATTTAAAACAATTGGACACTTTACGAGTGTTTATGATGCAAATTTTGGTGTGTAAAATATAGGTTTTCGCATGCTAAAGACACACAGAAAAAAACATAGTTGACTTAAAGGGGTTGTCTCCTGAAGACAACTCCTGTTCATTAGTCATGCATAGATTTGGGGTCCCCTCTATCAACTAGAGGGGAGGTCTGCACTATATGTCCAGACTCTCTCCGTCCATGTATTGTGTGACCTGAATGGAAAACTTTTCATAACATGGCATTAAACATTTGTTTCTCCATAAATTCAAGTTACGCTTTAAATTTAATGCTGATAATTTAGTGTATTTTTAGGATATTGTAGCAATTTCATCTGAATAGTGTATTTTTTTTTTTGCAAGTGAAATGTAAACATTCCGACTTCCAATTTTTAAATCCTGGTGGAGTCAAAGGAGCAAACATTTTGCACAGGCTGCCTTCTGACCTAAGGCCGGCTTTGTCTCAAAGACGCCAAGAAAACTAAAAGCACGATGTATTGTACAGCATGTTGCATAATACGCCGGCGCCAGAATATAAGCGGAAAAAGGACGAGCTGTGGAGACTCCAGCTCGTCTTTTCTATTGCTGCCTATGGGGCTGCAGGAACGATCGTATTTTCTGCGCTTTTAAAAAACTAAAAGCGCCGAAAATACGATCGTGATCCTGTGCAGTGAAGACTTAGCATAAAAGGATGGCTTACTACAAAAGACAGCCCTGAGCCTACTCTAAGTTCAGAGCTGACTGTGAATACATTTCCTAGAATCCAATTGACAGTGGGAAACCTGTGACCTGATTAGGCCGGGAATTCGTGTTACAAGGCCATATACAGACTAGTCCAGCACAGAATTTAACAGCAAAATGATAAATCTAAACAACAATATGGCTCACCAATGTGTATTACCAGTAACTAAGCAGAGGGGAAAAAAAAGGTACTTTACCGACCATGTCCTTTATTGTGGAATGCTTATTGCTGGTTATAAGTTTGCCTCTGGCAAAGCCAGATCCTATTGTGGTTACTGTGGGTTTTGTTTGTAATTTTTACCTTCTCTATTGAGCAAGAACAGTCAAGCTATATAATTTTACATATACAAAGAACCTACTGTACATAGGGCCTGAGAGACTGAGCTTGTAAGTAATGCAGAAAGACATAATGGGGAAAATGTATTAATACTGTTTAATACTAAGACAGTGCATACTTACTAGACAATCTTATAATGAGCTAATTTTATCAAGTGAATATCTAGTCCAGCTTTACATTATTTATTAGTTGGCTTAGTTTGTGCACATTGGCACATTTTTTGGTGCACAGCATCGCACGTTAAACAAAGCCCGCTTTCTGTGAAACCATATCCCTTTCAGCAAGACCTTGCCCCTTTTGTCGGACACGGCACATAAGTGTCTAGAAACTGTCTAAAACACATAATAAATGTGATGTCACACATGTACGCCAGAATTCTGATGCAATTTGCGCCAGAATTTTGGCAAAATTACCAAAGTAAGTCCATCCTAATGTTCGTAATATTTTCAGCCCTCCCATAAAAGAGGTTGTCTTACTGCAAAAATTAGCTTTCAATATGTAGAGACAAGTAATTAAACACTTTTTTCAAATAAGTTGCTTTGCTTTTTGTTTTTTTAACTTTGTTGAGGAGATTTAATCTGCTGTGACTTCACCATAGGTTGGACTGCCAGCACCGTGAGAACAGAGGAGACTAATTACTTATCTACTTTCGAGCAGAGAGCTTCAGAGCTCATAGATAAGATCTCCTGATCTTATGTCAGTGCAATTAGAAGAATTGTGAATATGGAGCGGATAAAAACCACCCACAGCCTGACCAGGAAGAGACAGGATGCATGACTATAAAACTGCTTGTGGCTGTGAAACAAATGGCGAGACAACTCCTTTAAGGAGGTAATTGCCACTTGAGCGAATGGGACAATCTGCAAAATCCTTTCAAAATCTTTCCAAGCCCATGCAACCCTTTTTATGTGGTACCACTCTGTCCCAGATAATTGTTGGCAGTATAGTGCAGCTGCTAACAAAATGATTTACAAGAGGCGATCTGTCCAGCTTTGTGGCATGTCTGGACTAAGGCCCGTCCTTAAAATTATATACCAAGTGGCATAGCACTCCCAGATACCTCGGAGGAACTAGCAGTTGTGTAGAAAAGATCCTTCTTCTGTCACCTCTTGCAAGCTGCTAAGTTAGTCATTCTATGCAGGTGAATTGTGATAGACTTCTTTCCTGGGGTGCTCCTGTATTTATTTATTTTTTGGCAAATCATTCTATATCCACCTGCTGTACCCCAAAATTGCTGTAGAGGTGTAAATCATTAGAGACTTCTCTACAATCCCCTTTTCTTTTTTTTTTCCAATTATTTACTCTACAATATTGTGATTCACAATGATACTGTTGCTGATTTTCTGCTGGAAGGACCTTTCACACATGCTTCATGAAGGCTGACGACTAGAGATGGGCGAATCGATTCTAACGAAGTGGAATTCGTTTAGAATTTCAGGAAAACTTCGGTTCGGAATCGAAGTCGAACTTTGGGGTACTTCGGGTGAACGAAGTGTGTATTTGATCGATTTTTAAAATGGCTGCGAGCACTTGGCGCTACATGGGGCAATGCATACTGGGTGGAAGAAGGGCATAGCCTGCATGACATGTGCCAGAGGTGGAAGCCAATCAGAGACCGGCGGGATTCTGTGGACGTCACCGCACTATATAAGTTCGGGGCCTCGCGACGGCGGGAGCTCACACTCCATCTCACTGTGCTCATCAGGGAAGTGCTGCCGCGGCGGATAGCTCTTACTGAAGAATTGAATTTTTATATGATGATTTCTGTGGGGTGTCATCAGACTTGTCTCAGAGACTGTTACTCTTATTGTTCTATTTTTAATTTTTTGGGTATTGGATCTGAAATCCAGTGTGCGTCCCTGCAGATCCTGCTTATACATTGATATCCAAGTGGGATCTAAGCAGTTCCTGTTGTATTCATTTAAAGAAACAGGCGTTTTTTACAATACAAATACATTTCATTTTTGGCTGCTCAATTATTAAAACACCCCCCCCCCCCCACCCCCCCCCCCCCCCCCCCCCCCCCCCCCCAAAATTGTGCATATTTACATCAGGGTTAATTAGCGTTGTTTTGCTGGTGTGCTGACACCCAAGAAACCGTCTTTTTTCACAACGCCAAAAGTATATAATTTTTCATGTGCACCTTATTCACAGCAAAGGTTAATTACATACTGTATATCTTGTTGTGTGGCGTTAGAATACATGGAATTGTAACACGCTCAAATCTACTAGTTTGTGCGGCTCAATTCTGGCGCAATTTACATCCAGGGGTTATTTAGCGTTTTGTTTTGCTGGTGTGCTGACAAAATAAAACCGTATTTTTCATACGCCAAAATATATAAATTTTTCCTGTGCCTAATTCACAAGCAAAGGTTATTAAAAACTGATAACTCTTGTTCAAATTGTGTGGCGTAGAAAAACACGCAATTGTAACCGCTACAAAGCTATAGTTTGTGCGGCTCAATTCTTTGGCGCAATTTACATCAAGGGTTAATTAAGCGTAGTTTTGCTGTGTGCTACGAAAATGACCGTTCTTTTTGCAACGCCAATATATATAAATTTTTATGTAGCCTAATCACAACAAAGGTTAAATTACAACTGTATCTCTTGTTTTGTGTGGCGTAGAAAACACGCATATTGTAACACGCTACAAAGTACTAGTTTGTTGTATGGTGGCTCATTCTTAGGCGCAATTTTACATCCAGGGGGTTAATTAAGCGTGGTTTTGCTGGTGTGCTGTCGAAAATAAACGCTCTTTTTCAACGCCAATATATATACATATTTTCATGTAGACTATTCACAAGCAAAGGTTAATTAAAACTGTTCTCTTGTTGTGTGCGTAGAAAACACGCCCATTGTAACAAGCGACAAAATCTACTAGTTTGTGCGGCTCAATTCATGGGCGCAATTTACATCCAGGGGTTAATTAAGCGTTGTTTTGCTGGTGTGCTGACAATTATAAAACGTATTTTTCAACGCCAAAAATATATTTACAATTTTTACTGTAGCTAATTCATGTGCCGAGAAGTTTTATTAAGCTGTTTGTGCTTTTTCATTAGTAAACCACACAGTTTGTTTTTAAACGACACATACAAGTAAATTTTTCCTGGCCCATTTGTGGAGCGCAAGTTAAATCAAGGGTTACCAAGCTTGTTACTGGTTTCATTTGAGGAGTCAAAAATGGGTTTATATTATATACAGTATCATCATCAAACAGTGTCTGTACATTTTAGAACAAAACAGTTTGTCAGACAAGAGATGGGTGGCAGCTCTGCACTGCGAGGAGTCGGCAGTGGCACAAACATTCTGGAATACAGGCCGAGGTCGCAGCACAGCAAGGGGACGTCGCTGCAGGGGTCTCTCGGTTGAGGCCACAACTGCCGCTTGTCATCTAGCGGCCGTGGTGTGTTGTTCAGCAACCCATGGGTTCTTTGATGGTTGACTTAGTCATCCTCATTCTCCCAGATGACATCTGCTACCCAGCCAAGAGTCGTGGGTAATCACTCAGACAAACCATTAGTCGGCTTTGGCACGGGAGCGGTCGCGGCCCTCTCCTGTCCTCAGCCGCCTCTGTCCCATCCGGTTCCCTAAGCCAGGAGATGATACTATGTGGTCTGGGCTCAGAGCAATATATTGCGAGGTGATGTACTATTTGGGAGGGCAGTCACAGCTACTTGGAGAAGAAATGGGGCCATTGCTGATTCTGTGCAGTAGGGGCAAAGTATAGGATGTGGTGAGTGCTGGGAGGTCATGTTGTGAGAGGTCCAGCTCGGGCATACAAAGGGACGGTGATGAGGACAGGCAGTGACGGATGAACACAAATAGAGATGTAGCGCCCTGACCGCACTTGGGCGCCGGGTGAGTGCAAGGGCTTCATCATCGTCAGGAGAAAGGAGGGCGTCAGCTTGGCGCGTCAGGTGCAGCAGCGCAGCCAGCAAGTGGGTTTGTGGCCGGTGAGTCAGCAGTATAGCAGCAGTGTGATGGTCGTGGGAGCCAACGCGCTCACGGGGATAAAAAAAAACCGCTTCGCAGGTCCAAGAAGTTAGCAGCACAGGGGACTCAGCGACTCGGCAGCCGGCGGCAGTAGTCACTCAGTGCGGAGCGGTTGGCGGTATCAATCCGATACTCAGCGGTGTGGCAGTTCTTTGCTTAGGACACCGGAGGAGCGAATATGGGTATATGTTAGAATCCTCGTGGGGCAGAAAGTGAGCTGGCCAGGAGCTAACGTTGGCACCACGGCCCTAACGTAACACATGCAGCGTCACCATCCGGTGGCCTGGGAGAAACGTGGCTCTGATGTGGTGGGTCCATCCTGCCGCCGCAGCAACAGCCGAGCAGCAGCATGCGCCCTGTGGCATGCATGCCATTGCAGCCAGTTCAAGGCTCCACACCTCTGCAGAAGGGAGCCGTTTTCTCTTGGGTCAGCATCTCCCTTCAGTTGCTCTGCTCCTCGCTACTCATGGACCGGACAGCCAGTCGTTCAGCGAGGCGATTGCAAAGAGACAAAACTATGTTTGCGTGCCAACCATCCTAAGGTGCATGCAGATGAACGTGTACTGCCGTCCAAGTTGTTGGTACTGCAGTCCCTCCCTTTCCAAATGGTTGGACTCTGCAACCGTTCAGAGAACTAATGGCTTGTGCCGAGCCGAGATGGAGACGAGTTCCAAGCCGTAATTTCTTTTCCAAAAAGCGAGTAACAGACTTCCATAAATATGTAGAACAGAAGGTGGGTTCAGTCCTTGGCTTATCTGGTTGTTCCAAGGTTGCTCGGCAGCGCTGGGAGAACGTCCTGAGCTGGTAACTACTGCAGGGCCTGTACATGTCCTTTACGGCCCACTGGGTGAATGTGCTTCATCAGCCAGGCACACCTACAACTTGGACAGGAGACGTCGCTTTCTCTCCACGTTGTCAAAGCTGCACCGTGGCCAATGTCTCCGCCTCTCTCCCACACACCACCTCCATCTCAGCCTCCAACAAGTAGGCTAGCCTCCATCATACCATATGTGTACGGGCACAGCGGGTGTTAAATCGTTAGTTATACACTGGCTTGCCTCGGCGATCGAAGTCACACAGGGGAGGAACTTGCTCCGCATCATGCAGCAAGAAAATCGATGTGTGGCTTTCTCCGCGCCAATGCAATTCGGAGCCATGGTGACGGAAAATGGGAGGAACATGGTGATGTCACGCTGCCACCGAGGAGGGATGGTCCATGCGCCCTGCATGGCGCACGTGTTCAATCTGGTTGTGAAAAGGTCTGATGTCTTCCACTGATCTCAGAAGATTCTGAAATGGCTGGAAACTGTGCTTGCACCTTTATCATTCATACAAAAGCCAGGAAACCACCCTCCTCGAGTTGCAGCGGCAGAACGGCTACACCAAAAACACTCTGATATGCGATGTTTCCACCCGCTGGAATTCCATGCTGCACATGTTGGACCGACGTGTATGAAACAGAGAAAGGCCATTACGATTTTGTATGATCCAGGCAGACAGGAAGTACTGCCCCTGTGTATCTTTGATGTCAAGCCTGTGGCAGCTCATGCGTGACAAACCTGAGTTTGTTGGCATTCGATGGGAGGCGACGTTATTTGTCAGTCGCCAGGACTACGGGATGAATAACATCATTCACTGCCTCATGTCCTGAAACAGATGCTGAAAATCTGTCTGGGCGGGGACTGGAGGGGGGGGGGGGGGGGGGGGGGGGGGGGGGGGGGGGGGGGGGGGGGGGGGAAGTGGCGACTACATCTCGTGGCCACTTGAGTTCCGGTGGGGACTGAATGGAGGAGGAGGAGGAGAGACATTGGAGCAGAAGCATTGGTCTGGTGAATGAGTGGTTTTTCTACCATGGTGACTAGTGAGGAGGAGCAGGAGCAGCTGTTGGGGAGGTGGATGGAGATGAAGGAAAGACGAGGCTGATGACCTCCATGCTCCGTGGCAGTTATACAGTGGAAATGGAGGGCAGGGGGAGCCCCTCGGAGTCCACTTGTGCAGATGGCCCGCAGCATGCTTATTTGACCTGGATAGTGCAGTTCCGAATAGGTTCCAGAAATCCGGCAGAGGATGACTTTGGTCTCTCCACCTATTGGGGACCCTCGCTTCCGGTCCAAGATGGGAGCCTTTGTCCCAGCTTTGAGAGGGAAGGACCAAACTCAATTACTATAGGGAAATCCTCCGTAATCAGTTGGCTGCTGCCTATGTGCGCATGTCCCGCTTTGACAGGTCTGACGGGGGGTTCCTCAGCGGTCACGTACTACTGCAGCGGCTGGTGGGGTAGGTGGGGGGGGGTAGGAGCAGTACCACTCTCATCTGTAGTACCTAAGTCTGGAGTCTCTGTATGAGCCCAAGCTTCCTTTCACCCGCCTAGTGAGGAGGGCAGTCTGCCAGGCAGCAGCAGCAGGACCTGGAGCAAGTCCTGAAACCAACAGGTTGTGGCTACTTGGACAGCACTCAGCCAACCTCAGTGAGAAGATCCGCTGGACTACCTAGCAGGCCAAACTGGATGTGTGGGGCCGCAACTTGCCGAGTTTGCAGTGGAGAAGCGTCTGCCCAAGCCGTTGTGTGGCATCAGAGCGGGTGTTCAGTGCGGCGGGGGCCATCGTTACCCCAAGGGAGAAGCCCAATTGTCCACGGGAAATGTGGAACGACTGACATTTGTCAAGATGAATCAGGCGTGGATCGGCCAGGAGTTTCCACACACCAATGCCTTAGGCGTCAGTCTGGGTTCAAACTACCTGCCTCAGCCACTATTCTGATGCCACCACCCGCCTGATGCCACACATCTGCTGACAGTTTCTCCATCTGCCTACCACCATCTTTACCAGGTACTGGTATTGCCACCCACCTCAACACTCTGTCATTGTGCCACTCTATGACCTCATGCTGCTGCTGCTGTTGCCGTGACATCCACACTGTGTCATTGTGCCACTGTCTGACCTCATGCTGCTGCTGTGGCTGCTGCCATGTCCTCCACACTGTGTCATTGTGCCACTGCCTGACCTCCGCTCTCAGTCATTGTGCCACTCTGTGGCTTCCTCCTGTTTTGCCACCTCCAGAATGTCATTGTGCCACTGCCTGATCTCATGCTGCTGCTGTCGTGACCTCCACACTGTGTGATTGTGCCACTCTGTGGCCTAATACTGTTTTGCCCCCTCCAGAATGTCATTGTGCCACTGCCTGATCTCATACTGATGCCGCCGTGACCTCCACACTGTGGGATTGTGCCACTCTGTGGCCTAATACTGTTTAGCCGCCTCAGAATGTCATTGTGCCACTGCCTGATCTCATACTGCTGCCGCCGTGACCTCCACACTGTGTGATTGTGCCACTCTGTGGCCTAATACTGTTTTGCCGCCTCCAGAATGTCATTGTGCCACTGCCTGATCTCATGCTGCTGCTGTCGTGACCTCCACACTGTATCATTGTGCCACTCTGTGGCCTAATACTGTTTTGCCGCCTCCAGAATGTCATTGTGCCACTGCCTGATCTCATGCTGCTGCTGTCGTGACCTCCACACTGTGTGATTGTGCCATTCTGTGGCTTCCTCCTGTTTTGCCACCTCCAGAATGTCATTGTGCCACTGCCTGATCTCATGCTGCTGCTGTCGTGACCTCCACACTGTGTGATTGTGCCATTCTGTGGCTTCCTCCTGTTTTGCCACCTCCAGAATGTCATTGTGCCACTGCCTGACCTCATACTGCTGCCGCCATGACCTCCACACTGTGTGATTGTGCCATTCTGTGGCTTCCTCCTGTTTTGCCACCTCCAGAATGTCATTGTGCCACTGCCTGACCTCATACTGCTGCCGCCGTGACCTCCACACTCTGTCACTAATGTTGCCACCTGAGCTCTCAGCTTGTTTTTTTCCAGCTTTCGCTGGCATGACTATCAGGCTACATTCCCGCTTGAGTTTTTTGGTCAGTTTTGCCCTCTTAAGTGCCCAGGGAATTTTATAGTGAAGCGATTCTAAGAGCGGCGGCAGTCATCTGCGTGTCATACTAAAACACAACATTGTATGAAGACCAAACCAAGCTCCCTCTGCATATTTAAGCATGGCACAACGTTCTACAGCACCCTGCAGGCTCTGTGCAGCCTGGAAATAGCTGCTTTTTAATGCGATTCGTGCCGAAGTAATTCGGAACGAAACAAATTTTGTCGGAAAATTCGGCGAAGTGACCGAATCGAATTTTTGAGAAATTCGCCCATCTCTACAAGTAACGCTTTTGTAGAGACGTAGAGCCCGATATAACTGGCCAAAAATTTCACTTTAAAAGAAACATCAGACGCCCCTGAGCAGGAGAGGTGCTGTTCCTGGAAAGAAAAACAATCTTGGAGAGAACAGATCTAGAGTTCATCCAAAAGAAAGATGTCAAACACAACTATTAAAAAATTCTGTATTTTTTAATCAATTTTTTTTATTAACACTGATATTTCTCCATAATGAAAAATCTATTTTATCTCTTCCCCATTGGCCGGGCCCGGACAGGGGGGGGGATCCCCCCCCTGTGGGGGGAGGGGGGGGGGGTTTTTTTTTGCCCCCCCACGAATGTTTGAAGGGGGGCTTTTCAGGGGCGGGATTCCCCGGTAGGGGGCCCACGGGGTTTTTCCCCCTTTTTTGGCCCCCCAAAATGCTTGGGTGTCGGGGGGGGGTTTCCCCGGGCCCGGGGGGGGGGGGAAAATGTGGGATTGGGGATCCGGGGGGGGGGGGGGGGGGGGGGACGGCGGGGGGGGGGGGGCATTGGGGGGGCCAGGGGGATAAAGAGCCGGGGCCCCCCTGGGGGAAGGGGGGGCCCACCGGGAAGCGAGTTTTTGGGGTGGCGGGATATGGGGGGGTTTTTCCCCCGGGGTTTTTTGGGAGCAGATTAAAGGAGGGTTTTTGGTGGGGGGGTTTAGATGGGGGAAAGCACTGGGGCAACAAAACCCAAAAAAATTGGTTGGGGAAACCGCCCCCAGGGGAAATTTGGGGGGGTTTTTTCGGGAAGGGGGGGGGGCCCGGGGGGGGAGCCGGGGGGGGGGTGGGGGACAAGGCAAATTTTTGGAAAAGGTAAGGGGGGGCCGGGGCCAAAAGGGGGGGGAAAATTGAAATTTAGGCAAATGGGGAAAAATTTGGGGGGGGTTTGCTCACCCTTGGGTTTGGGGGTTTTGGCTGGGAGGGGGAGGGTAAAGGGGGGGCCAAAAAATTTCAATTTTGGGCAATCGGGGGTGAGGGGGGGGGGGGCCCCGGGAGGGGGGGAAAAAAAAAATAGGGGGGGGGAAAACAAGGATCGGGGCTAAAAAGGGAAAGGGGGGGCAAAACAAACTAAAAAGGGGGGGTTTTTTCAATTCCAAATTTTTTTAAATTTTTCAAACCTCTTCCCCAAAGGGGTTTTTTTTTTTTGGATTTTTGGGGGGGGGGGGGAAACCCAAAAGGAATTATTTTTGGGGCAAACATCGCGGGGGGGCCAAAACCCCCCGGGGGGGGGTTTGAGGGGGGAGGGGGGAAAATGGGGGGGGGGGGGGTCAAATTTAATAGGGCCCCAAACCGGCAGGGGGGGGGGGGGGGGGGTTGGGGGGGGGGGGGGGGGGCCTTGGGTCGGCGGGGGGAAAGGGGGTGACCCGGGGGTTCCCGGCCCGGGGAAGGTTGTCGGGGGGGAAAAGGGGGGCACCCTGGGGGGCCAAATGCCTTTTGGGCCCAAAAGGGGAGGGGTCCCTTCGCAAGGGGGGTGAAATCGTTTTAGGTTTCGGGGGGGTATTGGGGGGGGGGCCCCGGGGAAACCTTGGTTAAAGGGGGCCCCTTTTTCCCGGGGGGGCCCTTCCCTTTTTGGGGGAAAATAAAGGGTTTTTACTTGGGGGGTCCTTTTGGGGGGGGGGGCCCAAAAGGGGGGGGGGTTCATTCACAAACGGGGGTTTTGGGGGCCTTTTTTGACCGGGGAAACGGCGGGGGGGTTGAAAAGGGGAGAGAACCGACCGGGGGGCCCCGGGGGGGGCCGGGGAAGTAAAAAAGGGGGGGAGAAGGGGCCCGGGGGGGGGGCCTGGGGAGGGGGGGGGGCTTTTGGGGTTGGGGGGGTGGGGGGGGGTTTGGTGAAAATTAAAATGGGACTAAGGGGGGGACCCAAAAAAGGGGTTTTAAAGGGGGATGGGGGGGGGTGGGGGGGGGGGGGCCTTGGTTCCCGGGGGGAAGGGGGGTAACCGGTAAAGGGGGGACACAATTTATCGGGTGGGGGTTTTGGGCCCAAATGGTGGGGGGGGACATTTTAACTTTTGTTGAAAAAGGGGTAATTGGGGGGGCCGGGGGCCACTAAAAATTTCCGGGGGTTGTTTTTGGGGGGGCGGATTTTTGGGGGGGCCAACGGAGGGGGGAAAAATTTTTTAAGGGCAGAAAATTAAAAATTTTCCCTAAAGGACCCAAGTTGGGACTTAACAGCCCCCTTTTAAAAAGACTTCAAAAAAATTTAAAAAAAACCCCCAAAAAACCCCCTTTTTTCTTTTATTTAAAATTTTCCGGGGGCCTTCTTCCTATTTTCTTATTGGGTTTTCCCCTAAACCCAAGCCACTTTTCTCCTTTTCCCCCCCCTATAAAAAAAAAAAAAAATGTATATTTTTTTAATTAAATTTGTAAATAGTTTTGAGGATTGCGTTGGCTATCGAGATCGATCGATATTTGAAAAGTCGCCCCGTATCGAAAAGGTTTTTCGATAGTGGGGCATCGTTTAAAGCGCAATGACCTTTAAAAGTCTATGGGAGAGCAAAAAAACCCTTCTTTTATTACCCCCCAAAACAAGGGGGGAGAAGCTGAAAATTAAAACATCCACAACGGGTCAAATGGATACTGTACATTTTAGGAAAAAAACCCCTTGGTTAAAAAATCCCAAAAAAAGTCACAGACCTTTTTAATATCCTGTCTTGTACCAAAAGCCTGACCCTTAAACCTGCTTTCCCCCAAAAATTTTAAAAAGTGCCAAAAAGGGCAGTTTGATTTGAACCATCATGTTACTTGAACGGGACCTTTGAAAAACCCTGTCCTGGAACGCGCATGAGCCCCCAAACCTGAAGGGACCCCCACTTTTAAAAAATTTCCCCGGAAAAAGGAGTTTTCAACCACCCTTTTAGTTTCACGGGGACATTGCTATCCCCGCCCTGGGCCACAGCATGACCCCCCAAACCTGAAATGACCCCCCACATTTAAAAAGTGCCAAAAAAAAAGGGGTTTTAAACCCACCATTTCAGTTTCACTGGCATTGACTATCCCTGTTGGGCCACATGAAAGACCCCCAAACCCGGGATGACCCCCACTTTTAAAAAATTTCCCGGAAAAAAAGGGAGGTCTTTCAACCACCATTTTTGTTTCATGGACTTTGGATATACCCCTGTCCTGGGCCACAGCTGAGCCCCAAACCTGCAGGGACCCCCCTTTTAAAAAAGTCCCGGAAAAAAAGGAGTTTTTCAACCACCTTTTTTAGTTTAAATTTGGCATTGAACTTTTACCTGCCCGGGGCCCACGCAATGACCCAAAAAACCGGCATGACCCCCACTTTTAAAAAAAAGTCCCGGGAAAAAAAGGAGTCTTTCAACCACCTTTTTAATTTTACTGGCTTTGGACTATTTTCTGCCCGGGGCCCCACGGGCATAAACCCCCCCCTCCCATAACCCCCCCCAAAAAATTTAAAAAAAGTGCCGGGAAAAAAAAAGGGAGTTTTTTAAACCCAAACCATTTTATTTTTCATGGATTTTGGGGATAAAACTTTTCCTGGGCCACAGAGCCCCGGGCCGGAGTTAAAAGTGGGTCCCGGTTTAAAAACCCCGGGGTGGCGCCCCGTATTATTAAACGCGGGTTTAAAAATTTTTTGGGCCCGGGATGACCCCGCAACGAAAACTGCCCGTGCTAAACCCCAGGGGTGCGGAAAGGGGAAAAGGGTGAGAACTCCAGTTTTCCCTCTTTTACACAGTAATACCTGGGTAGCGCTTGCCCCCGTATGAGTGGGGCCCAAAATTGAGCTTCATTTGGGAAAAATTCTGGTGGTTAAACGCCCCTTTTTCCCCCAGGTCCCCTTTTAAATCTTGGCTTCTTTTTTCATTTTAAAAAAAGTGCTGGGGGAAAATGTGGGTCTCTGTACTTTGTTCTTGTCCGTTGCCCAAAACCCCAGGTCTCTGAAAAAACCAAAAATCCGGGTAATTTTTTCCCTTTGTACCCCCCTTTCAATTTTCAGAGAAATTTTTTTAAAAAGCTATTTTTTTTAAAGCAAGTTTTTTAGTACTTTTTTTTCAAAGAAAACCCCAAATTTTTAAAATTGGGTTTGGGAATCCCACCATGTTTTTGGTTTCTCTTTTTTTCTTTTTATTAAAGGGGTTGTCTCTTTACGGGGTTTGTTTAGCAAATTTAAAAGTTCTTGAAAAAAAACAAGTCATTTTGCAATTTGTTTTAAATTAACAGTGCCCTCCCAAAAAATTTTTCCTTTTTTTTTTCCTGACGCCCCTTTCCCCCTTGAGCCTCTTGAAATTGTGAAAAAACCAAATGTCTGTTAAAAAAACAACTTTTTTTTAAAATTTAGCCCTGTAGTATAGTGCATGTCACAGAAAAAAAAAATTCCCCCCCCCCAAAAATTCAAAGCATGGACACTTGAGCCCCTTTGGCAATTGTAAAGGAAAAAATGTCTTTTAGAAACAAAAATTTTTTTTTTTGGGACCTGTAGTATTGCTGCTTTTTTCAACACCCAACCCCAAATGCCCCAAAAAATTAAAAAAAATGACTTTCAGCCACTGGTTAAAAAAATTGTGAGGGGGGAAAATGCCACTTAGAAGCCACTTTTTCTGTTAAAAAGGACCATATTTTTTGGGCTGTATCTCACAGTACAGGGCCCCCCAAAAAATTTTTAAATATGACTTTTAAAAAATTTTTTAAAAAATTGGTTGGGGGGAGAAAAATCCCATTTTAGAAAAAAATTTTTGGGCCCAAAAGGACCATGTTTTATTGTGTATCTCACAGAAAACTTTGACCCCCAAAAACCTTTGGGAAAATGCGAAAATTCCCAAAAGATAAAGTGGTAAAGGGGAACCCGGTGTTGTCTTGAAATTTTTGCTGTCTTTTACTTTTCCCACGGGAAAAACCCACCCAAAATGAATTTTGGGGAAAAGAGAATAAAAATTGCAGAAAGAAATGATCTTTTTTAAAAAAAAGTTTTGAAAGGACCATTTCTTTTTGAAAAGGAATGTGAAGTAGACTGGAAAAAAATAATCGGTGCCCTTCGGAAATTTTGGGGCCCAACAACACCCTTTTTCAGGGTTCCATGCCTGATTCATTTTTTTTGAAAGTAAAACGTTCCAAATTTTTCTGTGGAAACCCGGGATGCGTTTGTTTAAGGGACCCCCTTCCAGCTGGCTGAAGGCCCCCGCTCGTTTTTTGACGCTGGTGCTGGGAAGGACAACCCCTTTTGGTGACGAGCCGGGCTCGGGCCATTCGTCCTTTTTTGGTTTACCCAGAAGTTTTTGGGGGTTCCGGAACAATGAAAAAACTTCGGTGTTGGGGCGCAGAAGTGTGCCCCAGGGAAATTTAAAGGTTGATCTCTGTGTGTTGGATGTGTGC
The DNA here is from genome assembly GCA_025379985.1 of Phyllomedusa bahiana. NCBI lineage: Eukaryota > Metazoa > Chordata > Amphibia > Anura > Hylidae > Phyllomedusa > Phyllomedusa bahiana. The sequence goes on along the minus strand of JAODAL010001016.1, from coordinate 99,409 downwards.
CCTGCATTGCATGCTTTTGGGTGAGGGGGGGAAAACAAAGATTCCCAAAGAGGTAAACCCTTTTGGCTTCTGCTCCCTTCCCTGCGGGCTGGCTACGCCTTTTGGATTTAAATGCTGTAAACGTCGCGATGTTTTTCCCACCGTGACATTTGGGGAAGTAAACAGTCGCAACAGATGTTTTTCCGGGTTGATAAATTTCAGAAAGGTCCCCATTTCCTGTTTTTACTCTCTTTTTTGGGTGGGGGGAAGGAAAGTGTGATTTTTGTTTTGTCCCGGGGGGATCCAGGAGGGTGGAAACCCAAGTAACTTTTGGTTCATTTTGATGGTTTAAATCCCGAGGATCTTTTTGGGGAGGAAATGGGACCCCAACCCAATTTAGGGTGAGAGATGGAGCTTGATTTCCCAAGCCTCGGGGTGGGAGGGGAACTAGAAAAATGATTTTTCCTTCTTCCCCCTTTCCCGCCTAAAATTCACCCCAAACCCTTTTTTCCAAGGCAGGGCGTGGGTTTAAATCGGTGTCTAGGAATACCCCCTTTTTCCTCCTCCGTTTGCCTCCGGCCGCTTAAACACCCCTGATTCCCCTGAGATGATGAACCCTGAAAAGCTGAGGGCCCCAAACCTTTTGCATAGTTGGCCCTAAACCCAAACGGGCCAAAGGGAAGGGCCCGATGAAATTGTAAAACTGTGGGCCTTGTGGATTTGACGGGGGGAAAGGCTCCCCGTGTAGCATCTGGGGTTCCGACTCCTCCGTCCTGGCGGGACCTGTTTTTTCCCAGAGTTTTTCCAAAGATCGTTCCGGGAACTAAAAATCCCCACAATGCTCTTGCTAAAAAGGGGGCATTGTCCGAAATGACCTTTTTGGTGGTTCTTCAAAAGGGCCAGGATGGTTTCCCGGGGGCTCTTTCCCCCTGCCTCCCCTCTCAGGGTTTTCAACCCCCCGGGTCCGTCCCCGCTGCTTGTCAGGCATGTTCACTTCGTACTGCGTAATGGCATTGCGCTGCTGCCACAATCGTGGAGAATGTGGGGGGGTGGAATTCCAGCCCTGTTGCCCCGTCAAAAAATGAAGGGGGTTGACGGGGGGAGGCCCGGGGTGACGCTGCAACGCAGCCAAGGGGGGACGAAGCAGGGTTTCGAACGGAGGAAAATGCGAATCAGACCCCCGAGCCTTCCTCAGCAGGCAAGTCCGACCCGGGGGGGGTTTGTTCTTTAGAAAAATTTTGGCGGGGCCCCAAAGGGGTTATGACATGGGGCCAAGGGGATTTGGGATTTGGGGGCTCCAGCCCCCACCCATTTTAAGGGCGGCCAGAAGATTTTGCCCCTTATCCCCACACCCCCTTGCCTGGCCAAAAGGGTTCCCTTTTCACCCAGCCAGCGCGCCCGGTCCCCGTTGTTTGAGCCCGTCCACAGCTTGACCTGGTGTGTGGGAAAGGGGGGGCCCCAAAGGAGATTAATTTTTAACCCCGGCCCGGTTGGGCTCTGGGCCTTTTGATGCCAAAAGAGGACCTTTGGGGGGGGGAAAAAAAGCCCTGCACCATCCCCGCGGTTTTTTTAAGAGCGTGGCCCGAGCCTGAGAGCCAAACCCTTTACCCCCCCGAAATCCACCGGCCCCACCCGGGAGCTTGTTTAAGAAAATTTTTGGGCCTTTTGGGCCCTGCCCCACTGTCCCTGTTTCGGGGGGTGAGATGGACTTTTTCCCGGGCAAAGGGTGGCAGACCAAAAGCGGGTTGAAAAATTTTTGATGGGCACGTGGTTTGGGCCCGGGCCCCGGGACGGCCCTTTTTTGGAAAAAAAAAAAATGCCTGCTCGGTTCTGGTATTGGGGGGGAAGGAGGGCCCTGACGTTTGGGGGAAACCATTTTGTGTCCCCCAGACGGAAAAGGAACATTTCCAAGGCCAAAAGCTGGCAATGCCGGGGGTTAGGCTTTTTTGGGTTTGGGATGGTTTGGGTTTTTAAATGTTTCCCTTTTGCTCCCAAACCTGGGGGAAAACGAAGGCTGGCTGCTAGGAAATGGCCCCCTTTTAGGCTATTTCCGGGCGTCAAAATGGCGGAAGGGAGGGAAGGGGGTAGGATTTGGGTTTTTGGTGGTGCCTTTGGGGGTACTGGGCGCGGTGGAGGCTGAAAACCGGAGGTGATCCCCGAAACATGTCCTTTAAGACATGGGCAGCTGAGGAACTTTGGGGGTGGCCCGGGGGAGGAGGGGAAGGGGGGGGAAGGGAAAAGGGTTGGGACAGGGGGTTTGGGGGCTCGGCGTCGGTTGGCCCTTTTTTTTGGGCCCAAATGTTCCCTCCATTTCAACTCATGCATTCGCTTTCATGGGGACTAGACATGGGTTTGGGGGTGGTTAAAAACCCCTTAAGGTTCTTGCCTTAATTTTTGCCGGGTTTTCCCGGGAAAGGCGGGATATGACATCGTGGGTGAATTTTGAAGGGGTTTTCTCAAAGAAGGCCCAGGCTTGAGGGGTCCCGGGGCCTTTTTGACGGCGATAAAACGAGGAGCGGGGTTTGCCGGGGACCCGGGTGGGGAGAATCATATTTAGGGGGACCCCTTTTGCGACCCCCCTTCCCCTTTTTGTGGCGGGGTCGTATTGACACTACCCCCTCGTCTTCCTCCCCTTTCCATGATGGGAAGCGATCGCAAGCAAAAATTTTTGGGAAAAGCAAGGGGTTTTTGGGTCCGCAATGTTTGTCATCATCACATCTCAACAAGGTGATTGGGCGTCCTACTTTCTTTCATCCGAAGCTCGGGCTACAAGCAAAGGGGGGACTGCAAAGGGGGTTGCCAAAACCGCCGGGATTTTTTTCCGATTGAACCCGGGTTCCTTAAACCCCCTTGATGGCATCAGTAAGGGGGTCAGAGCAGACTAAAACATCCCCTTGATCTTTTAAACATGCCTTCTGCCCCCAAACCCCATTTTGTCATCAAAAAGGTTTTTAAAAAATGGGGGTTATCCCCAGTGGTGGGTCCCCCGAGTTTTTCATTTGGGCTGCTTCCCTGTTGGGCCCGGGTGTGAGGGTGTGATGAAAGACATTTGTGGCCGTGGGCTCCGAGGAAAGGGAAAGGGAAAAACGGGTAGATGCAGGGGTTTCATTAACCCTGAAGGACGTTGGCGGGCATGTTCGTTTAAATTAGATTTTACAGGGCCCCTTTTACCCGCGGGTGACGGCCTGACGGTCCCGCAACCCGACGAAACCGCCTTTGGAAAGGTGTTGTCGCCAGCCTGGGAAAGGGGGCCCTTTTTTTCGTACCTTACCCCCCAAAGTGCTACCCCCCCCTTTTTCTGCTTACCAACCGGATTTCGCTCCATGTTTGAAATATTTAAAAATTTTGGGGAAGGTATGGAATATTTTGGAAAGTTCTTATTAAAAAAAAGGCCCAAAAAACAGTATTTCAAATCCCCCCCAATCAAAAAAAAATTGTGGATTTAAATTTTAACTGCCAGGTGGTTTTTCAAAAAAATTTTGGACTTTGGGGAAAAATCCAAAAAAAAAAACGTTTTGTTATTTTTTTGGTTAATAAAAGTTATTTTTTTTCATTCTTTCAATTCACCCCGTTGGGGAATATGAAATTTCTGTTTAAGATTTAGTAAGATGCTGCGTCAATTTAAAAAGTGCCCGGGTCGCCAAAAGGAAAAAAAACGTAAAATGTTTGTTTTGAATTTTAATAAATCTGTTTTTTTTGCACTTTCAATTCCCTGTGGTGAATATAGAATTGCTGGGTTTTAAAAATTTGTAGGTGCTGCGTCAATGAACAGTGCTGGGTTGCGAAAAGTCAAAAAAACACAAAATGTTTTTGTTTGATTTTAAAAAAAACTGTATTTTTTGCACTTTTAATTCACCTTTTGGGTTTAATTTTTAGAATTTGCTGTTTTAAAGATTTACGTAGTTTCTGCGTCAATGAACATGCTGGTGGGGGCGCCAAAAATCAAAAAAAACGTAAAATGTTATGTTTTGGTATTAAAAAACTGTATTTTTTGCAACCCTTTTAATTCCCTGTGGTGATTTTAAAAATTGCTTTTTTTAAGGGTTTACGTAGATTTCTGCGGGCAATGAAAAAAGTTTCTGAAGGGGCGAAAAAGTTTAAAAAAACTCGTAATGTTATGTTTTGGGTTTTTAAAAAACTGTTTTTTTTTGCAAACCCTTTTAATTGCCTGTGGGGAATATAGAATTGTGTTTTTAAGAAATTTTCGTAGTGCTGCGTCAAAAGAAAAAGTGCTGGGGTGCGGCCCCAAAAATTTAAAAAAAAACGTAACTGTTATGTTTTGATTTAAAAAAACTGGGATTTTTTGCACCTTTTTAATTCCCCCTGTGGTGGGAAAAATAGGGAAATTTCGTTTTAAGATTTAGTTTGAGGCTTTTCGTCAAATTTAACAATGCTGGGTGCGCAAAAGTCAAAAAAAAACGTAACCCGTTATGGGTTTTATTTTTTAAAAATGTATTTTTTGCCCTTTCAATTCGGCCCGGGGGTGAATATAGAAAATTTTGTTTTTTAAAATTTTTCGTTTGATGCTGCTAAAAGAAAAATGTAGGTCTGCAAAAATCAAAAAAAACGTATCTGTTATGTTTTTTATATTTAAAAAACTGTTTTTTTTTTTGCACCTTTCAATTTTAAACCCGTGGGGAAAATAAAAATTGTGTTTTAAGATTTTGTAGGGTGCTCCCTTTAATGAAAAAGTGCTGGGTGCGCAAAAAATCAAAACAAACGTAATTTTGAGGGGTTTTTTTTATTTTACACGGTTTTTTTTTTGGCAACCCAAAAAAACCCGTGCTGACTTTCAAGTTTTGGTTTTTTAATTTAAGGCAAGGTGGATAATAAAAAAGTCACGGTTTTAAAAGGGGAAAATTGAACAACCCATCTGAAAAAGTAACTGTTAAAAAAAGTGGAGTTTTGCAAGTAACAAAGGGAAAATGCAGTTTCTGAAAGGGTGTTATCCCAAAATTTTGGGTTTAGGCTGCCCAATATCCCGGAAATATTTCAATGCAAAAATTTTTAATTTAAAAAAATATTCCACTACAATGTCTACACTAAGTCTTGGTGAATTTATCCAGTGTTCTTTATAGATAGGAGCTTGGGCTTGTGTTCCGGGCCCCCGGGCCCCCCCCCCCCGCTCCCCCCGCCGTGAATTTAAAAGTGGTAGATTCTGTTTAAAAATTTTTAGTAAAATACAAAATGTTTTAAAAAACCTAATTTAAAAATAAATTGGAAGGAAACACAGTAATAGTAGAGGTTTCTCTGTTTGGGAGAAAAAAGACTAAAATTTTGTGAGCTGTTTGGCCCCGGGAGAGCGAGGTCCTATCCCTATGAGAAGGGTGAGAGGGCACTGAGGCTGAAAAACAGGAAACGCTGTTCTATGTTAAAAAAGAGGTCATGTGATTTTTTTCCCGCCAAAGAACCCTACACATCCCAGGTTTTATGACGCGCACACACATCTAAACCCTGCTTTTTTTTTTATTCTGTAAACTTTATTTGCTGGCCGCCAAAATTTCAGGGAAACGCCCGAAAAAAAGGGGCCCTTTTTAATTTGATTGTTCAAGATTTTAACCTTTAAATTTTCCCCTGATCGGAAATTTCGGGTCAAAAAAAAAAAAACCTTTGCCGATTTTTAAATTTGTCAAAAAAAATCGCTCAACATAATTGTAAAAAACACAAAAATTAACAGAGAAATGTTTGAGGCTTTTTTCAAATCTGTGTGTCAAAAATATTGAGGGCCCGCCAAACTCTTTTAGATCAGTTGTTTTCCAATTGGAACCCCCAGAATCAAAAAGTGGAGTAGAAAAACAAGCAGAAAAACTTTTTTTTGGGGTACTATATAGCTGTAAAATCTCAGTCACAAGAAACTTTTAGGGGAAGCTGAACAAAACAGGATGACTGCGTTTAGCTTTCCCGTTATTCCAGGGAATTTATGGGATCCCCGTAATCACTAATTGCCCTATTTTCACCCCGGGTTTTGTTTTATCAACCCCTTTTACTGTTTCAGCCCTTTTTATCATTTTTTGTTGATAATGGGTTTTTTTTTTTGTCATTCAAAAAGGGTAGGTTTTTGTAATATAGGGAGTTTTTGGTAAATTTTATTATACTGTTTTTTTGAAAATGTAGGGATGTCAGTGGTTTCCCCCCCTTTCGGTGTACTGGCTGTACAACCCCGTCACACAGCCCCCCTATTCTCTTGGTTTTCAAAAAATTTTTAGAAAAGGGAAAGGGGGAAAATGTCATGACAGTTAGAAATGTTCCGCTTCCCGTTTTTTTGGAGCAGTAACCCCTTCCAAAATTTTCCCCCAAAATTTACCCCGCATCTTTATCAATAAAACCCCTTCATGCTTAGGGATTTATGACAATATTCATGAAAAAATAAATGGTAAATTTTTTTTTGTTTTATTTAAAGATGCATTGTTTAAAACATTGTTGTCAATGGGCATTTAATGGTTAAAAATTTTTATGCACGGTATGAAAACAAGTAGGTGGGTTTATGACAATATTGAATCTTTTTGGAGTTTTTTTTGTAGCTGTACAAACCCCGTCACTAAGCTCTCCCATGCACAAATTTTTTTAGAGAGAAAAGGGGAAACTGAAAAATGACAAGCAAACTGTTTTCAGCTTTTTAACACTTAAGATTCAAAGAGATTCCCGGTTCTTTAATGCCTTATGTTTAGCCGGGGCCCTTTCCCTTAAAACCCCTTCACCATTTAGGCAAATACTTGAAAATTTTAAATGGCGTTTTTACTTGTTATTCAAAGACTGCATTGTTTGTGACAAAACATATGACAGAATTTTGTGGACATTTTATGGTTTTTCATATCCCACTATACTGTTTAAGAATATTAAGGTGGTTTATTTGGGGTAAATTTCTCACTTTTGGTTTTAACTCATTGCAATTAAAAACTTATATTTGCTCACCATTTGTTCACTTTTGGTGATTCAAAAAAACAGGGGCGACAGGATTGAAGATGGGGTACCCTTGGGAGGTTGTGGGAAAAAGGTAAAAAGGGTTTTCCTTTTTGTTCTTTATTTTTGGGTTTAAAAGAAAAGGGTTAATTTTTTAATTTTTAAAAAAAGAAGTCCGTTTTCGGACAAATTTTTTTTGGGGCCATCACTGTTAAGTCTTTGGGTTTTCCTATGTTTTGGGAAAATTTTGAAACCCCGTAGTAAATGGACAACCTCCCTTTCTAGTTTTTGAATCCTTTGCATCAATTAAAAAAAAATCGTGTGATGAAAAAAAATGGGTTCCCAGAGTGTTTGAAAAAAATGGTTGGAAATGGGCCTGCACTAGCTTAATGAGGAAAATTGCCCGAAAATGCCCAATGATCCTACTTTTTGGGGCCTTTTGCCTTTCTCAGGATTTGGACCCCCAAATTATGGAAACAGAAAGGGAGCCAGTCAGGCTTGTGCACAAATTTTTCCATTTTATTTATAGGAGTTCCAAGGGAAAAGAGGGAGCAGGGGTGTTTTCCCTTTTTGCCCCTGTAACTTTTTGGGGCCCCCAAATTTTTAGTAGGGGGTGGGTTCCAGGGTTGGGTCTCTAATTCCCATCGAATTTAATGGCAAAAAACCTATTGATATAGCATCAAAAAATCAATGGTGGGAAAAAATGCCCTTTTTTGGGGGTAAAAAGGGGGATATGTGATGCCCCTTGGGTAAGTCTGGTTGGCCAAACAAATTTAAAAAACGTCTTTGGTGCATTTATTTTGTTGGAAAAAAGCCCAAAAAATTTCGGAAAATTTTAGATTCTAGTGAGATCGTAAATTATTAAATTTTACCTCAGAAATTTTCCTATTCCCCAAATTAAAGAAATTTTATTAATAATTAAGGCTGATGGGAATTTGTTTTTGTCCAACGTTGACTTGTTTCAATCCACCATCCGAGCCCAGGTGCCAGTTGACAATATCATATACAGGAGGGGGATTTCCATTAATATCAAAAAACATGTCCCGTCCACTGCTCAGCTTCACGCTGACTGTCTTCATGTATTTTAGAATCTGTAGGGGGTGTTACAAAACATTTTAGTTTTCCCTTTAAATTTTTTTGTAAATTTTTAACAAGTTTCCTTTACTTAACTATTTTTCCTTTTTTTGACCCACCTGGTTTTAAAAATCGTTAAAACTTTGTTTTTTTGCCCCCCACTATTTTTTGTTTGTTTGACTTTTTTCCTGTGATATTTAAGATTTTAGGATATGTAATTTTTACATTATTTTTTTATAATATCAGGAAAAATGTGGAAAAAAGTTTTATAGGTCTGATTTTCACATTTTTTCATTTACTTTTTGAAACCAGGAAAGTGGCCGTAAATTAACCTTTGTAACTTTCACTCTTGTCACAGTCATTTTTATATAGATGATATAAAGTTTTATGGTTGTTGCAGGCAGGTCTAAAGGTTGCAGTTTGGGCTGTTAAGGTTTTTTCTTTTTTTAACTTTTTTAAAACCTATTTTACATATTGTACAGACATAAGATTAGAAAAAGGCCTCTGAGGGTCACTTTTAGGAAGCTTTTATTTTTTTTTTTTGCAAATTTGTCCTGCAACTGGGGCCGAAATATTAGTCCCAGTGACAGAGGAAATACAGCCCCTGAACCTACTACAGAGCTGATCTTGGTCCCATGTAACCCACCAGCTTTTACAGTTACCATGTCCCAGCGATCATGTGACTGCCGGGGCTGGGAAGCAGGAAGCCAGGAGGCACTGGGCCTAGGAAGCAGGAAGCCAGTAGGCGCCAGGGTAATGGGTTGGTCAAGGTAGGTGACCGTCTAGAGTGCCCTTCATGCCTGGTAGAAAAGGTGGCGCAAGGAGCTATGGAGTGGGCTAAATTTTCCATTGTGGGGGGCGCTGTATGCCTTATTTGCCTAGGGCACCAGAATACCTAGTCTCTGTCCTGGGAGGCACTGATTGAGCACTGTATATACAACAATCAGAAAGGGAGGGAATGTAATAATCAACCCCTGCCTTCTGCCTGTAGAGCCCGGTTGCCACTGATAGCCTGCTCTCCATCCCTCAGCTACCCAATTAGTGAGCAGCTGCAGACTCTGCATGGACTTTTTAAAAGGTGTCGGTTAGGTGTCAACCACTCAACCACCCGGACGTATAAAGTCAAGGGCAGTCAGTATCCGGTTAAAGATCAAAGCCTTTTTTCGATCGGAGTCTCCTATGCATATTCCATCAAAAATAACAGAAAGAAACAACAGTATGGATTTTATCTGGTAAAATGTGTTCTGTAAGAAAGAAACCCAATGGACACGATTAGAGCCTGTTGGACATTGCTGTTGACCATCGTGATGGATCTGGCACTGACAATTTGCATTCTAGGATATAGCGGAACAATAATGAAGACTCAGATTTGAAGAGACAATTCCTTTATGTATTGCAACGGATCCTTCCCAGCACCTTTGGCAACACAGCTAATTTTTGCCAAGGGAAGTCTTCTTTGCTCAGACATTAAAGGCATGTTCCCACCATGGACTAGACTTTGATGGCATATCCTATCGACATGCCATCAAAGTCTGATAGGTACTACCACTTGGATCTACACCTATCTCTGGAAGGGGCCTCCAAAAATATTAGGTCCGCGTGGAAAACCAGTTTGTGCATGACTCTCCATTCTGTTCTACGGGAGTCACCAGCACAGAGGAGTGGTGTGTTCGTTAATACTCAGAACTCCCATAGAATAGAATGGAGAGTTGTCCTGACCAAAGTAAAATCAAAACAGCAATGTATTTGGTAGAAGTCTTTATTTACCTTTCCCTACATGTTAAAGGTCAATCATGCCTGAAATACATAGAGGTGTTAGCTCCTCCAGATTTAGAGCCATCCTCAGCTATGGCTAATTTATGAGGGTCCTGAACAGAATACTCAACAGTGTTAGCAAAAAATGAGTTTTCTATAATAAACTGTTTTAATTCGATAAAGGTTTACTGATAGACTTTTTAAAAGCTTTTTTATTTGTCCAATATGATCTCCTTATCGTCGCATTAATTTTTACCTGCCAAGGTTTGAAGTTCCAGATATCTGAGCAGCTCCTGTCCATGAAAGGACCACGTCCTGGTCTGCATGTATTCAGGTCATGGATAGCTTTGGCAATGACCTGTATGGCACTATGAAGATTATAAGACATGCGGACACTGGCCATTCTCTTTAGGTATGTTTGAAAATCTGAAATGTTGTCATTCTTTGTACAGTTTCTTGATGGTCTCTGCCAGAGGAATGGAAAGTTCTCAAAGTCTAAAAACGCACAACCAACATTTTCTTCCCAGAACATCCAGTTCCAAGGCTTTTCTGGTAGGATGTTGGGGCTTATTTGGTCCAGGAAGTTTTGAAATCCTGGGATATTTCCACTGTAGAATGCAAACCCTATGGTTCCGGCAAGAAGTCTAGATATTTTTCAGGAGAAAATAATGAGGTGGTCGACCAAGCTTCACTGGCTACCCATATCTTCCGAGTTACATTTTGTGTCAAGAGCTCATCCAGTAGAGGCAGAAAATGGACATCCGTGGAGAAGACAACCACGGCTTGAGCTGTAGAGGCTTTTATAACCTGACTGATGTGAGGAACATTACTGTTGGTTTTACCGATCTGAAGATACTCTGTGAAATCCACACAGGCCCCAGATTTAAGGATTTCTTGCTTAATCACCTGAATACCCTGTTGACCATAGTCATTATCCAGAGCCACCAGTCCCACCCACGTCCAACCAAAATGTAAAACAAGCTGGGCCAGTCCTTTAGACTGGAAGGCATCACTTGGCACAGTCCGAAAGTAAGAAGGAAACTGTCTTCTATCACTCAGGAAAGAACTGGTTGATAAGTGACTTATCTGTTGGTGAAAACAAAAATAGGTGTTTAAGGGAATCTGTCGCCAATTTTTAATTTTTATAACTAATTAAAACCAGATACTGATACATATTCTCTTCTTCTAAGCCATTTTTATTTTCAGATTGTAGATTTCTTTATTTCTGTTGTCTGTATATGACTATGGGGGCGGCCATCTTGTCTAAGCTGCTTTTAACAGCATTTAGAGAGATGCTTTACAGCAGCTTCATGGACATAAGAGCCTGTGAACAGGAGCAGACCCATTGACTTCTATAGGAGACTTTTCTAGGCTCTGTGACCTGGGAACAAAAAGTGTGCAGAGAGGGGGAGCTGTGACATCTCCTATTGTGACTGGTGGATCCTGTGTTATCTATACACATTGGTGTCACCTTTCAGTGTAATCCTGTCTGTGCTGATAAGAAGGAGACTGCTGAAAATCTCTACATAGGACATCAAGTGTCAGACTATTATTAGGCCTATTCAAACACAGCATAATATCAGCAGCACTTAAAATGCAGAAAATGACAAATTTTCTCAGGATGCATTTCTGCAAATTTTTGGACACATACAATTTTGAGGTTCTTATTGTACATTTTTAATCAAAGCTGTATATGCCCATCAACCACGACCAGGTAACCTCAATACAGATGGGAACCTACTCTGACATTTTACCTCATTTGCTGTATGTTCAGACCACCATATTTTATTTTTTTTTTTATTATTAGCCCTAGTGGGCAAAGTGAAAACTGTGCGATTTAAAAGAATTTTTAAAAAATATCAATATAAAATTTTAAAAATGGCTAAAAATTCTTAATTCTTAAAAACGTATTTAACATAAAAACAGGAGTTACACAATAGATTATTTTCTGATGACACATTCCTTTTAAGTGTTATTGCCAAATATACATATAAATCACTGCATTTTTTAACCTTATCACTTTTCTGTTAGAACTAGAACTACTTTTCTCCATTTGGTCCAATTATGTGTATTCTCTGTAATTTAACATGGTCAGGCTATAGGATTTCTTCTATAAAGAAGGGTATAGGGATTTTTCTTGTTATAGCTCAAGTTGCCCTTTTTAGAGAGACAGTCCTGACTTATTATGACCAAAGTTCCCTCTTTTTCAACTAGGTGATAGATTTGCGTTAAAGAAGCCCTCAATTCATTTCTTTGCCTACATAGTTTAAAGTACTATAAAATAGGGAAGCACTAGATAAGGTAGAGCAGCCTGAAATATACAATACACCAGTTTGTATACTGCTCATCTTTGGGGGTTGGGCCAAGGCACAAAAATCATTTTTGATCAAGAGTGGGATAAAAAGATAGTGCTCCAGGCTTCTCTTCACTCACTGAACTTGTGCCAAGGCATGGAAAGAAAAGATAAAAGGGGGTTTTCACCATAGAGTTTAATTAAATATGGCTAGAAATCACTTTCTATGTTGAGGACAGAGGATACTTTGGGTCATGTACTTTATACTCAGTGGAACAGAAAATAAAGAAAATGGGACCCTCACCTGGTGCCCAAAGGAGCCACTCATCCTGGCATCTGTAAAGAGCAGTAAAGGACATGTAGTACCGCACTGTACTGTAGAGAGGTGCTATAGACCATCAATCACTGCATGCACCTCACTAATACATGTCAGAGCAGTACAGGACATGTAGTACCGCACTGTACTGTAGAGAGGCGCTATAGACCACCAATCACTCATGTACCTCACACTAATACAGTATAAAGCAGAGTACAGGACATGTAGTACCGCACTGTACTGTAGAGAGGTGCTATAGACCACTAATCACTACATGCACCTGACTAATACAGGCAGTCCTCGACTTACATCGTTCCGACTTGCATACGTCCCCTAATTACAAACTGAGACTTGTGGGGCGTGGCTGACATTTAACACTGAGTCACGCCCCATGATAACCAAGTGCCAGCATGCCACAGCTGCACATGAGATACAGAACGTTAGGTGAAATCTTCTAAAAAAAGGGCACAGACAGCAAAACAAATGTAAAAACTGTTCTCTGCACTATCCAAAACTAAAAAAAAAGGAACTGCATTTAATAAATATACCTGTTCCGACTTGCATACAATTTCAACTTAAGAACAAACCTACAGTCCCTATCCCGTATGTCACCCGGGGACTGCCTGTACATGTAAGAGCAGTACAGGACATGCAGTACCGCACTGTACTGTAGAGGCGCTATAGACCATCAATCACTGCATGCACCTCACTAATACATGTAAGAGCAGTACAGGACATGTAGTACTGCACTGTACTGTGGAGAGGTGCTGTAGACCACCAATCACTGCATGCACCTCACAAATACATGTAAGAGCAGTACAGGACAAGTAGTACAGCACTGTACTGTAGAGAGGTGCTGTAGACCGCCATCACTGCATGCACCTCCGTAATACATGTAAGAGCAGTAAAGGACATGCAGTACCTCACTGTACTGTTGAGAGGTGCTATAGACCGCCAATCACTGCATGCACCTCACTAATACATGTAAGAGCAGTAGAGGACATGTAATACTGCACTGTACTGTAGAGAGGCACTATAGACCACCAATCACTGCATGCACCTCACTAATACATTGGGGAGTTTGTTATCCCCAAATTGTATCCGTGGGGGTACATTGGGATCCACTTGGTTGGACAGTAAAGGCTTCTTCAAATGTGGCTCTAGACACTGTAGAACCTGTTTTGCTATGAAAACAAAGGAATTCTATAACAGTGAAAATACAAGAAAATATACAATAAAACAGTTTATTAACTGTAAGGCACTGTTCACACGGCTTATTCAAGCTGTAATTGCCCGACGGATTTCGCCCGCAATTACGGCTTGAGTAAGTGGCGGCCCCATAGACTCACTATCCACGGCGCGTATTCCGCCAGGATAATGAACATGTCATTTTCTCCCCACCCGGCGGATTCACCGAGTGAGGAGGAGAGACGGAATCCACAGTTCTCTATGAGAACTGTGGATTACCGTAATGCCTGGGCACGGATTGCAGCCGTATTGCAGCGCAGTACGGTGCACAATACGGCTGCAATCCGTGCCCAAAATAAGCCGTGTGAACGGCCCCTAATTCTCATTCGGTGGTCTACGTAGCTGTATGTACTATATGTAATTTGTATTATGTAGGGAGCACGACCTGCAAACTAAAGAGAAGATTCTTGGAACATCTCAACGACATAACTAGCATGGCAGTAAGAAACAGGTCGAGTTTATCACAACATTTTAGGGACGTACATGATAATCCTGAGGGTCTAAAAGTCATGGGCATTGATAGAATTGTGAAACCTGCTAGAGGTGGGGATCTAGAAAAACTATTGCATGATAAAGAAGCTTACTGGATTTTAACATTGACCACCACTCAGCCCAGGGGTTCAAATCACAAAAGGGAAATTATGTTTCATTATTGATTCTGTTTACAGCCAAATTGTATTTTTGCACTGTGCCTCGCCTTTTCGGCTTGTTTTTAAAAACATATCCAATTGAACTTTTACCTTTGTCTTGATGACATATGATGAGGGCTGTGACAGCTTGCGGTATGCGAGTTTGCGCTGATGACTGTCAACACCCATCTCTGGCCGTACGGACGTACTGCGCATGTCTATGAGGTATTTCCAAGATGCATTGCCAGTGCCCACTTTGGTAGCACATCGCCTATTGCGCATGTCTGTGACGTATGTCCGGAACACATGGCGATTACCGGAAGTTAACACGGCGTGCCGGTGCGGTGGGGCACAGGTAAAGTTGATCAGCATTATCTTGTAATATATATAAAGGATGTTATGAGTAGGGCGTTTGAACACCTGAAACGCGCAAGCCTATTGTGGCTGTTGCCTTTTTTTGGGGGAATGCCGTTGTTTGGATCCCAGATGGTTTTATTTGCAATATTAATAAATTTTTGAAATTTTAAACAGATCTGAGTCCAGATTTGTAACATCAACCTTCTTCCTCCTATGCACGTCACTTATACATGTAAAATCAGTACAGGACATGTAGTACCGCACTGTATTGTAGAGAGGAGCTATAGACCACCAATCACTGCATGTACCTCACTAATACATGGAATGAGCAGTCAGTAATATATAGTAACCACATATGTAACTGATAGAGAAGTGAAAATAGACCACCAATCACTGCATTCACTGCACTAATACAGAGGTTTTACAAGTAAAATGTTCATAATTGGCCGGATCAGTTTCTGGGACTTTGAGTCTTGAAACCACACCGAACATACAATGTCTCAGGAAAGACCATTGTATATTTAAAACCTTGTAGTCTGAGTCCATTGTAACTTGAGGGACCACTGTAATGTCATACATGCCTTACACCACATTGATTATGTGTTTTAGGCATTTCTGTGCCTTGTCCATCAAAAAGTGTGACCTCTGTAAAAGAGCATTGTCTCACGGAAAGGGCCGTGGCTTTGTGTGTGACTTGTGCCCAAAAAAAAAAAAAGTGTCAAAATGTTGATGCAGCTAGTGCCATAAAGCAAGCCAGCTTAAAAATGGTGTAAAAATAAGTTCTAACCTGCGCCAGATTTATGAACACTATGATACATGGAGTGCAGTGTAAGACTGTTTAGGCTAAGTTCACACTGTTTTAAAGTCAGACCATATGGATAAATCTGCCCATAGTTTATATATGTTAATCTTACTATATTCAATATTGTCATTCCAGAAATACTCTATGGTCTTACTTGTGGGTACCTGCTCAACCCAAGAAGTTGAGCCATGAGGATGGAGTAGGTAGAGGTGGAGTGGCCAATGATAGCCGCTAGTTTCTCTTTTCTTTGGCACTGGAAGTTGGGGACAGCCTTTATGTCTCCAGTCATCATCCACATTGTCCCCTCCAACTCCCTCTGGATCACCGAGCAGGAATCATATACATGATAGCCCAAGGTGATGTTCGGGAGAAGGTCTGGATTGCTGTTTATCTCCATGGTGGCATATTTCACCACATGTAGCTGAAGGTAGGTTTCCAAGGACAATCTGAATCAAGAAAAACACATAGGAGATCAGCTTATATTAATATAATAAAGCAACAAAACTACCATCGAAGAGTAAAATATTCACGTCTTACTTTCTGCAGGTGGCTTGCCGAGGTTTCTCAGTATACAAGAGCTTGGGGTACACTTTCTCCATATGGAGAGGTAAAACGGCACCAAATAAGATGTCTCCACCAGAAGAGATGCCCAGCAGGTCAGTGGTATCCAGACTGCAGTGCTGTCCAATGGAATAAGATATTGGAACCAGGTAATGTAGGATGAGCTGCCACAAGGTCTTGTAGATGACTCCAACCCACCTGAAGACAAGACGGTTAGAAAGTTTATCCATCTCTATGTTTCCACAGCTGCCATACTACTCACAGCCTGAATTCAGAAGTCTTCAACTGTAGATAAGACCAAGGAAAATGTTAGTAATCACACAAGCAAGACAACCCTTCCAATTATATAAGCAAACCATATAATTTTAGTATGTTTCTGTAAAGCTTTGAAGTAGCTTTGCTACTTTGTTTTTAAAGGGGTTTTGCCATGAAGTAAAATTGACGTCGGAAGCTTGCAAATAAAACAAACATTTTCACCACTCATCATTAAAAATTCTGCACCGTTTTTGTTTTAGCTGCTCCTTTAGTGATGCATTATTTACAGCTTGTCTCCAGGGGATACGACCAGGGCTGAGAGCTCCTCAGTCCTGGTCGCACATGCTTAGACATCACCTCTCTTCTCAGGCAGCTACTGAGTGTTCAAACCCCGGGTGCTGTCATTCTACTCCCATCCTCTGTGCTCCTTAATTAGTCAAATAGTGCAAATAAATAAAAAAGAAACCTTAATGAGGTCTGTGCATTGATAAAGAGAAAAAAAACAAAAACACAGGTTTGGTTCCTACAGGGATTTGAACCTAGTACCCTTGTGTCTGAAGTCAAAAACTTTACCTTGCAGCTACTCACAATGCTTTACATAACCAGACCTTTCTTTGACTACAGAGAGGAAAGGCCTGATGATGTCATCCTGCTGGGTCACATGATATGCAATTCAAACCAATCACACACGCCCCCTTCTGAGCACACAGAGCTGAAGAGCAGGATGCAGGAGGTATGAAATGAGATCGTGGCAAAACCACTTTAAGGATTTGCTGGATTAATAGGTCTAAATATGCTTCGGATGACATATTTGCATATGTAATTGCATTTGTCCTTATAAAGTTCATGTGAAGGGTTTTACACATGCTTGAGAAAGAGGGTGGTGCACAGCAATATGACTGCCTCTCCTCCTACGGTGTATAAACTTTGGACATTGAGGACGTTCATATGAAGGTGTTTAAGCAACTGGCAGATGCACCATTAACAGCAGGAATATTATAATTTTGTATCCATGCATTTGGATGAAGTGATAAATATTGGAAGCTAACCCTTTGATTGTTATGGTCTGAGTCCGCAGCATGATCAAAGGGCATTTCCTCTTCCCCATTGGGTCACCGGATTTCCCAGTTCCCAATGGAACCTGAGGAAAGTCTTTGCAGTCATCCCTGGTGATCTGGAGTAGCCACCAGAGCGGTCTGCGCACCAAGCCTGTGCCATACTGATATACTGAATAATGTAATACAATAGCATGAAATAAAGTATAGTAAATAGTTATCCTTCAATGGGATAAAAATAAAGTTAATAAAAAAAATGGAAGAAAACATTAATAAAGTAAAAAATAATGTGAAAAAAAATATTGGCAAAAAAAAAATAAAGGCAGAAAGACACAATAATAACTCAATTAAAAAAAGAAAAAGATAGCTTATATGTATCCTCAAACTACGCCATAAAAAATATAACTTCCTCTGCATAAAATGAGACCTCACACAGATGCATCACTGAAAAAGTAAAAAAGTTATAACCACTGAAACGCAGAGAAAATGCCGTTAAAGGGGTTTTCCGCTTTGGACAATCCCGACTTGTTTGAAGGTTCTCTTGATGACAGAGTATCCCCCTACTGTGATCTGCACTGGTCAGGTGTGAGAAAACCTAGCCTTAGAGGTGTTTAGTTTCTCTACAGCGCCACCCCAGGGGAAATGAAACATTACACTGCATCCATTAATATGAATGGATTGTCTGGGTAATGCAGGACAGGAGCGGTCCTCCTGAGTGAGTGACGCTCTTTGTAACCACTATCCATTTTTGCCAGGAGAGGAGGATCCTGAACATAAGACCCGCCTCAATTAACTCAAATCCCTAATAGGATATATGAAAACGTTTTCTAAACCGGAGAATCTCCTGGTGCTTAAGGAGTTAATAGCTGTGGATATGAAGTGAACCTGGTTCACAGAGCTGTAGGAGGCACTCAGGTTAGAAGAGTATTAGGCATAGACTAGGGTCAAACCTGTGACTTACCTCATTGTACTCTATGGGAGAGACATTGCACTCCTGCTACAAATGCTCTCTTCTATATATATATATAGTACATGCTAACACATCCTTTTCTCAGGTCCCATTGGGATTCAGTGTCATTACTATTTAAAGTTTTCCATAGGGACGACTCCCTCCGGACACATTATAGAAGCCAAGGTAAAACATAAGGGGCTTCAGGACTCCACCAGGTATATTTGTCTATGTACTATACCACATGGTCCCATTCATCACACAGGAGACAATTTAAAGTGACAGGTCACAGCTGATCCAGAAAATCTGATGTATAGTTCAATAGCAATGAGGTATAAGAAATATCCTGACTATTATACGATGAGATTCTTAAATTCATGATGTGATGATAGTTGGGTCAGAACTAGAGGAATTGCATTGACTACATTGAGGGTCTCGTTGCCTTCCCATTGTCTATATTGAGGGTCTGCTCCCCCTCACATTGTCTTCTCTGATTGTCTTCTCGCTCTCGTCTATATTGACAGTAAATTCACCCTCATATTATCTATATTGACTGTCTCCTCTTCTTCACGTTGTTTTCAATGAGGGTCACCTAACCCTCACATTGCCTATACCGACGGTCACCTTGCCCTATCATTGTCTACATTGTTGGTTCCCTCACATTGCGTACACTGAGGGTCTCCTCACCTTCACATTTTTTTACACTGGGGTCTCCTTGTAAGGGGTTATACTTGTGTTGGGTTGTTAACATTGGGTTGCCACGGGAAACCAGGGAGTATGATGGCCGGGTTATGGCAAGGGAACAATTAATAATTGAGGCAGGCAGTTTGGGCCTGTGGATGTAGTGTGCTGTGAGTCAGGAGGAGCTGGGCAATCAGCGAGCTCAAGGGGTGAAGCTGGGCTGAGGAGAAGGGGGCCAGCTTGTGCAGAGGGGAAAGCTACAGTTTGTGGCAGAGTTGTCAGTTGAAAGTCAGAGGAGATGAGACAGGAGAGAGAGGAGTGCGCCCCTCAAAGCTGCAGTAGCCATGAGGGGTGGAAAATATTATTGGCTGTTGTTCATAGAGAGTAGAAAGCCAAGTCCTTGAATATAGTTTGTTAAAAGCAAAGAAAATCCTGGTGAGGTCTCTACTCTAGAGTCATTAAGTGTCTGGAGGAAAGGCAACCATCCAGGGAGCAACGAGAAGTTCAGCAGGAGGTCTGAGCCATAGTGGAGGAAGCCACTAAGACTGGTCAGGTAGAGCAGTAAGGTGGGCAAGAAGAGAACACCTCATTAGTTGCATGTGTGGATGCTGAAGCTGCTTTGTGCTGGGACATGAGCACAATGTATGTATTACAACAGCTGCTGAGGATGGGAGTAAAAGCCTCATCAATCCCAGAACAGTTGTCATGTCAATTTTTTATCATGGGTGCACCACACGATTAAAACCCTGCGTCTAGAGATGAGCGAATTTCTCAAAAATTCAATTCGCCAGGTTTGCCGAATTTTCTGCAAAAATTCTTTTCGACCCGAATTTATTCGCGGTGAATCACGTTAAAAAACAGCTATTTCCTGGTTGCAGAGAGCCTGTAGGGTGCTGTAGAACATTTTGCCATGCTCAAATATGCATAGAGAGCGTGGTTTGCTCTTCATACAATGCTGTGTTTTAGTATGACTACTATAACATCAAAGAGCGCACTCCTTTTACACAGATATCAGATGATTCTACAGATTATGACAGAACCTGTTCTGTTAAACACTGATACATGTAGAGCCCCTCCAAAAGAGTGGAGAGGGTTTTGGCAGTAATTTTGCGTTGACGTCACTGATCATTTTGCCCTTCCTTTCATCCGTCAGTGTCCTCTTTCTATCGGTCAATAATCCATCAGTATTGCTAAGGCCAAAAACAAACAGGTGTTGATCCAAAACAGAGATGACCAGTAAATGGGATATTTTCATATCTTCTGTGTTCTGTATCCACTCCTGCTTTTGGCTGGACAATCCTGATCCTTTTCATTCCTTCTGACAGATTAAAAAAAAGGGGGAAAAACCCCAAACAAAATTGGAAAACCTCATAAAAACCTAGGGTTTGGAGAAGTTTTGGAAACAACATCAGTGGGGGCCCACAGAGTGGCACAATGACAGTGTGGGGGGTTAAACGGCAGCAAAGCAAAAGACAGCACGGGGGCCCAAAACAGGGGCACAATGAGAAATTCTGGAGGTGGTAGCAACATGAGTAGGCCAGAGTGGCACAATTACAGTGTGGAGGTGGCAACAACATCGGTAGGGCACAATGACACAGTGTGGAGGTGGCAACAACATGAATGTACCCAATTCAGTAATGCCCGATCTTTTAAATGCATTCCCCAAAGGGTTGCACAAAAAATGTTTTTTCCACCACCGTTTTCCCAAAACCCAAATCTTCTCAGAAAAAGGGATCCCTCAATGAGGGAAAGGGGAACAAAATGGGTCAAACATCCCCCAAAAACCCCCTTTTGGTGGTAAACAAACCAAAGGTTACCTTAGTACAAAACAGCTAATACAAAACCTTGGGGGTCCAGTGCGGGGCCCGACGGGGGGGGATCCGGGGTTGTCCTGTATGTGGGGGGGTTATCCCCAAAGCATCCCACACCAAAACCGGGCCCCCTTCCCAGCCTCTCCGTGATTTTTTGTCAAAAATTTAGCCATTTTGAAAAACAGCAAAACAAAAAATTTCCCCCCTTTTTTTGGCAGTTAAAATCCCCTGCTTCAAAACTTTTAAATTTCATGTTGCCCCAAATTTTTTTTTTTCCCCAATTTCGGGTGCGTCCAGGGGGGCAAAAATTGGGGGCCCCCCCTTTTGAAAACATATATAGTTTGCTTGGGGAAAAAAAAAAATTTCCTTTTTAAAATTTCCCAAGATCAATTTTTTTTTTCAATTTATTTAAATGGTTTTAAACAGATATTAGATGACCCTGGTGTTCATCGGGACAGGGAGTAAATTAAAGTGTAAAAAATTTTAAATTATTTTTTATATAAACAACAAAAAAAGGGGTTTACAATTTACTTTAAATCATAAAAAAAGGAAACTGGGACCTTTTTAGGGATGAAAACTTTGGAGGCAGTAAGGATGGTTCCATAACAAAAAGCCCAAAAATTAAACCAAGGCTAGAAATTTTTCCCCTTAGGCCAAATTCGGGGCCACACGCATTGTAGTCAACAACATCCCCAAATGGGGGGGAATTAGGGCGCCCCCCCACTGAAAGGGAACCAAAAAACCCCGCCGGCAATTTACTTTTTTGAAGCCGTCCCCAGGGCCCACGGGGGGGGGGGGGGGGGGGGGGGACACTTTTTTTTTTTTTTAAACCCCGTGGGGGCGAAAAAAGCCCCCCCCCTTTCCAAACTTTGACAATTTTAAAATTTTCCCGTCGAAAACGGGACGGCGAAGGGTGAAAATTTTCAATGTTTTTGGGGCCGGGCCCCGCGGGTGGAAAAACCCCCCAAAACTAAAAAACCCTTTTGCGGGGGGGGACGGGCTGCAGGGGTTTTCTAGGGGGTTTCCCTAAAAAAAAAAAAAAAACCGCAAACCGAATAAAAACCCGGGCCGAAAACCCTGCCGTGGGACATGCCCTTAATCAAAAAGGGCAAAAATAAAAATTTGCAAAAACCCCCGTATGATTTTTTTGTTACAAAAAATTAAAAAGAAAAAAAAATTTGAGAAGATTTTTTTCCCGAGCTTACTGAAAAAGCATGTGAAAGGGTTAAAAAACAAAAGAAAGGAAAAACTTTTTTCCTAAAAAAAAAAAAAGATAAATGATAAAAGTAAAAATACTAACAAAGATAAAGTTCTCCACAAACTTAAATCCCAGTTCCAAAAAAAATAGGGAGGGCAAATAAAAACTCATTTAAACCCATCCTTTATATCAATAAAAACCAAATTTAACATTTGCTTTAATGACAAACCCAAAAAAAAAGGGTTTGTTCCCTGAAAAACCCCAAAAAAAACATCCCTTTAAAATTTCCCCCGAGGTTTTTTTGTTTTGGGAAAAACAAACCATTTAAATTTGTGAAAGAGTGATTATTATCGACAAAGTTAAATCGGCACGGTTTTTTAAGTTGATCTTGGATTTTTTTTGATCACGCGATAATTTTTAGTTTTAAAATCCACACCCTAATCTTTTTAATAAAACGCTCCATTTTCAGCGCTTTTCCCGCATTTTGGGCGGGCCAGGGAAATCAGCTTAAGAATAGGGGCAGGTGAGCTGGTTTTCGACTTTATGACGGGAAATGGGAAAGGTTTTTTGATTTTGGGTGGAAAAATCACATGACCTCCCCTTTTTAAAATAAAAAAACAACCCCTTCCTGTTCATGAAAAAAATGGGGCTGTTTTATCATAATACAAGGGCGGTGCTCCCGGTTTCCCCTCAAAACGCTCACGAAACTGTTCTCTTTTTTTTCACACAGGGCAAATATGCTTTTAAACTTTTGGGAAAATTAGAACTTAGGTAATTAGGGTATTTTCAGTTTTTTTGTTTCTTAACGGGGAATTTTAAAAGGAGCATCTGCGCTGTACAGCCCGGGGGGGTGGGGGGGCGGGCGAAAAACAGGGTGGCAAGGGAGGCAGGCCTTTTTTAAAGAAGAGTGGATAATTTGGCAGGGCCCCGACCGCTTTGTCCCTGCATTGAAATGGGTTTTTATTAAAAGTTTTTTTTTGGGGAAAAAAATTAGCTTTTTTTTTTGTGCAGCCTGTACTTATATTAGGGTACAGATCTTTTTTAGTAAAATTCCCGGTGTTTTGAAGGGGCAAAACTCACCCCTTTTAAATATCTAAAAACAAATTTTTTAAGGTTTTTTTTCACTTTGGTGGGAGCTCATTTTGGGTTTAAAGGGCTCATTTTTTTTCTTACAATAGAATACAGAACTTTTTTTAGTCACCGCAGTGTATTTATAGGGGCAAAACACCCCGTTTATTATCCGTAACCCCAATTTTTAAATTTGGTTTAGTTCACTTTTGGGGCAAGGGCCCTTTTTTTTTAAAAAACCCCCTAGTTTCAGAATTAACCCTACGAAATTTTTTCTTTGTAAAATTTCAGGTTTTATTTCATAGGTGCAAAAACAACCTTTTTTTTTATCCTTTCCCTTTCAAAAAGGGGTTTTTTTTACTTTGGGCCCCGTTTTGTTCATTTGAGCCACCCTTTTATTAAATTTGAAATACAGACCCTTTTTTTAGTCACCGCATGTTTTTTATAGGTGGGAAAAACCCCCGTTTGTTTAACCTATAAATTTTTAAAAAAACTTTATTGCACGGGTTTGGCCCCTTTTTTTTAAATAGCACGTTTTTACCCAAAAAATTCAGATTTTTCTAGCAACGTTTCTCGTTTTGTCATTTGCGCAAAAAACACAATTTCTCATCTGTTTAACTTCTTTAATATTTTTTATTGCGCTCGGGGGACTCCAGTTTGGGGGCACTTGTAAATATTTTGTTTTTTAAAATATCAATTTCCCCAGTCCCCCAATGGGCAGTTGTAAATCCGGGACTGATGGAAGAACACTTGAAATTTTTTCTTAGGTTTCCCTTTCCCCCAGACCCATTTGACAGGTTTTTTCGCTAGAAACAATTCAATTTCCCAATCCTAGGTTGGGTGTAGGAAATTAAGGGAATTTTAAAAAATAGCTGTGTTTGCCATCTTTTAATAAGAAATTTCAAAAACTCTTTCCATACCTTCTTAATTTTTATCTTTTTGAACATGGAGCGAAATGCAGGTGGTTAAAAACAACAAAGAAGGGGAAAGGGCCCTGGAGGTAAGGTTTTCAAGAAAGGGCTCCCCTTCCCCGTGCGGCGACAACACGCAAGGCAGGGGGATCAACGGGGGGCAGGAAACCCTCAGGGGCCCGCCCTCCCCTGGTTTCCGGGCCCTGTGAATCTCAGGGAAAGAACAAACATCGCCCAAAACCCGTTCTTCAGTGGTTAATGCAACCTGCAAACCAGCAGTTTACCTCCTCGTCCCCAGTCAAAGGCCACAAAAAATTGTCATCAGCATTGTTTACATCCGTCCAAAAATGAAGCGAAGGCAACCCAAATGTCCCAAATCTGTAAACCCCCCACTGGGGGATAATCCATTTTCAAAACCTCTTTTTTGACAAAAAGCGGTTTGGGGGCCCAAAGGCAAATTTTCCCAAAAACCAAAGGGAAAAGAGAATGATTTTGTCTGCCTTTTACGCCCATTAAAAATCCATCAAAGAAGGGGAAAAGGGAAACCGGGCAATCGGAAAAAACCCGGGGGGCTAAAACCCCAACGCCTTTAGTGGGCCCCTTGCTTTTTAGCCCACAGCTCCTGGATGCAGAATGCAGGACAACCAAGTCCCTGTGTTTATTATGATGATGACAAATTGGGGATCCAAAAGTGGTCCTTTCCCGCAAAAAAGCTTGCGGGCCCCCTTCATCACTGGACGAGGAGGAAGACGATTTGGGGAAATGGGCAAATACGAGTCCCCCCCTTTAAAAAGGGGAAAAAAGGGCGGTCGCGGGGGAAGTCCGCTGAGGTGATTCCGCCAGCCACGATCAGCGGAAACACCGCTCCCTCGTACGCCATCGAAAAAGGCCAGGGCCTCTCAAGCCTTGGCCTTTTTTCCCAGCAAGCCCCCTTATTTTTAAAACCCAAAAACGATGTTAAATGCCCCCTTTGGGCCCAAACGCATCCCGTAAGGAAAAAAACTTAGGGTTTTAAACCACCACCAACAAATTCTAGTCACATGCAGCGAATGCATGGGGTTGAAAAAGGAGGCAAAAACTTTGGGGCCCAAAAAAAGGGCCCCAAACCCATTTCGGGGGCTTTTCCCAAACCCCTGTCCCCACTCCCCCGCCTTTCCCCCCTCCCTCCCCCCGCCCCCACCAACAATTTCCCCAACTCCCCGACTCTCAGAGTCCAAAGATTTAGGGGAAACACCTCCCCCCACCTCCGTTGGCCCAAGTACCAACCAAAAAAACCCCCAGAGACCCTTTCCCACCCATTCCCTTCCACCAGTTTTTATGACCGCATCCGTACAGCGGGCCCGTCTAGCACCCAAAAATTCCCGTCTTCCAGGTTTGGGAGAAGAAGAAACACTTTAAAAAACCCCAAAACCCTCCCCAAAACCCCAAAAACCTGAATGTTTGGTATTGGGGCCCGGGTTTTGGCATTGGAAATTTGCCTTTTCCCCTCTGGTGGGCACGGGGTTTGGTTTTCCCCCACGTCATGGCCCTTTCCTGCCCTCAAAACCAGAAAGGGCCCGGGGCAGGCATTTTTTTGCCAGAAAAGCCGTCCCCCTGCCCCGGCAAGCCACGTGTTCCCTCTTAAAAATTTTAAAAAAACACGTTGCTGCAAACTTTTGTCCGGGAAAAATCCATCTGACCAACGGGCACAGGGGGGGCTTGTAAGCACGGCCAAGGCCCTAATCTCTGTTTACAGGGACACTGGAATTTTAAAAATTGGTTTTATGTCCCCCTGGTGGGGACCCGGGGGCTTTTCCCGGTTCGGGGGGCAACCTCTTAAAAAACCGCAGGATGGTGCAGGGTTCTTTCCCCCCAAGGTCCTCGGTGCATCACGTGCCCAGAAAAAACCAGGCCGTGTTAAAATTTAAATCTGTCTTGGAGACCGTCCACACACGGGGCAGGAGCTGTGGAGGCTCTCCGCAACGAGACCGAGCGCGGGCTGGGTGACAAAGAACCTTTGCCAGGCAAGGTGTGTGCGAAAATGGCGAAAATCGCTGGCCGCCCTTAAGATGGGTAGGCGGACACATCCCTTCCTGGACATGTCATAAACCCTTTGTCGTCCAAAAAATTTTAAAGCGCTCCCCCGGATTGGACTACCTTGAGGAAGGCCAGGTTTAGTTCGCACTTCCGCCGTTCCCCCCTGCTTCGTCCCCCTGGCTGCTTTTGCAGCGTCAGCTCACCTCCCCGTCAACCGTCCTTAATGACGGAACAGCTGGAATTCCACCCCCCACATGCTCCAGCGATTGTGGCAGCAGCGCAATTCTTACGCATACGAAGTGACACAGGGCCCTGCCAACAGCTTTGGGGCCTTTGGGGTTGGGCCCCCCAAGTGGGGGCGGGTTTTAAAAAGAGCTCTGACCTTTTCCCCAGTTTTAAAGAACCCACCAAAAAGGCTGCGGACAATCCCCTTTGTCACGGATTGTGGTGACTAGTTCTGGAACGTCGTTAGACCTCAAACACAGGTCCCACCAGGGACGGGGAGGAGACGGACAAAGATGCGGAAAAGGGACCTCTCTCTCCATCGAATCCACAAGGCCCGACACTTTCACAATTTTTATCGGTCTTCATTAAAAGGGTTTGGGGGTCCGGGGTTTAGTACAAGGCGGCGAAACAGCTCTGGGGGTGCTCATTGAGGCAATTCAGGGCTGTGTTGAAGCTGTGCCAAAGGAATGGAGAGGGGGTGGTATTCCTAGAACAGCTTTACGCGTCCCTCCCTTGGGAAAGGGTTTTGGCCGAATTTGGGCGGGGGGAAGATGGGTCGTTTGTTTTGCCCCCGACCCAGAGGTTTGGGGAAATCAAGGCTCAATTTCCTCCTGGTGCTTGGTGCTCCATTCCCCAAAATGATCCTGCTTTTGGCCAAAAAAAATGAACAACAGTTTACGGGGGGGCCCCCTCCTGGATCCCCGGTAAAAAAACAAAACTCGCATTTTCCTTCCACCCAAATAGGAGTAAAATGTGGGAAAAATGAAGCCCTTACTGATTATCAACTGGAGACAGTTGCGTTGCTTCACATTCTTCAAATGAACAGGGGAACAACGTCAGCGACATGACAGCGTAGATGCCAAGTAGCCGCCGGCAGAATGGGCAAACCCCTAAGGGGTGACCTTGGCAATCTTTATTTACCCCTCACCAACGAAAGTAATGCAGGCACACTACAACCCAAGAGCCCAGTTAAAGATCTGGTGCACGACATCTGCTCTAAACCCTTTTTTTTTTGGAGTGTCCGGACCCAATAGCCCTTCGGGGTATCCAAAATGGATGAAGGGCCCCCAACTCGCTCCCCACACCATAGAGGTGTTTGTCCTGCCCACAGCCAGCCACATCGGGGCCTTTTCAGCACGTGGAGGAGTCATTACAGAAAAACCCATCCGGTTTCCAAGATAATGTGGATCTTTGTTTTTTCATCAATGGAATCAGGCATGGATCTCTGATGGTTGTCCCCCCAATTACCGTTTATTGCCGGTCTACTTCACATTCCTCTTCAAACATAAAGGTCCTCTTGAAAATTTTTTTTTAAAATGTAATTTCTCTAAAATTTTTTATTCTCAGTTCCCAAAAGATCATTTTGCTGGTTTTGGGTGTGGGGGAAATGTAAAAGACACCAAAGTTTCATGACAAAACCGTATTCCATTTACTCACTTTTTCTTTAGAATTTTCGCATTGTCAATGGTTTTTGGGGGTCATGTTTTTGTGGATACAGCTAAATATGGTCCTTTTGGAAAAAAGTGGCTTTTAATGGCATTTCTCCATCACAATATTTAAAAGTGGGGTGAGAAGTCATTTATAATTTTTTGGGGGCATGTTTCTGTGGAACAGCTTAAAAATGGGCCTTTTGGGAACGAAAAGTGGTTTTTAAATGGATTTTTCACAATTTTTTAATGGGCTAGAAGTCATTTTTTTAATTTTTTGATCATGCTGTTTGAAAGCCGCAATACTACAGGCCATTATAAAAAAATGTGGTTTTAACAGACATTTTTTCTTCACAATTGCAAAGTGGGCTAAAGGGGCATGTTTTGTTTTTTGGGGGATTTTGGGGGAAATGCAGCTATATGGTTTCTTTTTGGGGTTTTCGTTTTGTTCCCAAAAATTTAAAAGTGGGTCAAGGGGATGGTGCTGTCAAAAACAAGAATAGTAGGACACTGTTAATGGAACAATTGCAAAAAGACTTTTTTTTTGCAAGATATTTAACATAGCTAGCAATCCCGTGTGAGACAACCCCTTTTTACATTTAAAAAAAAAGGCAAAAAAGGTGGGGGTTCCTCCTATTTTTTAAAATTTTTTTTTTGAATTAAAAACTAAAAACGGCATGCACAAAATCGTGAACAAAATATTCCTCGAATTGTCATGGAGGTACGGAAACTTTAACAGATAAGGTTTCCCCCGGCCGGGTTATTAATGCCCTTAATAAAAAGTGGTTGAAAGACTCCTTTTTTTTAGGACTTTTTAATCTGTGGGGTCGATAGTTTTAAAAGGGCTACTGCGGTCCCGGACATTATATCAATGTCCACTTTTAAAAAAATGGGGTTAAAGACTCCTTTTTCCGGCACTTTTTAAAATTTGGGTTATCAGGTTTTAGGCCTGCGTGGCCCAGGACAGGTATAGTCAATATCCAGTTTAATAAAATGGTGGTTGAAAGCTCCTTTTTTTTGCACTTTTTAATCTGTGGGGGCATGCTGCGTCCAGGGCAGGTCTATAAATGTCCAGTTAAAAAAAAAATGGTGGGTTTAAATAACTGCCTTCTGGCATTTTTAATTTGGGGTCATGGGTTTTGGGTCTTTCTGTGGGAAAAAAAAGGGAGGGGGTTTTTTTTTGTGGTTTTTAAATAAAATGTGTTTTCCTAAGATGTGCAAACCATTTGATGTTGGGTGTTTTCCAGTTCTCCCCCGTTTTTTTGTGTAAAATGAAAGGGGCCCCCAATGCTTTTGGCATCGGCGTTTTCTTTATCGAATCGGAAATCGATTAAAATTGCCAATTCGACCCCTGACTGAGTCAACGTAAACGCCAAAATTTCCCCAAAGGCCACACCCTCCCCCTTTTTTTTTTTGTTTTCTATTTTTCGGAGATCCAGTCTCATTTTCCCGGTCCTGAGGGTTTTTGGCGATAGTTTTAAAGGATATACCCCTCGACCTTTAAGGGGTTTCCACAAAATAAAAGGGAAAGGACTATTTGCAACAACTTTCAATGGGAATTATGTAAGTTTTTATCCCCAAGAGGAAAAAAACCTGTTTCCCTTTTCCATCTTTGAAAAGAACTGGCTTGAAGAACACAATTGGACTTTTTGTTCCCAAAAAAAAAAAAAAAACATCATTCCGAGGACTACAATTGATCCCCCTGACCTTTTTGAAATAATAAATTTACCCCGGGAAAGGGAAAACTCAAAAACTGTTTCTTTTAGTCTAATTGAATTACTTATTTAAAAAAAGATCAAAAATTTAAAAGAATATGCCTTTTAAAATATCGAGAATACTCTAGGAGATTTAAAAAAAATTGAGCTAACCCCAAAATTTATAAAAAATTTTATAGATAACATCTGAAGTTAAAAAAATGAGAACCACCTTTTTGCAGGGAAAAAGGGTAAAAACATCGTGTAATTGGAGGGAAAAAACGTACTAACAAAAGTACCTGGAAAAAATCCTTAACAGAAAGAAAAACCCCCTTAAAAACCTAATTTTACCCAAACAATCTAAATCCCGGCTTTTTTAATCAAATTCCTAACGGGAAAAGAAAACAATAGCTCATCTGCTCTTAATAGGGAATACACAAGAACTTATTCAGAATTAGGAGCAAGAACTTCTACAAAAACTTCCACTGTAATTAGAAGTGAAAACTCCATACCAGCTACTGCAGATAAGGACAAAGACAACTCACAAGTGACTTTAACCAGTACAAAGACCAACCACATTTTACCCATAAATAGACCTGCTGCCATTGAAAATCAACTACGAGGGACATCCACCCCCTCCCAAAACAGAATCAGACTCAAATCCATCCAAAGTTCACGTTTCCCGGATCAATATTTCATTAAGTGAGAACATTCCAACCTCCCCTATGGCAGATCAATGCTGCCAGAATCCAGAATCCACATCCGAAATACCTGTCATCAATGATATCCACCAATTATCATATAAAACGATGTCTTTATTTGAAAAGAACTTTACTAAATTTATTATCAATTAATCTACTTCCACATAAACCCCCGATAAAACAACCACTGACAATACCTCAACAGAACAGAAACTCTCTCCTTTAGCATTACTTAATAAAGCTCAAACCATATGTGAAAGATTTGAAAAACTCAAAATGGAACACAATGCATTCAAAACAGATAGTCCTACTACTTCCACTTCTGCCACCCTAAGGGTGCTTTCACATGGTGCGTTTTTTTGGTGCGTTTTTGATGCGTTTTTTGAATGCATTTTTTGTGCAGGAAGGTACAGCAATTAATGAAATACATTGTTGCACAAAAAACGCATCCAAAAAAACGCATCAAAACGCACCGTGTGAAAGCACCCTAACTCTTTCCCAATTATCTACCCATGATACGTCTACAGATCTTATTGACATGGATTCTATCACAGAAATCAATCTTGAAGGTCAAAATACACCTTTTTTTAGGGAAACCCCATTCCAAAACCCAACCTTCATGAGTACCAAAAACCAAAACGGGAGCAAAAAGAAAAAACACTTTAGGGGATGCCGAGCTGGAGCCAATAGGAAAAAAAGATTGTCCACCACCCAAATGATTCCGCCCTATCCCACCACTATAGAACTACAGAAATTGGGAATTTTTAATCTCTCACATTATACTCTAAATAATCATGAAATCCAAGTTCTCTCAAAAGGTTTACTATTCTGTCCCACTAACAAACTCAATTCTTTTGATCTGTTCATAGATTTTCACCACTTACTTCGAAAATTAACCCTGGCTAGGCATTTTGCGATAAACCCCATACCTACTACTTCTGATACTCATTCACTCCCAAGAATATAACTTAAAAGCAAATCCAAATTTTATCCCATCCACTCCCAGGGACGTCATTTAAAAACTTTTCAAAGCATAGTTGCTGATGAACTTCAAACCATTGTACCACTACAACAATCTTCCAATCTAAATCGTGATGAGTCCCAGGCATTAAACAGCCTAAGGAAGAATCGTTCGATATTTATACGGCCAGTAAACAAAGGCGGAGGCATAGTCATTCTTGACTATACAGCATACAATTTGAAGCAAATAATATACTAAATGACACATCCTATTATGAGATATGCCAATCTGACCCCTTTCCTTAATTACAGCATAAACTTTTAACATTTTTGAATGACGCTCTGGCATTGAATACTATTGATAAAAAAGAGAAAGCCTTTATTCATATTCCCAAACCTAGTCATCCGTTTTTTTATTACCTTCCAAAAATCCATAAAAACCTCACCACACCACTAGGCCGCCCCATTATCTCTGGCATTAACTCCATAACCAGTCAGTTATCTCATTACCTGGATCTATATTTACAACCTTTCGTCATTAATTTATCAAGTTACCTCAGAGACTCAGGACATCTCATTAATTTTTTATCTGAACTCCCACCCAATGAGAATTATATTCAAATCACAGCCGATGTATCCGCCTTGTACTCCAACATTCAACACCATATTGGTATACAATGCATTAGAAACATTCTAAACAAGGACTCCTCGTTAACCCACCAAAAAAAAAGAATTTTTGGTACAAGGACTGGAATTGGTATTGGAAAACAATTTTTTCCAAAACAATAGCACCACCTATTGGCAAATATGGGGTACAGCGATGGGCACCAGAGTAGCCCCCGCGTATGCGAATATCTTTATGGGGGCATTCGAGGAAGAGTACATCTATGCCCACCCAACATTTTTCCAATATATAACCCTCTATAAAAGATTTATAGATGATTTTTTTTGTATGGTCTGGACCTTCCAATCTCATTCCTTTATTCATAAATCTAAACAACAATAACAAAGGAATACATTTTGTTGCCAAAACTAGCACTGATCACATCGAATTTCTTGACCTAAATGTTTCCCTGAACCAAGGAAAATTTACTACAACAACCTACTTCAAGTCCGTTGATAGTAACACCTACATTCACTTTAAAAGTGCACACCACAAACCTTGGCTATGTAACATCCCATATGGACAGTTCAAGAGGATACGTAAAAACTGCACTGAAGACACTGAGTGTTCCTGACAAATTGAAATCCTAGAAAACAGATTTAGAGATAAAAAATATCCGGAACAAATACTACAAAATGCAAAAAATAAGGTCCAAAAAATTAACACAAAAAGACTGCTTGGAGAAAAAGACCACTGTTGATGTTGATAATACTTTTCACTCATTACCCAATATAATACCTCACGGTCAAAAATTAGAAACACTTTGGATAAATATTGGTATATCCTGAAAAAAGACCCCCACTTAGGACTGCTCCTACCTGAGAAACCGGGTATCATTTATAGAAGAGCACCCAATATAAAAAATTTGATAGCCCCGAGTCGCATTAAAGATCCTACAGGAATCCATAATGTGTACCCCTTCAGACCAGGAAGCTCCCCCTGTGGCTCTCCGTATTGTCGATGTTGTTTAAGCATATGCAAGACACATATTACCTCTAACATCACTAAAGAATACTACCAAATTAAATATGAACTAAATTGCAAAAGTTCCTATGTTATCTACGTAATTGAGTGTACCTGTAAGACCCAATTCGTAGATAGAACCTCTCAGCCCCTACACATCTGCCTAAACGGACACAGGGCATGTGTCAAACGGGAGGACATTCTTCAAAGTGTCTCCCGTCATTGTAGTGAATTTCACCAGAAAGATTTCACAGTCCTACAGATTACTCCTGTGGATGCTATTCCCCCCAAACAGTTCAACTGGTTACAAGCCCTCCAAAGGAGGGACATGTTTTGGATATACAGACTGCAAACTTTATATCCAGAAGGTCTGAATGATGCCACAGAACTCATCTATTAGATATACATCATAGGAGCATTACAAACTGTGAATTCACACTGAATATAAACTATATCACGAAACAAACTACACTCCGTGATAGGTGACTAAAGGGCCCTATGGTCGCTACATAATTTATCTATCAAACATAGATCTTCCAAGTGATATTAAATACAACCTGAAAGTTGATACTGCATACACATCGTACCACATAAGATGTATGCCGTAATGTATACTAGTTATACACCCGGCCATCCGATATAAAATATTTGCTACTTATGCAACAAAATGCTGATTATACTAGATATCTATTACGCATAGGGATGTACGAGGCAACACTATAACAGTTAAGATTCTTAGTTGGACCCGTGCCGGAACACGCAAAATATTTTCTTCTTAAGTCAATGGAGTGTTTTATGTAGAAAGTACATTTACTATCGTATCGGAGCTATTTTAACTTATAATTTGTTACAATATGTTACTATGTTTTTATACTTTTAGTTATAACTTCTAACCTTCATTTGTACCAACTTTATTGTGATTGGTCACTTTATAATTCCCTCTACGGGAGCACCTCTCTCTTATCTATGTATTTTCTCATAGAGAAGTAGCTCCTTTTTCTATTGGTCTATTCGTAACCCCCGCATTTTTAAACACCTATCACAGCACTTTATACATACTCAGATGCTATTGGCCCATTTAGAATTACCGCTTCACATTACCACCAATCACACAGGTCTAGTAATACTTGCACATCATTGGCCTGTTTAATTTTACCTCCGTTCGGCTTAACCAATCACGTTCCACCACCGTTATACAAAGCTTTTTTGGCGCTCCGAAGTCTAAGGCCCCGTTCACACGGCTTATTTGCCGACGGATTGGCGCCGTATTCCGCGCCGGATTTGCGCTTCAATACGGCGCCAATCCGTCGGAGTCATTACGGTAATCCACTGCTCTCATTGAGAACAGTGGAATCCGTCGCTCCTCTCCCGCTCGGCAAATCCGCCGCGGGGGAGAAAGTGACATGCACATTATTTTACGGCGCGGACGCGCCGTAAACAATGCATTGTCTATGGGGCCGGGAGCGGCGCCCCCGCCGCGCTCTGGCCCCCCCCCGTCCCGCCCCGTATCACGCTTGACTCATTGGCCTGTTTAATTTTACCCCGTTCGCTTACCAATCACGTTCCACCACCGTTATACAAAGCTTTTTTGGCGCTCCGAAGTCTAAGAAGTATAGCGCCTCTACAGTTCAAATTCTCTAGTTTACAGATTGGTTTATTCATATAATTCGCTTCCTTTTTGATTGGTCAGTTTATTTAAACATGTTTTTGCACATCTTCCAAGGGATTTATCTACATCCCCCGATATCAATCTCTATTTCCGTGATTTATCTACATCATGGACTTATAAATTTGAGGTTAACAGCCCCTTCATTGATATTATTTTATCGCAACATAAGCTTTATTTGTGTAAAGTGCTATGTTTAGAGTCTCCTGCACGTTCTTCATTGCGTCTTCATTCTTTGATTGACGGCTCACCTGCTAACCCTTCCGGCTATTCTTTGACTTGTCTTTCAACACGACACTTCAACACTTTGATAGACACTTCAACACCTTTGATAGACACTTCAACACCTTTGATAGACACTTCAACACCTTGATAGACACTTCAACACCTTTGATAGACACTTCAACACCTTTGATAGACACTTCATCTTCCAATCTTCTTTGATCCTCCTTGACTCATCACTTGACACGTCACTTGACTGACACACATTAGATCCAATTACAGCTTAGATTAGTGTTATATATACTATGATAAACTACCTTGTAATGTATATTTCTGATGAAGCACGGGTACACGTGCGAAACGCGTTAAGTTTTTAATCAGTCTTATTTTTAATTTTGTAAAGGTAACTCCTTTACATTTTTAAGAATAAAGTAACTTTTAAATGAAGCCTTTAACTCGGGCTTTTTAATACCACACGTGCGCCGGGTCCTCCTTTTTTCTTTTACATTTGGCGTTCATCCACCATCGGACCCCGAGTGGAGTTTCAGCGACCAGCGGCCGCCGTATTAAGGGCTACAGAATATAAATAGCCCCGCAAACGCATATGAGTGTTGTGCCTCTAAATTAAGAGCGCAACCTCCAAAGGTGAGAGAAACCATTTTCTCTATAATACTGTATTTTTTGACATTATCACACTATTGTGTGCCCCCTCCCCCTTTTTGCTTTTTGTTTTCTAGAAAAGTTATTTGTCACAGATAATGGCGCTGTGGCAAAATTTGAAAAATAGAAAATGTTTGGATTCTTTTTTACGGTACCAAAATATAATGAAAATCCTACATGTTTGGTATTGCCGGATTCATATCAATCTTTAGAATACAGATAACACATCATTTATACCAAATATAGAACGCCGTAAAAACAAAACCCCCAAAAAATGGCGCAAATGCTTATTTTTCACATTTTTCCTCACTTAGATTTTTTTTTGCAGTTTCCCAATATATTCTATGGTAATGTTAATAACATCATTAGAAAGTACAACTTGTCCCGCTAAATAAAAGTTTGGAGTTTATGAAAAGAAGGGGTAGGGGAAGAGGTGTGAGGCATAACCAGTTATGCCCTCCCAGTTTTATGTTTTACATTCTTGGTTGGCCTGGCAAAGGTGGGGTACCTGGGAGCCCGTAAACTATTTTTCAGCCATCAGTGTTGACTTATGGTGCCTTTGAGATGGGAGTGAGTTGGGGGTAATAATAGCAGAGGAGTTATATTAAAGGGGTTTTGCTACGATCTAATGTTGACGTGGGATCCTCCAAAATGGGTATTTAATCAATTTTCTAAATATATGTCATTAAAAAAAGTGAAGCCTCTGAGAGCTACAGCCTAAAATTCCCTTAGTTTCCTGACAGTTTACATTAGACACAACCAGGACACTGACAGGAGCTGATCTGGCCTCACTTGCCTTGTCTGCACTTCTTATCTGATGACAGGGAACATGAAGGAGCTTGCAAGGGACTGGGAAGAAAAAGCAGTGAATGAGCCTGTGTCTTTTGTATAGCGAATCCACTGGTTGTAATGTAATACATTGCAGACAATCCCTGCTCCTTGGCTCTCTGCTCACCCTCCCCCATGACTCAGCATGTTGAGTTAATCTTCTCTCCTGAGCAGATAAGAGGTAAGAAACTCACTTCTTGGCAAAACCTCTTTAAGGACATTATAATATTTGCCAGATCTTTGTAGCTCCAAGGACCTTGGCCCCATTCTTCTCTGTTTTGGGCGGCTGTTATTCGAAATGATTGTTGGTTTTTGGTAACTTTATATATATATATGGTTATTTTTATATTTACATGTTGTATTTTTGTTTATAACATATCTGCTGTGGCGTCTGTCTTCTTTATTGGGTAAAGAATGGACTTTTAGGTGAAGGGGAGGCTTGGATGCTTGGTAAAGAATGGGACAGAGTTTGTGGTGCATAGGGTCATGTGACCGTGGATTACCAATTGGGCAAAGTCTATGGCAAGAAAAGTTCAATCTCATGTGAGGAATTTTCAAAATAAAAATAGAATGGGTGAAGTCCATTTTGGTTTTACGACTTCTGATTCAGATTCTACGGATGAATCAGGGAAAATTGATTTTTTAGGGACAAAGAGAAAAGGAGAAAATGTACAGTAGGTGCTGTGCGAGGAAACACCACCAGACCCAGGATGAAAAGGAAGTACAGAAAATTCAGGTAGGGGTTGGTCTGTCCAGTAACGAGGAGGAACCCAAAGAAATGAGTCTAGCGGTAAATATATCATCGGTACAATTATCAGACAGAATTAAAGTGTTAAATTATGGATTATCCTTTAGTCCGATGGAATCCATTGATTGGCTTAATTTTGAGATTGATTTACAATTGTTTTTTAGATGTTTGAGACAATGAATTCTTTAAGGATATCTTGAAAGATAAGACAGACTGACGGTGCCTGTGACATGTTGTGCTTGAAAGATTTCGGGTTGATGAATAAGAGCCAATGAAGTAAAGCAAAGTTTCTTTTAAGTTTGGTGTCAAGTGGAATAAAATCAATTCTGCAATTTATATAAACATCTTAAGGGTTACATCATAGGAAAGTCAATGTTGACGCGTTTCCAGTGATGGGCTCTTAGTCATAACATGGACAGAATCAAAAGCTTAAATACTTTCTCTTTTTCTTCTTTTTCTCTATTATTGATGAGGGGCTTGAATCCACCCAAGAATAACCAATTTGTGGAAGCACGTACAAAGCCGTCTTAACAGCATTATGGGCCCCTGGGCAGAGCACTGCAGTGGGCCCTGTCCAAATACATGATATCACACTAGGTCATGCCTCTAGCCACCCCCAAGCACACCCATATTATCACGACACTTATGTCTGGACACCAGCAGCCTATAAAACTAATTGGCAGGGTAGGGAGCATATGGCTCCCTTCTCTACCATGGTTTTTAACTGTTGGCACATCCTACAGACACACAAACAGTTAATAAAGCAAAGCCAACCAGGGGATCTAGGGTATCTTTCTTGTATTCCTGGGACATACATACACCTCCTGGGGTCCCTATACTTGTGGGGCCCCCGGGCAAGTGCCTAGTGTACCCAATGGAAAAGATGGCCCTGAGCACGTATACAGAGTACTGTAAGGAGAATGACAGAATGGAGAGAAGGACTTCCTAATATTTATCATGCCAATTTATCTTTGGTGAAATTACCGGTTGCAAAACATTTTGTAGAAAGTGACCATTCATTATCAGAGCTTCGCTTCAGGGTGATGGAGTCAGTTTCTCCCCTGAGACGAGGCGGGGACCAGGAAAAATTCATGAAAATGGTTTGAGGTGGATTTTTTACTTTACAGACTGTGTATCCACCGGGTATGAATATAGATTGCAATGTTATAAATATTTACATTTGTTCTCTCTCTAGAAGTTTGCTGTAATTGTATGCAGTAGAATATTTTCTCATAAAAATAAATATTTTGAGATTTTAAGGTATTCCAATGTGTTATTTTTTTTTTAAATTTCTATATTATGTGGAAGGATTTAAATATACACACTGAGGAGTCTTGAATCATTTGGGAGATAATACGATTTTTTAAAAAAAACTTTTTGTAGCTATTGTTAATAAGAGAAGTCCTTCTTGGAGACTTTTGTGGTGTTTCTTGATTCAATTTTTTTTGCTTTTGTAGAATGTGATGTCGGCAAAGAGTAAAGGATGGATTGATGTAACTTCTTGCTAAAGTGTCTATATATGATCCCAATGGGTTCAGATTGTAGCAGGAAAATGGAGCCTACATTATTTATATGTGGACTCCTTTTTATTAGTGTGATTTTTCCATGCTCATCACGCTGGCTCTGTTTTACCTCATCAATTTGGGAAGCTGCTATTAAAGGGGTTGTTTCATTACATTGATTCATCTCAGTCCTGTTTTCTCGGTTTCATTTTGAATTCAGGGGCGTGTTTTCTGGCCTTCAGTGAGGAGCTGCTGTGGACAACAGGTCTGCAGCTATAGCGACCAGTGCTGGCAGCCTATCAGGAGAGAGAGAACAGGTCTGTAGCTATAGAAACCAGTGCTGGCAGCCTATCAGGAGAGATAGACCAGGTCTGTAGCTATAGCGACCAGTGCTGACAGCCTTTCAGAAGAGATAGAACAGGTCTATAGCGAAAAGTGCAGGCTGCCTATCAGAAGAAATTGAACAGATCTGTAGCTATAGTAACCAGCACTGGCAGCCTATCAGGAGAGATTTAACAGGTATGTAGCTATAGCAACCAGTGCTGGCAGCCTATCAGGAGAGATTTAACAGGTCTATAGCTATAGTGACCAGTGCTGGCAGCCTATTAGGAGAGATCAAACAGGTCTGCAGCTATAGCAAGCAGTGCTGGCAGCCTATCAGGAGAGATAGAACAGGTCTGTAGCTATAGCGACCTGAGGAGTTGATGCGGCCCATACAAGAGGGGATATCTAGGAATAGGTAGGACACGGTTATTGGACACATATTGCAAAGTGACTTGTTTTTGCAAGATCTTTAACATAAAAAGCAGCAATCCCTGTAGTGAGACAACCCCTTTAAGGGCTTGTTTTCCCTGTGGATTTGTAATGAACTATATATGAAGCCCACAGCCCTGATATTTCTCTGTTGAATATAGTAATTGACCCCTCTTCTTGTTTATAATATACTTTTGTCTCGGTGTCTGACATCCTTATTATTTGAAACACTGTAGAATCTAGAGTTTATATCTCCTTTACGTATATGTTACTATTATGTGGGAGCGGAGGAATTAGTATATATTTGATATGAGGCTTTGACATTTGATTAATGAGGTCCGTAGCCAAATGATATGAATGAACTTGTGTTGTATGGCAGCGTCCTGATCCGTGTGCATTGAAGAGCCGACTTGTGCGTGCACAGTAGGTTTTCGCCCCGTACGACGCGTGCGCAGCGGTGGCTACACTAGCACTCGTACACCGAGTGTTCTGAGGCACAGAACAGGGTGGATGCTGACCCTCCATACACGTGTTTCTGTAATAAGTGGGTGCAGCATTGAATTCACTGGGGATTTTTTATATATTATATTTATTCTGATTATGTCATTGAAGATCACTGATTACTTTACGATTAACTCTGATTGGTGCACTTAATATGGACTAAGACTACATAATATGAGCAATTGCAACACTTGATTACGGCTGCTTCATTAATGCTCTGTGGAGCTGAAACATTGCACTCATCTTAGCGTGCTTTCACCCGGAGCGTTTTTTGTACAGTTTTTAGTGCATTTTTTTGCATTTTGGTTTGTTTTTAGTGCATTTTGGTTTGTTTTTAGTGCATTTTTTTGCATTTTTGTTTGTTTTTAGTGCATTTCTGTTTGTTTTTAGTGCATTTTTGTGCATTTTGGTTTGTTTTTAGTGCATTTTGGTGCATTTTGGTTTGTTTTTAGTGCATTTTGGTGCATTTTGGTTTGTTTTTAGTGCATTTTGGTTTGTTTTTAGTGCATTTTTGTGCAGTTTTGGTTCATTTTTAGTGCATTTTTGTGCAGTTTTTAGTGCATTTTGGTTTGTTTTTAGTGCATTTTTGTGCAGTTTTGGTTTGCTTTTAGTGCATTTTTGGTTTGTTTTTAGTGCATTTTTGGTTTTTAGTGCATTTTTAGTGCATTTTTGGTTCGTTTTAGTGCATTTTTCTTGGTGCATTTTTGTGCATTTTTTAGTGCATTTTTGGTTCATTTTTAATGCATTTTTTATTCGTTTTTAGTGCATTTTTGGTTCGTTTTTAGTGCATTTTTGGTTCGTTTTTAGTGCATTTTTGGTTCGTTTTTAGTGCATTTTTGGTTCGTTTTTAGTGCATTTTTGGTTGCAGAAAGGCACATTAATGCTGTACATTTCTGCACAAAAAAGCATCCAAAAACACTCCGTGTGAAAGCACCCTTAGGCTTTGTGCACATGCATTATTTTGAACGGATGACAGATTTGTTTGGATGCAGAGAAAAACATATACGTTAACATATTCATTGACTTTTATAGGTAAACGGATGCAGCGTACACTGAAATTGTGTCCGTTTGTATAATGTCCATCAAATATCCGTTAAATTTTAACAGATGGAAGATGCCGGGCGCTGCATTTTTTCAAGATGAATGACAAAGTCATAGAATAGGTTTTTTTTAAAAGTTTGTCAATGGAGAATGTACCGTACTGTACGTGCCCATGTTGTAAGGAGATACGTTTGTATCAGTCATAAAAGTATAATCAAACCTACCCAATGATATTGCAAGGAAAAAAGGGCGACGGCCAATAGAAAAGATAGATAAAAATAAAAAAATAGGATGTCAAACGTCTGCTCAGAACAGTCACATTTGGCATACGTTTAGCGTATACATTATAACGTGCACAATTTGATGTATGGTCAACACAGTGTGCACTCAGCCTTATATTAGTTTTGTATTACTGTGGTATGTGAAATAAAGGGATTCCCTTTGTACATTGTTTATATATGTCATCTGTCTCTTTGGTCTATACTTGGAGTCTCCTTTGTCTCTTTTCCCCTCCTCTGTTCCTTTTCCCTTCTCTCCTCCTCCCCCCATGTCTACTCTCATTCTATTCCTCCCCTCTACAGTGTGACTCTCCATTGATATTATTACTATACGCACACGCTGTATTACTTTTCAGATAAGGGCTGAAGAAGGCTCCATTGTAACCAAAGCCATTTGGAGCCCTGGAGCCCTAAAAAAAGATTGACAGAATTTGGGAGGGGGACCTATAGCTCCTATATAGTTTTTAGCTGCTGTTTGTATAGCTGTATGGATTTAACCCCATCACCGCCTTAAGTGGGAATAACTTTTTGATACCTTTACCTATCCATGTGATTCAGAGACTATTTTCTCGTGCTTTAAATTAGCAAGAAATTTTGGTGCATACCGGTTTTGTTTGTAAAAAATATCAAAATGTTGTGAAAATATAAAAATTTTGCCATTTTCAAATTTCAGAAATGTCTGTGTAGGACAGATGGTACTTGTAAACTATTTTGTGCAGTATAACCATCTACCATGTGTCTTCTGTATGTTTGCATTATTTTTTAAATGTCTTTTTTTATGACATTAGGAGGCTTTTACATTTAATAGCAATTTTTCACATTTAAAAAAAATAAAATTTGCAACAGATATTTTTAGGGACAAGTTCGGTTCTTATGTGGCTTTGAGGGGTCTGTATGCAAGACACCCCCTTACAATGACTCCATACATGAAACTGCACTATTTACGCCTCAAAACAGTTTAGGAAGTTCGTTCTTTCTTTGGAGGTTTTACTGAAATTAAAGAAAAGTGGAGGAGAATTTAATTAATTTTTTTTGCAGATTTCAAATTTTTATCCATTATTCACTGGAACACTGTAGATGTGATGAGGTAAAAGAAACTATCTATTCCCCAGATTCTGCCTTTTTATAGATATCCCACATGTGTGTTATTTGACTCAACCACAAGCCTCAGAGTAGGAGGAGCACCTACTGGACTCTGGTTTCTCATTTTCATAATTTCATTTAGGTGCCATTTCAGGTTTGCAGACACCCTAAGGTGCTAAAGCTTAACACCCCTAAAATACTCCATATTGGAAGCTACACTCCATAAAGAATATACTCAGGCGTGTAGCGAGTTTATCAACCACACAAGTGTTTCACAGATTTTTTTTTTTTTTGCATTAGCCTTTGAAACTTAATTTTTTTCCATTAATTTGCAGTTTTCGCTACAAATGTTTTAGTTTCACAACAAAATCACCACTAAATTTGTTCCGCAATTTTTTCCAAGTTCGGCAATACCCTATATATGGGTGTAAACTGCTACATGGGCGCATGGCAGGGCGTACAAGGGAGAGAGCACAGATTTTGGTGGGGCCATGTCACATTTATAAAGTTTCAAAAGTAGCAGAACAAGTGAATTTTTGCAGAAGTCGCCCCATCTTAGGTTCAGCTCCCATCATGAATCTCTTTTAGGGTGCTTTTTGCATAAAACCATTGATTCCCCAATAATAGTTGGTGGTAATATTAATAGATTCAACTTCTATTTGCCAAATGGCTACTAAAGAGCAATTTCCCAACTATCACCCAAAATAGTGATAAAAAATGTAACTTTTAATGCTAGACCTGTTACAAGCACTATGGAAATCACCAGGTGGGATTGTGCACATACAATGAGCTGACGGCCACCAGTATATGAACAGGTCAGTACTGCAGCCGTGCTCTGCTCAATATTGGAGACCAAACTGACCAGGCGTTCACCATTAGCAAACTAACGAGCACCTGAGCTCTCCTCACTGCCTCATGGCCTGAGCTGAAGCTAGCTGTACTATGCTGCATACTGAAAGGCAACCGGTCCAGCGTTACTATGATATTAGAGGACTGGGTGCACATTGCTGCTGCACTGAACTAACATGATTGGCACAGAGCCTGAACCAAAAAGACTGCAGATATGTTTCACCACAGTGCCAGGGACTCTAAGGGTGTTGTGGGGCAAATGACTGCCAAAGGCCAATGCAGAGTCTTTTATAGGGTCCCTGAATGACATCACCAAGGACCGCCCAAACCACATCAGCCAATAGGCTCATCCCTGGATTAGAATACACCCACACACCTGACTGACAGGTGAACTAGCCAATCAAAGAAGATGATGCAACTGATAGGACCTACACCTAATGGTGCTTTCACACGGTGCAGTTTTGGTGCGGCTTTTTGGATGCGTTTTTTGTGCAACAATGACAGCATTAATTGCTGTGCCTTCCTGCACAAAAATCGCATCCAAAAAAAACGCACCAAAAACTCACCGTGTGAAAGCACCCTTAGGCCATGTTCACACGGCTTAATTGCGGGGCGTCATTAAACAATTACGGCGTGAGGTCGGGGGTGGGGCGGGAGTGGGGGCGGAGGGGGGCGGAGCGGCGGCCCGGAACCTCGTCGGCCCATAGACTATCATTACTAGCGACGCATATCCGCCGCTAGTAATTCACATGTCACTTATCTCCCCCCGCGGCGGATTCGCCGAGCAGGGAGAGGAGACATAATCCATAGTTCTCTATGAGAACTGTGAATTACTGCAATGACTGGCACGTATTTCAGCCCGTAATTTGCGCACTACGGCGCGAATTACGAGCTGAAATATTTGCCCAAATAAGCCGTGTGAACATCGTGGGTGACATGTATGAACGTTGGTGCTGACAGGCCAGCTCTAAATTGCTTTTAGGCTCAGTGCACACTGTGTTGTTTTGAACGGATGATGGAAGGGAGACGGATGCGTTAACGTGTTCATTGACTCCTATAGGTGGACGGATGCAACTTACATTCAGACCCTGAGTCCGTTTTTACACTTTCCGTCAAATATGCGTTTAATTGTAACAGATGGAGGACGCCGAGCGCTGCACTTTTACAAGTTGAAAAAAAAAAAAACGTATATATGTTACGGTATATGTTTTTTTACAGTGTATGTCAATGGAAAACTGATCCTAGTCTTTGTGCCCACGTTGCAAACGAATATGTTTGTATCCGTCATAACATATATAAACAAACTCATCCAATCAAATAGCAGGAAAAACGGGTGACAGCCAATAGAAATGCTAGTAAAGAAAAATAGAAAAAAAAAAACGGATGTCAAACGTGTGCACCAAACAGTGCTCATCTGGCATACATTTAATGCATACATTATACCGTGTACATTTTGACGGATGGTGAAACGCAGTGTGATGATGACAGGGGCTGTACTCCTGTGCTTTGCATCCATTACTGGTTTTGGCATACAAATACTTGGGGAAAAACATAGGGCGTCATGTATGAACGGGGCTGCGCCAGGAGTCTGGTGTCTCTTAAGCCCGATATCCAGAGCAGCCCCTTTCACAATAGTTTTACCAATATC
This sequence comes from Phyllomedusa bahiana, assembly GCA_025379985.1. Taxonomy (NCBI): domain Eukaryota; kingdom Metazoa; phylum Chordata; class Amphibia; order Anura; family Hylidae; genus Phyllomedusa; species Phyllomedusa bahiana. The sequence goes on along the minus strand of JAODAL010001016.1, from coordinate 55,138 downwards.
AGGTGCATTACAGGGCGCCCATGTTTGGGAGGTGGGATAAACAAAAAGACAGCAATCTTGGCAGTGTTTTTTACTTTAATTTTTTTACAGCATATCATGCAGCATAAAGGTATGTTCACACGGCGTAATTTGGCGAGCATTTCGCCGCGTATTTCGCTGCGTATTGTGCATTACAGGCAGCAAAATGTGCACCGCAATTACGGTAATTCATAGCTCTCATAGAGAACTATGGATTATGCCGATCGTATTGTACGCGTGGGGAGATAAGTGACATGTCAGCTATTTGCAGTGATTACGCGTTGCGAGTAATGAATGTCTATGGGGCCGGCAGGCTGATTAGCGCGACTCCAAAAACACCTGCCGTATTGTGGCGCGTACTGTATGTGCCGCAATTACACCGTGTGAACATACCCTAAAAGAAAACGATATAGAGCCACAACTGTTTTGTCTTTCTGTATATGGATCTGTGTAGGAGCTTGTTTTTTGCGGGATGAGTTGACCTTTTCATTGATACCATTTTGAAGGGGAAATGACTTTTTGATTGTATTTGGGAGGCAGAATAAAGAGAATACTGCACCTGAGTTCAGGGAGCGTGCAGAAGGCGGCGCACTACAACGATAGCTTCAGCACGGTAAATCCAGGCGCATTACTGCTGGGACAGGTAGAGCACTTTCAAAGTGGTTTACCTGAGCCATAAATGTCGTGTTAGCGCTAGAATGCGCCTGATTTATGACTCACTGTAGAGCGGGTTCATAAATCAGGCACATTCTATGCTATTATTATGCGCGTGAAATTTGGTGTTTAAGCGCCAAATTTCATACACGTGGCCCATAGTGTGCACTGAGCCAAAGGATACCTTCTCACACGGCGTACATTTGCACACTGCAGGACACCAGGTGTTTTAGGAGCATGCGCTCACTTCTTTCACCCGCTGCTCTCTCTATGAGAGCAATGAATTACCGTAGTTACAATCCGTATTCGGTCTGAAAGACGCTGTGTTAACATAGCCTAAGTCTTAGGGAATGTTCACACGGCTGATTCTGGGACGGATTTCAGCCGTATCGCGCGCCGTACTGCGCTCCAATACGGCTGGAATACGTCCCAGTCATTACGGTAATTCACAGTTCTCATAGAGAACTATGGTTACGTCTCCTCTCCCCGCCCGGCGTATTTGGCGTATGTGACATGCACATTTTCCCGGCGGGATACACACCGTGGATAATGGATGTCTATGGGGCCGGCGAGCTGCTGTCCTGCTGCACGGCACACGCCGTAATTGCGTGCGAAATCCGTGCCGCAATTACAGTGTGAATAAGCCGTGTGAATGGGCCTTAGTGCACACCGCGTCTGACCATACACCAAGATGTGTACGTTATAACCTATGTCGGGCGTGCACTGATTGGAGCAGACGTTTGACATCCTTTTTTTTTTTTTTAAATAATTCTAACTAGCTTTTCTATTGGCCGTCACCTGTTTTTCCCGGCAATTTGATTGGGTAGGTTTGGTTATATTTCTATGACAGATACAAACATATACGGATACAGCAAGGGCACAAACACTGGGATACACTCTCCATTGACACACAATGTAAAAAACGTATAATGTAACGTTCACATTTTTTTTTCAACTTAAAAAAAGCGCAGCGCCCGCCTTCCTCCATCTGTTATAATCTAAGACATATTTTATGGAAAGTGTATAAACGGACACCGTCACTGTATGTTGAGTCAATTAACACGTTAAAGCATACATTGTTCCTTGTGTCAGAGCGGATCCATCATCCATTTAAAATAGCGCAGTGTGCCCTCAGCCTTATTGGGTCTTAAGTATGAAAACTGTCCAGACTTTTTTGTTACCCATAGCAACCAATCAAAGCTCATAGAAACCAATCAGAGTGCATAGAAACCTATCAGAGCTTCTAGTAACCATTTAGAGCCCATAGCAACCAATCAGAGCTCATAGCAACCAATCAGAGCCCATAGCAACCAATCAGAACCCATAGCAATCAATCAGAGCCCATAGCAATCAATGGGAGCTCGTAGCAACCAATCAGAGCCCATAGTGACCAATCAGAGCCCATAGAAACCAATCAGAGATCATAGCGATCAATCAGAGCCCATAGTGACCAATCAGAGCCCAAAGCAACCAATGGGAGCATATAGCAACCAATGGGAGCTCATAGCAACCAATCAGAGCCCATAGCAACCAATAAGAGCCCATAGCAAATAATCAGAGCTTCTTTTTTTTTTTACGTATACAGAGCTGTATAATGTTTGCTTGTTTTTTGGGAGGACAGACTGACATTTTTATTGATACCACATTGGCATTTATATGACTTTTTGATCGCTTTTTATTTCATTTTATGTCCTGTGGAATGAACAAAAACTGCAATTCTGCTATTGTGTTTTATTTTTTAAGGAATTTATCGTGCCAGCTAAATAACAAGACAGATTAAGAGGCAAGGTCGTTCCGCACACGGTGATATCAAATATGTGTACTTCTTTTATTTTGATCTTTTTGGGGGTCGACTGGCGTTTGTAATGGGAACATGGCGATGTATGTGCTTTTACTTTATTTTTTTTTGTGTTTTACTTTTTTGTTACTTTTTTCACTATTACTGTTTGTACACTGGTGTCCATAAGGGACTTGCCTCAGTAATCTATAAGATGACTGATACAATACATAGCAGTCCATGTCTACCCTGCTGTGTATTGACAACTGTCAGTCATCGTGACGGCTGTGCTGACATCACAGGCAACCCAGAAGCCTTTGTTAGGCTTCCATGTTCCCATAGAAGCATTCGGCAGCCCTCTGTCTGTCTTCTCCTTAGCTGTTGCGTTTGCATCAGCGTGGTCTGCGTGCTAGACGACAGACAAGGGTATCTGACCGTTACTTGACCTGGCTTATGCATAGCGTGCACCTTGACATCTTCAGCATCATTGGCAGCCATCATTTATATTCAGAGTGAATTGACTTTCATCACTGAACATCACTGAGGAGCACTGGTCCCTTATACAGAGTAGATGCTACTTGGCCCATGCAAAACGATGATGCCTGTGCCTGGTGTGTGGTCAGGTTGTCTAGCACGCAGATCACGCTGATGTAAATAGTTATGAATGTTCTGATGTGACACTTGGTGCCTCTCACCTCCCTTAAACATGCCTCCGCAGGGCATTGGTTACAATGAAGCGCTCATCAGTGTGTGACGGAGCCGAAGGATGTTCACTTCTTTGCCTTTCTGTGACTGTTCCAGTCTCTCTGTCTCTGATACAACCTGCTGATGACTCTGTGACACTCTAAGCTCAGTTGCCACTTCTGTCTAAGAGCATCCTGCTTGAAGCCTGGCCACGGCACGATACCATTGATCTATTGTAAGGTGTTGTCTTGGTCTCATGATGCCACACTGTGAACAGCAGGATGAGGAGGACGGTTTAAATCCCGATTCACATTGATCCCCTAAATGTATTGGGCAATTCAGGGATCAAACACTTGTTGGGAACTTTGCCATTTAGCAAGTTGTGCAAAAAGTACTGAAAACATTGAATAGTTGGACGTGTGCATCTAAATGGAAGAGATGGATCATTTAGTTCAACTTAAAAAATGTCAAGAAATGTTATGTTCATCCTAAAATTTCAACCGAAGCCAAATATCCCTAACTTTTGTGAGTAATGTATGTGTGCATAGTGTGATACTGTGAGGAGGATAAGGTTTAGGAATAGATACAACTTCCTGTTTTCTCTCCTTTTTCCTCTTTCTCTCACCCAAAGAACTGACAGAAACATTTGCCCTATCTTTAGCCCTTACCTGTAATGATGCCTGTATAATTGTATCAGTTTCTATCGTCTCTACCTCTATATCTGATATTATGATATTATTATGACTTTCATGAGTTATCAGTTATCAATCCTCTGGCCTTGATTCCCTAGAGATTTTCTCCACAGAGAGTTTGTCCTCTCCTAAGTGCTGTTGGATGACTCTTTGTAGCTTCGGGATTTGCTATTTTTGGCATTTTTTTCATAATTTTTTTTCTGGACACTACTAGTTATTTGTTCCAGGCACTGAAATAAGTGGTCAAAAAAATAGTAATAAATAAATAAAAAAAGTGTCATATGTATGTTTTATAAACTGTTACAGCTTCTATGTTGCAGATCAGGAGTCAGGTGGACGTCACTGGCCAAGTTATTTTGGACTAATTTTAACTAATAGAGGATGTTAAACCTCATGTTGTGAAGAGACTGAGCTGTAGAAGTGTCCGGCCTTAGGGTATGTTCACACGGCGTGTTCGGTCCATGTGAACATGTGCTTTTGGATGCGTGTTTGGGTCTAAACATACCCAAACACACATCTGACAGTGAACAGTGTGATTTTACACCACTCGCAATGTAAAACACATATCAGCGTCTTTTGGATCTGTTCCAAGAATTGTCATGTCAATTTTTGGTCTGAACGATGCAGCAAGAGCCCTATAATAAAGTATTCAAGTCTGGAAGGGAGAGGCATGGACTGCACATCGGCACACTATACATTGCTCTAATGCTTCTCAGCAAAACTTTACAAAAAATGAACAGGAGGTTCTTAGCAAATTTTTTGATCAAAACGTATGAACCCAATTGCTACTTCACGGCGACCTCTATAAAGTGGGTCCCTACTCTAAATGGGGGCAGCACTGCATGGCGGCCACCGCCGCAGCAAAAGCCACACAGATGAGGGGCACAGCCCAGTGGCCCAACAGCCCCACTGCTGCCAGACCTAGCCCCTTGACTCTGGGCTGCACCACCACACCATCACAGCAACAATGACCGCCCATACAATACCGCCACCAAAAAAAGGAAAGGTTGACACAGTTTACCTCTCCTGGGCTCCCTGTAAGCAGACAGAAAGAAAAAGGGCATTAACTCTTAGGGCATGTCCTCACGGCACGGGTTTTCAGCCGGTTTTCAGGCGGTTTGCTGTTTTTCAGACCGCCTGAAAAACTGACCGAAAATGAGCACAATGGTGCTCTATGGAAAACCCGTACAGGGCAGTTTTCAGTCCGGCGGTTTTTCCGCCCGCGGTCCGGCCGCATAACATTCTACAAGCACATTCTTCCGTCCGGTTTTCGGACGGAATCTGTGCTTGTGAATGTGAAGGGGGGGGGCTTAAAGCCATCCCCCCCGCGGCCATGGGGACGGCCGCAAAACAGGACAAGTACCGGTCGGGTAAACCGACCGATATTTGTCCTCTGCAGTGTGGACACACCCTTATACAGACTACTGCTAATTAAAAACACCTGCTCCAAATGGGGAGGAGTGCTGGTTCATGTGTGCAAAGAAAGACATATATATTAATAAAGTATAGAGTGCGATCCTGCTGTATCCAACACAGATCCAAACAAGCACCTGCATGTTGGATCCATGTTGGATCCGATCGACGCTACATTTTTGGATGCGATTCTCGGGTCCATCACAGACCCGAATCGTATCCAAAAACGCAGTGTGAACATACCCTTAAGGATGGTGTAATCATCATCTTTGGGTGGGGACGATTGTGAAGCAGGAGTGAGGATCTTCAGTATGGTCATTGGTGCCCCTAAAGCACTTCACTCCTTCTGTGCCCATTTTGACACCAAAAATAAACATGTTTGTGTGCATGTATTCCAGAGTTTGCTTACGGTACTTTGAGTTGTATTAATTAAAGTTAAGGCTCCTCCTATATAAAAAGTCTCCTGATCATATATCTAATAATTCCTATTTTTCTGAGCATTCAAGCAAAAGTGAACATCAGCTTATAATAACTACGATGAAGAACTCTTTCCGAAATGCGTCAGTCCTCTAATCATGCACTACTGATGTGTTGGTGCCGCTGCCTATACTTTCTGCATCATTTTGGATTATTTTATTTTTTTTTAAATGAAATAAAGTATCTAAAAAAATGCATGCCAGAATCCTCATTACTTTGGAAGTTGGTGTTCACTTTTGCTGGCATGCACTAAGGCGTTGGCTTCCTGGAGGATTCACTATTTGACTTGCATGATCTGACTATTGTTCCATTTCTCAGAGGATTGCACTATATTCTAAGCAGATGTGAATAAACACCAGGACTATTTGCTTTTTTCAACTATTTAATGTAATTGTAGGATGACTGGTCCATCCATTGAGCACCCATCAAAAAAATGGAGATGTGCATCACAATTATATTCTATAGTGAAGTAGGAAGAAGTCATAATAACAAAACTCAACCGTGTATGTTTATGGTCACTTGGAGCCCCATGTTATGAAAAAATGTTTAGGTCTAAAACTCACTCTTTTGCCCATAGTAACCTAAAGGGCGAAAAAGTGAGTTTTAGACCAAACAGGTTCATACATGTGGCCCTTGGTGTTTGCTTCGTCTTGTCTGCTTGTTTTCCAATAGATACTGTAGATCTGATCACCTTGGATGAACCACATCCCCTGGTAATGTCAAATGCCCCAAAATGTATTGAATAAAGAGAAAAATTATTTTTAAAATTAGATTTATTAATTTAAAAAAATAGGAGTATGGACAAATCTCACCTCCAAGTGAGTACAAGGTCGTCTATGTAGCGTCCCCCCCGCCCCACATAGAATCAGACAAGGGATTATGAACAAAAATATATACATTCTTCCCAAATGGGAAAAAAACTCCTCTTCTTCTTTAGAGTGAGAAATTTTGATCCCTCTTTAGAAATCATTTTGTGTCTACACTGCAAGTTGAATACCTTTTTTCTGATGGTCTAATGTGGTATGGACGCTACATAGTCAACCTAAGGAAGGGGATGTGGTTCCATCCAAAGCAATTACATCTTTGTACAGGAAACCACAAGCAGGCAATACTATTTTGGAGGAGACCTTATGCGGGCCAATGAGGAAGTATGCTAGAATGAAGACAGCTTGCTTGGATCACCATAATACAAAAGCAAAAAAAAATTGGTCTTTTTGTTTGGCTTCAGTAGCGTAGGTTTCTCTTTGCCACCCATAGGTCAATAGATAGATGGATAGATGAACCTTTGTGTACCTAATGTACCTACATTTTCCTCTTCTATAGTTAAAATGAATGTTGCACTCTGGTTTTCTTGCGGTCATGGAACACTATTGTTACATCCGTCTCAAAATGAGGAAGTCTTTTTTTTTCTTCTCGGCAACCTGCAAGATAAAGACAAAAAAAGTGAAAATCAAATAGACAGTCAGCCATATGTCATTAAAGGGGTGATCCCACCATAGACTATGATGGTATATTGATAGGATAAGCCATAAAAGTATGATAGGTGCAGAGCCAACCTCTAGGAATGGACCCTGGAAAGTGTCAGCTCAGAATGGAGAGCCATTTAGGTTTGTGCAGGACTCTTCTTTCTGTATTATGGAAGTTCTGAGTCCGGCCAAACATTCCAGTCCTCTTTACTGGGAATTCCCATGGAGGAGAATGGAGAACACAGCACTCGCCTGTACTGGAAACTCCCATAGAACAGAATGGAGAACACAGCACTCCCCTGTACTGGGAACTCCCATAGAACAGAATACAGAGAACACAGCGCTCCCCTGTACTGTGAACTACCATAGAACAGACTACAGAGAACACAGCGCTCCCCTGTACTGGGAACTCCCATAGAACAGAATACAGAGAACACAGCGCTCCCCTGTACTGTGAACTCCCATAGAACAGAATGGAGAGAACACAGCACTTGCCTGTACTGGGAACTCCCATAGAGAAGAATGGAGAACACAGCACTCACCTGTACTGGAAACTCCCATGGAACAGAATGGAGAGAACACAGTGCTCCTCTGTACTGGGAACTCCCATGGAATAGAATGGAGAATACAGCGCTCCCCTGTACCGGGAACCCCCATAGAACAGAATGGAGAACACAGCGCTCTCCTGTACTGGGAACTCCCATAGAACAGAATACAGAGAACACAGCACTCCCCTGTACTGGGAACTCCCATAGAATAGAATGGAGAGCACAGTGATCACCTGTACGGGGAACTCCTATAGAACAGAATGGAGAAGCCAGTACTCCCCTGTACTGGGAACTCCCATAGAACAGAATGGTTGTAATCCACCCACGCCTTCTCGGTGGAGAGCCTGCATAATGCTGACAGCCAGCTCCCCGCTCTATCAGCTGAACACCTATTGTGCAGTTGTGAGCTCTTCACGGACATGTTAAAAAAATATGTGCAGAGTTAGATGTTGACCGTCCGGACGTTTAAAGTCAATGGGAGGTCGGCATCTATCTAAAAGAAAGCAATTCAAGGTTCAAGGAAAGAACCTCAGATTTAGATGCATAATGGTTATAGCAGTAATGCATTTTAAAATAACCTATATACTCACATATCTGAGCACCTGCAGTGTCCTGCTGTATTCTTGGTGTGTGCACATATTTGTATTGGGTGTTATATGTTGTATTTGTGTATAGGAATCCTGGATGTGCCTTCCTCCATTGAACAACCCTGTTGCATGTATTCCGGTATACTTGCTCGTTCTCACCCACCTGGATTTCAGCACCTGGTTGATCCTGTTTACGGGGAACGTCTATAGCTCCATCTAGTGGGTATTTCTTCTATAGAGATCTTACAAAAAGAGGAAGTACATGTAAGTAAATCTCTTCGAATTATCTTAGGTTTTCAGCTCCTTTTAGTTCCTCTTTCACACAAGTCCTTCAGTCATCCCTCACTATGTCCTGGGTGCTGCTTCTTGGCTTGATATGGGGTAGGTGCTGTAAACTTTGTGTCTTGACTTTGTCCACATTCTAATGTGGTTCTAGTTGTGCCATCACATGAAAGTATATTATGTACTAACATCTGTGTCTGATCTAGGCACGTCCTACAGACCGCACAGCATACAAGTCTGAGAAAGATGAAATTTTAACATTATGAAGTAGATACATTTATATTTTAATTATTTTTGCCTTATAGTATGACGTGTTCAATGTTAAACATCAGGTAATGTAAATAGCTTCATAGCAAAGCGCTAAAGTGGTGGATTGTGTCAACCAAGGCAAAAAGGTCTGGTTTGTTCTCCCCTTTAGTTAGTCCGTAACAGAACATACAGATGTAGCAGAGTCCAGCTTGTCCGTGATATCACGGCTTTTCGTGTTATCTGCTCTCATCTGTAAACAAAAGCCATTGAAAAGCCTTGAGAAATTAGAGATAACACTCTGTAACGTGATATCATGATTCAGTTTAGTTCTGCTACATCTGTATGTCACCTCTAAGGATCTTTAGTTATAATCTGGAACAGATCCAGGGTTACAAACAAGATCAGTTCTGTAGGTTTGTTTTGAAGTGGATTTGTATCTAAATTGGAACAGATACTTTTTATAAGTTTTATTCCAGTAAAAAAAACTTTGCATAGTATATAAAAGGGTTGGAACTATACGCGTTATTCCTCGACATCACCGCTCTTCTGCCCGGAACTTACCTCTCCCCGCTCCTGCTCCACTCCCATCCTCTGTCGTCTGCCGGTGCGCACATATTACAAACAAGATTGGTTTTGTGGATTTGTTTTGAGGTTGAATTTGTATCTAAGTTGGAACAGATACATTTTATAAGTTTTATTCCAGTAAAAAAACTTTGCGTAGTATATAAAAGGGTTGTAACTATGCGCGCTGTGTTCCTCGACATCACCGCTCTTCTGCCCGGAACTTACCTCTCCCCGCTCCTGCTCCACTCCCATCCTCTGCTCGTCTGCCGGTGCGCACATATTACAACAAGATTGGTTTTGTGGATTTGTTTGAGGTTGAATTTGTATCTAAGTTGGAACAGATACATGTTATAAGTTTTATTTGAGTAAAAAGCTATGCATTGTATAAAAAGGGTTGTAACTCTGCGTGCTGCGTTCCTTGACACCGACACTCTTCTTCTCGGAACGTACCTCTCCCCGCTCCTGCTCCATTCCTATCCTCTGCTTGTCTGCCGATGCGCTTATATTACAAACAAGATTGGTTCTGTAGGTTTGTTTTGAGGTTGAATTTGTATCTAAGTTGGTTGGAACAGATACATTTTATAAGTTTTATTCCAGTAAAAAAAGGTTTGCATTGTATAAAAAAGGGTTGTAACTCTGCGTGCTGCGTTCTTTCACACCGCCACTCTTCTTCTCGGAACTTACCTCTCCCCGCTCGTGCTCCACTCTGTCTTCTGCTTGTTGCCGGTGCGTCTACCAGTTCCCTAAGATGTGCATGCGTCGGCTTTTTTAGGTTTAACCCCTTCAGGACACAGCCAGTTTTGGACCATAGAGCAGAGCCCCATTTTTTTAAATTTGACATATGTAAATTTTTGTTGGAATAACTTTTAAAAACTTTTACCTATCCATGTGATTCACAGACTGTTTTCTTGTGACACATTGTGCTTTGGATTGTAAGACATTTTTGAAAAATACAATTCTTGCTTATTTAACATCAAAATGTTTAGAAAATTTAGAAACATTTCAAGTTCAAACATGTTTCTATCTAAGACAGTTATAGCACACAAAATTGTTAATGAGTAGCATCTAATTATCACAGAAGCACCGTAGCCAACAGTTGTTGTTTAAGCAGACACTTTGACGACCCGCTCCTCATTTATCCAAGACTTCACAAGCAGATGTGCTGCTCCATTAACCCCTTAACGACCACGCACCGTCTTTTGTCGTCGGCTGGTGCGGGTCGTTTGTCTACAGCGGCATCTGTTGCCATCGCTGCAGACATCGGAGTTTGCGGCTCCGGGTGCCGCAGCTGTGCTGGGATCGGGGCTGTACTACACAGCCCTGATTCCAGAGCATCTCCTGCAAGCACTGGGGAGCGGGGGAAACCTCCGCAACCCAATGCTTTAACTCTTTGATTGCGGCAGTGCGTTATTGCAGCACAATCAAAGGGATCCCCTGCTCTGTCGGGTGATCGGAACACCCGGTCACCCGACAGAGCTCGGGGAACGGCTGCACAGTCAGCCCTGGGGACCTAGAATGGCCCCAGAGCTGTCTGTGTATGAAGCCAGTGACCAGGACACACTGTGTGCTGTCCAGGTCACTGCCTGTGTCAAAGTGACACATATTAGAATATATTAGCATATATGAATATGCTAATACATTACTAAGTGGGGTTTTTTTTGTTTTTTTTAAGTAAAACAGTTCTCCCTTCATGGGATTAAAAAAAAAGTAAAAAATAAAAAACGTGGGAAAAAAATGAATAAAAAAAATAAATAATAAAATAAAAATAAATATTTAATAAAAAATAATTGTGCATACATTACACACACAAAAACCTACACATATTAGGTATCCACACGACCGTAATAACCTGTAGAATTCATCTAACAAGTTATTAAGTGTGGAATGTGAATGGTGTAAAAAAAAATGTAAATAACAAAAAAAAAAATTCTGCAATAATTTCTAAATGAACTTAAACTATTTCCCCATAAAGTACAACTTGTCCCGAATAAAACGAGGCCTCATACAACTGCGTCATTGAAAAAATAAAAAAGTTACAACTGTTGAAACACAAGGAAGGAAAAACTAAAAAAAATGTTCTGGTCATTAACTACTTTTCAGGCCTGGGGCTTAAAGGGTTAAAGAATACACATATTTTCAATCTATTTCCTTTTTCACTTTTACTTCATTTTTTTCAGTTTTTCATATTTTCATACAACATCGCCTTTTAATATGTTCATCAACAGGACAAACCGCAACCAACCTGTTCAGGCCATATATTATATACAGGCTCTTGGCTCATGCATCATTATATTGTGGCATACATCACCATTTGGATGAGCTGAAACTGCTCTGGTAGCGATGCTACAATTTGTAACACCACACCTGCGCTATGTTTCGGGAGCCATGCCCTTTTCTCAAGCGTGTCCACTACCTATTTCCTATCCTATTTATACCCCTTCTCCTAAATACTTATATATGCATATACTATCATAAACATTTAGGGAGACATGGGTTATCGGGTTATTCACCCTTTTCGGGCATAAAATGCCCCTAACTGAGCGGCTACGATGTCTAATGCACCTAATGAATGTGTTAGGCCGTGTTCACATGACTTATTCCCGACGGATTTGTGAGCCGGATTGCGCTCACAAATCCGGCGTGAATAAGGTCGGAGTGGGCGGGGGCCAGATGCGCGGCGGGCGCCGCTCCCGGCCCCATAGACAATGCATTGTTTAATAATGTGCATGTCAATCTCCCCCGCGGCGGATTCGCCGAGCGGGGAATGGACGGAATCCACTGTTCTCTATGAGAGCAGTGGATTACCGTAATTACTCCGACGGATTGGCGCCGTACTGCAGCGCAAATCCGGTGCGCAGTATGGCACCAATCCGCGGCAAAATAAGCCGTGTGAACGAGGCCTTAGGCGCATTGCTCGTAAGACTATGTTCACAAGGCTTAAACTGGGATGTATCTCGCCCCGTATTTCGCGCCGTTCTGTACGAAATACCGGGTGAGATACGTCCCAGTCATTACGGTAATCCACAGTTCTCATAGATAACTTCAAGGTAATCCGTCACTCATGTGAGGTAAATCCACAAGACGTATATCCAGAAAAAACACACTCTTTATTGCAAAAAGGTTATAAAAACAGGATTAAAAAGATTCATTACAAATAAGGGCCGACGAACGGGCCTGAAACGCGTAAACCATGTCATTACTGGAATGTTTTTAATCCTGTTTTTATAACCTTTTTGCAATAGAGAGTGTGTTTTTTTCTGGATATACGTCTTGTGGATTTGCCTCACATGAGTGTTGGATTACCTTGAAGATTTCAGGTCCTCATGTAGAGGATATATCCTGGGCCATGGTGTCCTCATGTAGAGTTTATATCCTGGACCATGATGTCTTCATGTAGAGTATATATCCTGGACCATGGTGTCCTCATGTAGAGTATATATCCTGGACCATGGTGTCCTTATGTAGAGTATATATCCTGGACCATGGTGTCCTCATGTAGAGTATATATCCTGGACCATCGTCTCCTCATGTAGAGTATATATCCTGGACCATGGTGTCCTCATGTAGAGTATATATCCTGGACCATGGCGCCCTCATGTAGAGTATATATCCTGGACCATGGTGTCCGCATGTAGAGTATATATCCTGGACCACGGCGTCCTGTTGTAAATTCATAGAGAACTATGGATTACGTCTCCTCTCCACGCTCGTACAATATATTCTAATGACTTCTCTTTTATTTCCAGCCTATCTGTAGCCTTTATACATGTTTGGGGCATTACTAATGCACCTAAGTTTCGTAAAGCGCCAAGCACACAGGCGAGGGGCGGGGACCTTTAGACTCCATTTATGAACCACAAAAACTCATTTCATACATTCAGGCGCATTTTACACTGAAAAATAGATGAGAAAATGAACTTTGACGCATTCGATTCATACATGTCTCCCTTAAAATCCAATAAAGACATAGGGCCACATGTATGAAAACTGTTTAGGTCTAAAACTCACTTTTTGCCCATAGATTACTATGGTAAAAAAAGTGAGTTTTAGACCTAAACAGTTTTCATACATGTGGCCCATAGAAGCAATTCTTACTAGGAGCTGCTAATTTGGTCATTTTGTCTGAGATCGGCAGCAGTAAGGCTATAGCCAGTTGCACCGTAGCACCTCCGTACGGCGCATGCGCAAAAGATTCAACAATCTTTATCACCTACTTACCGCTTCGGAGCTACAGTAGGAGAGAAGACAGTGTGACTGTATCTTTACTAGAGGCTATCAATATATTGCCTAGCACTAAGCCTAATTAACCCCTTAGTGGTATAAACATCTCCATTAGTACTAAACCAAGTCACACCTATATAGACCCAGCAAAAACATATGTTACCCCTTATTTGCTGGAAGCTGAAAATATGGATGTGATTGACACAAATTTGACAATAATTCTGACTTCAGATCATCTATGTGTCCCAATCGTGTATCTTGTACAAAAAGTACATAACTCCCTCAAAGCCCCCTGGGCCGCCCAATAGTTTCGGGTATTGGCGCTATTTTTCAGCCTTTAGATATCTATGTCGATGTTTTTTTTACAGGAGATAGTTCAGAAACTCCTAAGATGTCTAGAAGACACAAGTGATTTCTTGGATAGATTGGATAGGCCAGGATGCAGGGGACATCACCATTATGTGCACATTGGATGTGAAAAGTTTGTATACAAACATACCAGGAAAGTATGGAGGGCGTTGGAAACAAATAATGTGAAAATCCAAAATTAACCAATCGTAATATCTCCTTCCTCTTTGATATCATCTTGACAAAAAGCTCTTTTAGATTTGGCAGAGAGTATTACTTGCAGCGACCACAAAAATGTGACCCCAACATAATGCAAAATGGGGATTAAAGAAAATGAAGCAGATATTAATCCAGATAAAGCGCGTCCTTCCATATAACATCAGAAAGAGCTGCTGGAAGCTGGAAATCACTTTCTATGATGAGGACAGGAGCTTCTTTGGGTCATGGACTTTATATACAATGGACCAGAAAGAAAGAAAATGGGGTCCTCACCTGCTGCCCAAAGGAGCCGCTCATACTAGCACATGTAAGAGCAGTACAGATCATGTAGAACCGCAGTGTACTGTAGAGAGGAGCTATTGACTGCCAATGACTGCATGCACCTCACTAATACATGTAAGAGCAGTACAGGACATGTAGTACCGCACTGTACTGTAGAGAGGAGCTATAGACTGCCAATGACTGCATGCACCTCACTAATACATGAAAGAGCAGTACAGGACATGTAGTACCGCACTGTACTGTAGAGAGGAGCTATAGACTGCCAATGACTGCATGCACCTCACTAATACATTTAAGAGCAGTACAGGACATGTAGTACCGCACCGTACTGTAGAGAGGGGCTGTAGACCACCAGTCACTGCATGCACCTCACTAATACATGTAAGAGCAGTAAAGGACATGTAGCACCGCTCTGTGCTGTAGAGAGGCGCTATAGACCTTCTATCACTGTATGCACCTCACTAATACATGTAAGAGCAGTACAGGACATGTAGTACCGCACTGTACTGTAGAGAGACGTTATAGACCATCAATCACTGCATGTGTCTCACTAATACATGTAAGAGCAGTACAGGACATGTAGTACTGCACTGTACTGTAGAGAGGCTCTATAAATCACCAATGACTGCATGTACCTCACTAATACATGTAAGAACAGTACAGGACATGTAGTACTGCACTGTACTGTAGAGAGGCGCTATAGACTGCCAATCTCTGTATGCACTGCACTAATACATGTAAGAGCAGTACAGGACATGTAGAACCGCACTGTACTGTAGAGAGGCGCTATAGACCACCAATCACTGGATGCACCTCTCTAATACATGTAAGAGCAGTACAGGACATGTAGTACCGCACTGTACTGTAGAGAGGCGCTGCTAGACCACCAATCACTGCATGCACCTCACTAATACATGTAAGAGCAGTACAGGACATGTAGTACCGCACTGTACTGTAGAGAGGCGCTGCTAGACCACCAATCACTGCATGCACCTCACTAATACAGGTAAGAGCAATACAGGACATGTAGTACCACACTGTACGGTAGAGAGACGTTATAGACTTCCAATCACTGCATGCACCTCATTTATACATGTAAGAGCAGTATAGGACATGTAGTACCGCACTGTACTGTGGAGAGGCGCTCTAGACCACCACGCACTGCATGCACCTCACTAATACATGTAAGAGCAGTATAGGACATGTAGTACCGTACTGTACTATAGAGAGACGTTATAGACCACCAATAACTAGTGTTGAGTGATTATTATCGACAAAGTTGAAATTGGCACGGTTTTTATGTTGATCGGATTTTTTCGATCACCCGATAATTTAGATTAAAATCTGCGCATAATCTATTAATATCGCGCCATTTTCGGCATTTCCTTTCATTTTGGCGGCCAGCAAATCAGCTTAGAGAATAGAGCAGGGTGAGCTGGGTGTGCGACGTCATGACTGGGATGTGTATGGTTGTGATTGGCTGGAAAAATCACATGACCTCTCGTTTTACATAGAACAGCCCTTCCTGTCCAGCATCAGTGTGTGTCTGTGTATCATAGGAGCAGGACGTGTGCTCGGTCTATCTCAAAACAGCTCAGCGAAACTGTTCTCTTTGTTCACACAGACAACTATGCTTTTTGCTGTGAACATCAGAACTTAGGTAGATTAGAGATTTTCAGTTTTTAGTTACTTAGGCTGAGAATTTTAAAGGAGCATCTAGCGCTGTACAACCGCAGAGGGAGGTGCGGGGGGGGGGGAGGAGGGGGGGTGCGGGCGAACACAGACAGGCAGGCAGGCAGGCAGGCAGGATTTTGAAAGGAGAGTGGATATTATGCAGCCCAGACTCTGCTTTGGCCCTGCATTGAATTGGGTTTTTATTAACAGTTTTTGGCCAGTTTTTGGTGAAATATTAGCTTGTATTTTGTGCAGCCTGTACTTATATTAGGATACAGATCTTTGCTCGTAACTGCAGGTGTATTTGATAGGTGCAAAACTCACCTTTTATTATCTGTACACGATTTAATTAGTTTTTTTTCACTTTGGCGCAGCTCAGTTTTGTTCAAAGACCCACTTTGTACTCACAATAGGATACAGAACTTTTCTAGTCACCATAGGTGTATTTATAGGTGCAAAAAACACGTTTTATTATCTGTACACAATTTAATTAGGTTTTGTTCACTTTGGCGCAGGCCATTTTTGTTAAAAGACCAATCTTGTGCAGATATTACCATCCAGAAATTTGCTAGTTATTGCAGGTGTATTTATAGGTGCAAAAACCACCTATTATTAACAGTACACAATTTAATTCCGTGTTTTTCACTTTGGCGCAGCCCAGCTTTGTTCAAAGACCCACTTTGTACTCACAATAGGATACAAAACTTTCTAGTCACCGCAGGTGTATTTATAGGTGCAAAAAACACATTTTATTATCCGTACACAATTTAATTAGGTTTTGTTCACTTTGGCGCAGCCCAGTTTTGTTAAAAGACCAATCTTGTACGGATATTACCATAAAGAAATTTGCTAGTAATTGCAGGTGTATTTATAGGTGCAAAAACCACCTTTTATTATCCGTATACATTTCAAATAGGTGTTCTTTTTACTTTGGTGTGGCCCAGTTTTGTTCATAGAGCCACCTTGTACTTAAATTTGAAAACAGAAATTTTGTAGTCACCGCAGGTGTATTTATAGGTGCAAAAAAACACCGTTTGTTATCCGTATAATTTTTAAATAGCTGTATTGCACGTAGTGCGGCCCTAGTTTTTTTCAAATAGCCACATTGTACGACAATTCTGATAGAAAAATTTTCTAGCAACTGTTCTCGTTTGTCATTGCTGCTAAAAACGCAATTTCTCATCCGTGTAACTTCTGAATAGTTTGATTGCGCTCGTTGAATCTCAGTTTGCGCACTTGTATGATAGTTTTTTGAAAACTATCAATTCCTAGTCCTACTGGGCAGTTGTAAATCCATGGGACTGATGGAAGAACACTGTTGATTTTGTCTTACGGTTCTTCCACCAGACCGCATTTCACAGGTATTTGCTAGAAACATTTCAGCTACTAATCCTAGTTGGCTGTAGGAAATTAGAGGGATTTAAGAATAGCTGTGATTTGCCGTCTATTAATAAGAGACTTTCAAAAACTCTTCCATACCTTCTTAAATTTTTATCTTATGAACATGGAGCGAAATGCATGTGGTAAGCGAGCAAAGAGGAGTGTAGGACATGGAGGTAGAGGTACGAGAGAAGGTGCTCCTTCCAAGGCTGGCGACAACTAGAGATGGGCGAATTTCTCAAAAACTCGGTTCGGTGACTTCGCCGAATTTTCCGACAAAATTTGTTTCGGTCTGAATTACTTTGGGACGAATCGCGTTAAAAAACAGCTATTTCCAGACTGCACAGAGCCTGCAGGGTGCTGTACAACGTTGTGCCATGCTTAAATATGCAGAGGGAGCTTGGTTTGGTGTTCATACAAGGTTGTGTTTTAGTATGACACGCAGATGACTGCCGCCGCTCTTAGAATTGCTTCACTATAAAATTCCCTGGGCACTTAAGAGGGCAAAACTGACCAAAAAACTGAAGGGGGAATGTAGCCTGATAAAGTCATGGCAGCGACAGCTGGAAAAAAACAAACTGAGGGCTCAGGTGGCAACATCAGTGTGGAGGTGACGGCGGAAGCCACAGCAGCATGAGGTCAGAGAGTGGCACAATGACATTCTGGAGGTGGCAAAAACAGGAGTAGGCCACAGAGTGGCAAAATGACACAGTGTGTAGGTTACGGCAGCAGCCACAGCAGCAGCATGAGGTCAGACAGTGGCACAATGACATTCTGGAGGTGGCAAAAACAGGAGTAGGCCACAGAGTGGCAAAATGACACAGTGTGTAGGTTACGGCAGCAGCCACAGCAGCAGCATGAGGTCAGACAGTGGCACAATGACATTCTGAAGGTGGCAAAAACAGGAGTAGGCCACAGAGTGGCACAAGGACACAGTGTGACGGTTACGGCAGCAGCCACAGCAGCAGCATGAGGTCAGACTGTGGCACAATGACATTCTAGAGGTGGCAAAAACAGAAGTAGGCCACAGAGTGGCACAATGACACAGTGTGGAGGTTAAGGCATCAGCCACAGCAGCAGCATGAGGTCAGACAGTGGCACAATGACATTCTGGAGGTGGCAAAAACAGGAGTAGGCCACAGAGTGGCACAATGACACAGTGTGGCGGTTACGGCAGCAGCCACAGCAGCAGCATGAGGTCAGACAGTGGCACAATGACATTCTGGAGGTGGCAAAAACAGGAGTAGGCCACAGAGTGGCACAATGACAGAGAGTGGAGGTGATGGCAGCAACAGCATGAGGTCAGACAGTGGCACAATGACATTCTGAAGGTGGCAAAAACAGGAGTAGGCCAAAGAGTGGCACAATGACGCAGTGTGTAGGTTACAGCAGCAGCCACAGCAGCTGCATGAGGTCAGACAGTGGCACAATGACATTCTGGAGGTGGGAAGAACAGGAGTAGGCCACAGAGTGGCACAATGACACAGTGTGGAGGTTACGGCAGCAGCCACAGCAGCAGCATGAGGTCAGACAGTGGAACAATGACATTCTGGAGGTGGAAAAAACAGGAATAGGCCACAGACTGGCACAATGACACAGTGTGGTGGTTACGGCAGCAGCAGCATGAGGTCATGCAGTGGCACAATGATATTCTGGAGGTGGAAAAAACAGGAGTAGGCTACAGAGTGGCACAATGACACACTGTGTAGGTCATGGCAACAGCCACAGCAGCAGCAGCATGAGGTCATAGAGTGACACAATATGTGGAGGTGGGTGGCAATACCAGTCCCTGGTAAAGATGGTTGGTGGCAGATGGAAAAACTGTCAGCAGATGTGTGGCATCAGGCGGGTGGCGGCATCAGAATAGTGGCTGAGGCAGTATTTTTGAACCAGACTCATTTCTCACAGTTTGGGTGAGGCGTCATGGCTGATCTAGTAAGACGCCTAAGGCATTGGTGTGTGGAAATCCTGGCCGATCCACGCCTGATTCATCTTGACAAAGGTCAGTCGTTCCACATTTCCCGTGGAAAAGGGGGTTCCCCTTTGGGGGTAATGATGGCCCCCCCGCACTGAACACCCGCTCTGTTTGCCACACTACGGGCCCGGGGCCCAGGAACAGCTTCTCCACTGCAAACTCGGCAAGTTGCGGCCACACATCCATTTTTGGCGCCCAGTATCCAGCGGATATTCTAACTGGGGGGGCAGAGTGTGTCTAAGTAGGCCACCACCTGTTGGTTCAGGGTTTCTGCTCCAGGCCCCTGCTGCTGCTCCCTGGCTGGCGACTGCCCTCCTCACTAGCGGGTGAAGGAAGCTGCTCATCAGTGACTCCAGACTTAGGTTGCTGCTGATGGAGCTGGTACTGCTCCTACCCCCCCCACCTTCCCCCAGCAGCCGCGGGAGTAGTACGTGAGCACTGAAGAACCCCCCAGTCAGACCGGTCAGAGGAGGAATGATGCCGCACATAGGGAGCGGCCAACTGACTAGGGAAAGGACATCCCTATATTTTTTGAGTTGTCCTCCCTCCACAGCTGGGAAAAAGGGCTCCCATTTTGGCCCCGGTAGTGAGGACCCAATAGGGTGGAGAGCCTGTAGTCATCCCTCTGCTGGATGCTGACTATTCGGCTGTCACTAGCCAGGCAAATCAGCATGCTGCGGGCCATCTGCGCAAGTGACTTTGAGGGGCTCCCTGCCTCCATCTCCACTGTATACTGCCACAGTGCTTGCGGGTCATCTGCCTCGTCTTCCTCATTTACATCTACCTCCTCCAACTGCTCCTCCTCTCTTTTCACCTGGGTAGAAAATCCACTAATTTCACCAGACAATGCTTCTGCTCCAATGTCCTCCGCCTCGAGTTCTGTCCACACTGGACTCATGTGGCCTCGAGAATTTGTCGCCACGTCCCAGTCCCCTGCCCAGACAGATTTTTCAGCATTTGTTCCAGGACATGAAGCAGTGGAATGACGTTATTCATCCCGTAGTCCTGGCGACTGACATATAACGCCGCCTCCTCGAATGGCCTCAACAGACGGCAGGTGTCACAAAATGAGCTGCCACTTGGCTGACACAAAGTTACACAGGGGAGTACTCCTGTTCTGCCTGGATCATAAAAAAATCGTTAATGGCCTTCTCTGTCAACAGTCAGTACAACATGTGCAGGCTGGAATTCCAACGGGGGGAAACATCGCATATCAGAGTGTGTTGGGGAGGCCGTTTCTGCCCCCCCCCTGCAATCCAGGAGGGTGTTCCTGGCTTTGTAGGAATGGATGAAGTGCTTGCACAGTTTCCTGGCCATTTTTCAGAATCTTCTGAAGATCGGTGGAAACTTCAGGAACCTTTTCACAACCAATTGAACACATGCGCCATGCAGGGGGCATGGGCCATCCCTCCTCGTGCAGCGCGGACACCATGTTCCTTCCATTGTCCATCACCATGGTTCCGATTTTCAGTTGGCGCAGAGAAAGCCACCCATCGATGTCTTGCTGCATGACATGTAGCAGTTCCTCCCCTGTGTGACTTTGTTCGCTGAGGCAAGTCAGGTGTAGAACTGCGTCACACCGCTGTGCCCTACACATGTAGTATGATGGAGCAGTACTTGTGGAGGCTGAGATGATGGTGGTGGTGGAGGAGGCGGACATTGGCGCAGGAGCCGCAGTTTGACAACGTGGAGGAGAAAGGGGGCGTCTCCTGGCCAAGGTGTTGGTGTTGTTGGGGAGGAAGCACAATCAACCACAGGGCCGTAAAGGACATGTACAGGCCCTGACAGTAGTTAAAGCACCAGACGTCCGCGCGGCCGAGCACCTTGGAACAAACCGATAAGCTCAAGGACTGGTCCACCTTCTGTTCTACAAAATTAAAGAAGTGCTGGTACCCCCTTTTTGGAAAAGAAATTATGGCTTGGAACTCTCCCCCTCTCGGCTCGCACAAGCCATTAGTTCTCTGAACAGTGCAAGTCCACCATTTGGAAAGGGAGGGACTGCAGAAACCCAAAAACTTGGACAGGGGCACGGTCAGCTGCTGCACCTTAGGATGGTTGGACGCATACTGTTGTCTCTTTGCAATCGCCTCACTGAAACGACTGCTGGCGCCATGAGTAGCGAGGAGCAGAGCATCTGGACTGGGAGATGATGTCAAAGAGAACAGCCCCTTCACAGAGGTGGTGGAGCCTTGACTGCTGCAAAAGGCAATGCATGCCACTGGACGCTGCTGTTGCTGCTGTTGCTGCGCTGCAGGGTGGGCCACCACATCTGAGCCACGTTTCTCCCCCGGCCACCGATGGTGACACTGCATGTGTTGACGCAGGGCCGTGGTGCCCAACGTTAGCTCCTTGCCCCCCCTTCAATTCTGCCTAAAGATTCTAACATATACCCATATTTGGGTCCTCCGATGTCTTAGCAAAGAACTGCCACACCCCCGAGTATAAATTTTTCCCACCAACCGTTTCCGCACTGATTAAATACTGCCCCGCCGCGCCCCTCCTGCCCCCCTGTGCCGCTTTTTCTTGGCCCTGCGCGGGTTTTCTACCCCCTTGGGGCCCTTTTGGCCCCCCCAAACCTCAAAACTGTTTGCTACCCCCTGATCACGGCCAAAACGACCCCCCTTGCGGGTTTCCGCCGCCCCCTTCCCCCGGCGCAAGCTGAGCCCCCTTCCCTGACGATGATAAAGGGCCCCTTCCCTCCCCCCGGCTCCCCCAAGTGGGTGGGCTACTCATCATCTATTTGTTTTTTTAAACCCGTCACTGCTGTCCTCACCCACCGGCCCTTTGGTATGCAGGGGCCCTGACCCCTCACAAAAATTAACCTCCCATGCCACCCCCTCCACATTTTATATTTTGCCCCCCCTTTACGAAAGAAGAAAGGGGATTTTGGGCCCCCTTTTTTCTTCCTGCCAAGTAGTGCGACTGCCCTCCTAAAATTTGTTCTTTCCTCGCAAAATAGGGGGCGCTGACCCCAAAACCACATAGTAGATCAGGCTGAGGGAAGCGGATGGGACAGAGGCGGGTTGGGGAGGGTTGGGGCCCGCTAAACCCGCCCCCGGCCCAAGCCAACAAGGGTTGTGTCGACTTTCCCCCCCCGGACTTTTGGGCTGGGGTTGCAGATGTCATCTGGGAGGAAGTGGAAACCTAGTCCAACCAATCAAGAACCCTTGGGGGTTTTTCCCGGCCAAAAACACGGGCCCCCAGATGAAAAACCCATTTTTTGGCCTCCCCCGAGTGACCCCCCGCTGCGACGTCCCCCTTTTGGGTTGCTACCTGGGCCTGCTCCAGGAATGTTTTGCCTAACCCCCTGGGGCCCCCTCTCTGTCTGACAAAACTTTTGTTCTAAAATGTACAGGGCACTGTTTGATGAAGATATCTAATATAAGATAAATAAAAAAAAACCCCTTTTTTGACCTCCCCAAAAAACCCACCCAAAAGCTTTGGGGAACCCTTTGGGAAAAAATTGCGCTCCCCCAAAAAGGGGAGGAAAAAAATTTAAATTGTATTGCCCCTTTTAAAAAAATCTGTTATTTTACTGAAAATAAAACACAACACTTTAAAAAACCTTTGGGTAGGGAATTTTGCTACAGGCAAAATTTTTTTATTGGCGGGAAAAAGAACCCTTTTTTTTTTACTTTAAATACAACTGCAGAAAAAAACTTATTTAACCCTTGGATGTAAATTTCGCAAAAGAAATGAGCAAAACCCAAAAAATTTTTAAACTTTTGGGAGCGTGTTTCCCAAAAGGCGTGTATTTTTACGCTACAAAACAAAAAAAGAGAAAAAAATTTAAATTTAATTTTAAACCTTTGGTTATGAAATTTTGCAACAGGTAATATGTCTTTTTTTGGGGGTGAAAAAAGGGAAAAATTTCTTTTTGTACCACAACACAGAACAACGCTTAGGTTTAAACCCCCGGATTTTAAATTTTCGCAAAAGAAATGAGCAACCAAAAAAAGAAGTGGTAATTTTTATTTTAAAAAACCCCTTTTTTTTCCCTTTAAAAGAATGCAACAGGAAAAGGGGTTTAAAAACCCCCTTTGGGTTTCAAATGTCTTTAGCAGATAGCATTAAAATTTTTTTGGGACCTCACTGGACGCAACCCCTGGACTTCCAGTTTTCCAAAACCCCCCCAAAATCAAATTAAAAACAAACTGGGGAACCCCCCCCCCAAAAAACGCTGTTTAAAAAAATTTGTTTTTTTGTATCAGCTAACATAAGCCCGGCCCCGCAGGGCACCTTCCCTGGTCGTACATTAGAGCGGTTGACTCCCAGGTCCCCCCCGGAAATTATTAAAAGGGGGTGGGCTTCACAGAATCCCGCCAGCTCTGATTGGCTTCATCTCTGCCAAAGTCCCTGCAGGCTATGCCCTTTTTCCCCCCCAAGTTCTTTGCCCCCCGTGCGCCATGTGCTCGCAAAAGGGCCCTTTTATCAAACAAAAAACACACTTCTTCACTAACCCCAAGTCCCCCAAACTTCGACCGTTTAGAAAAGAAGTTTTCCCTTTAAAATTTTAAAAAAGAATTCCACTTCGTTTTTAAACAATTCGCCCATCTCAACGACCAAAAACGCATGCCAAGATCGCGGTTTTCAGGGGAAACATCTTTAAACAAAATTTTAACAGAGGGGGAAAACACAATACAGACCTCCCTGAGGAGGATTATATCATCCAGCAAGACAATAAACCATGACACATGACCAGCATTGTTCAACATTGGTTGGAAGAGCAGGACCAAGACTTCCCAAGACTACACTTGCTCCTAATCCCCCCCAGACTCCAATTGAGAATGTGTGGGCCCCTGGGTAAATGGTGTTGGCTCAAAGGACCCTCCAGGCCCCGTGTGAGCCCCCGGGTTGGGAGTGTTGGATCTATGGACCCTCCAGCAGCCCGTGGGGCCCCTGGATGGGGGGTGTTGGCTTTTAGGAACCTACAGCAGTTTAGGGGGCCCCTTTGGGTGGTGGGTGTTGGGGTCCTTTGGCTCCCCCAGCCCGCTGTGGGGCCCCCTGTAGCGTTGTGGCTCTATGGCCCCCCAGCATGTGGGGCCCCTGGATGGTGATGTTGGCTCTATGGTCCCTCTAGCAGCTGTGGGAGCCCCTAGATGGTGGTGTTGGCTCAATGGACCCTCCAGCAGCTGTGGGAGTCCCTGGATGGTGTGTTGGCTCTATGGACCCTCCAGCAGCTGTGGGAGCCCCTGGAAGGTGGTGTTGGCTCTATGTTCCCTCCAGTAGCTGTGGGGCCCCTGGATGGGGGTGTTGGCTCTATGGCCCCTCCAGCAGCTGTGTGAGCCCCTGGATGGTGATGTTGGCTCTAGGGACCCTCCAGCAGCTGTGGGATCCCTGGATAGTTGTATTGACTCTATGGACCCTCCAGCAGCTGTGGGAGTCCCTGGATGATGGTGTTGGCTGTAGGTCCCTCCAGCAGCTGTGGGGCCCCTGGATGGTAGTGTTGGCTCTATGGACCTTTCAGCAGCTGTAGGGCCCCGGATGGTGGTGTTGGCTCTATGGTCCCTCCAGCAGCTGTGGGGCACCTGGATGGTGTTGCTGGCTCTATGGCCCCTGTAGCAGCTGTGGGAGCCCCTGGATGGTAGTGTTGACTCTATGGACCCTCCAGTAGCTGTGGGAGCCCCTGGATGGTAGTGTTGACTCTATGGACACTCCAGCAGCTGTGGAGCCCCTGGATGGTGGTTTCGGCTCTATGGACCCTCCAGCAGCTGTGGAGCCCCTGGATGGTGGTGGTGGCTCTATGGAACCTACAGCAGCTGTGGAGCACCTGGATGGAGGTGTTGGTTCTATGGGCACACCATCAGCTGTGGAGCCCCTGTAGGGTGGTGGTGGGGGTATGGCCCCTCCAGCACCGGTGGGGCCCCTGGATGGTGGTGTTGGCTCTATGGACCACCGCATGCAGCTTGTGTGGTAGCCCCTGGATGGTGTTTTTGTGCTGTTTATGGACCCTCCAGTCGAGTTGTGGGGGAGGGTGGCCCTGGATGGTTGGTTGCTTGCGTTACTGGTATCCTCCATGCAGCTGTGGGATGCAGTCTGTCCGAGATACCTGAGTGACAGTATCATATACAGAACCCCAAATTGAGTCAATTGTCGCTCTGATTTTATTTTATGTACTAGCTGCTGTCTGAGCTGCACTCACACCAGTGACTGCTCCTGGTCATAATAACGTGACTCCATTGTGTATTATAAGCACAGAAATGTGAGACTTAAATGATCCAATGATAAAACATAGAGCAAGGTTCCTGCAGATTATTATAAAACCCCTTGTGCACATTAAATTCTATGTAAATTCTTTCAACCTATTGAGATGTGTGTGTGTGTGTGTGTGTGTTAACGCGAAAAAGATAATGTGGAGAGAGTTAACAATGTTCAGATAACGTCTAGACTTTCTGATTAATAGGTCACAGAATCTGAGCAGCGAGACATATGACAGTATTAGTATTTATTACAGGTATGTCTCAGAGACTAAAAGAGTCAGTACTCACCCCTCACATTTGTATTTACAGTTATCTTAGAGAAAAGTCAGTACACCGCTGCAAATTATATACAGTATTTCACACAAGTCAGATCTCCCTTCTCTCATCTATTTTTACTAGTATCTCACGAAGTCTGTGTATCCTGTCTCACATTATTACAGTATCTCACGGTAAGTTCATTACGCCCCTCACATTATTGTACAGTTATTGTATTATATCTTTTCATTGGAACAACACTGAAAGGATCTGACCACGTTGATAGAATGTAAAGTATGTCAGTGCCGGCTTTGTAGTCACAGTGTGTATAATTTGTGGTGCCATCAAAAAAATCTGAGACTCTCGGTTCACATATTTTGATCAATAAAATGGTTTTTAAGCTGCCAACGACTTTACAAGTGATCTCAAAACGGGCGTGTCCTATCCTTGTATCTTTTGTGTACCTCTAATCGAGCCAATCAGGCCCTCTCGCTGGGTTCTGACCTGAACTTCTATGTATCAGAGAGAAAAAATAAAAAACGACCGACCAACCTGCAAGGAAGCTGCCCTTCCTTAATGACGACTGGTGAGAGTTGGGCAGGGTGTGCAGTTAATAGAAACCCAAAAGTTTGTTAGAACCCTTCCTTCCGCCATATATGGTTAAAATTCAATGTTTTTAGATACCAAATTGTTATATCTCAACACCAGCCATCAATGTCTAAAACCGAGCAAATTGAGTACCAACCCCTAAGTGTCACTCAAAAAGTTATGGTACACTCTAATGAAAATGGACATATTTTTCCTCAGGTTTACGATCAATTTTCCTCTCCACGGTTGACATGTGTTGAATTATTACGTTATGTGTTACAATAGTCTCAGGTGTGAATGGGGATTTCAGGCATGTTAAATTTGGTGTGTTTATCGCTCTCACACTCTCTCCATACTGGTCACTGGGAAGTTCAACATGACTCTCATGGCGTAAGGAAGCTGTGCTATAGGGATTCTTTGAGTGAGATATGGTGCATTGCTTACAGAGCACGCTCACCGGCGAGAATTACCCGGGTTTACATAGAATTTTCTCTCCACAAATTCTTCTTCATTTAAAATCATGTACATCTTGAGTCACAATAATTGCATTAAGAGATTAAGACAGATGTGTAATCACACCTCCGATGTCCCCAACTACCTACACCTGTTAAAGGGACACTTCCATCAGAAAAGAGTGTGTATTTTGGATAAAACCAAATTCTGGATAAATTAGTGTTTATTAGAATTTTACTATTTCATATGGAATTATGAAAAGTTTAAATGTTAAAATCTTATCTTTTTCTAGCTAGAAAATAAACAAAACTCATTAGCCTCATTACAAATTGTAGGTAATGACATAATGATCGCTCTGTTGTTCTCTGGACGCCTGTGTTTTCTTGGGTTTTCTCCAGGTTCTCTGATTTTTTTTTCCTCACAATCCAAGGCAAACAGAGGATATCAACATCTTGGTTTTGAATAGATGGAAAATTGACTGAGTTCATTTAAATTGAGAGTCCCATTAATGATAAGGACTAATGGGAATGGTGACAACCTCACATATTATTACTTCTAATGATCCTGAGTTACATCCTGTATTATATTCCAGAAGCTGCTTATTTCATCTATTGTTGGCTGGTGCGTAGTGAGACTGTTGTACCCATACCATTAACTTATTATTGTACTGATCCCTGAGTTACATCCTGTATTATGTATGCCAGAGCTGCTTCTCGTATTCTGCTGCCGTGCGCTAAGTCACTGTATGTGCTTATCCTGTATGATCCTGAGTTACATCCGTTTTAATTCCAGAGCTGCACCACTTTTCTCTGGGGCAGTCCTGTAATACATTATTATCCTGTACTGATCCTGAGTTCATCCTGATTATCCCCAGAGCTCGCACTATTCTGCTGGGCAGTCACTTGTAAAATACATTATTATCCTAGTTACACCTGTATTATCCTCCAGAGTTTCACTCACATTCTGCTGGGCGTCACTGTTACATACTTTACTTACCTGTCGATCCGATTAATCCTGTATATCCCCAGAACTGCACTCACTTTTCTGCTGGTGCAGTCACTGTACTACATTACTTATCCGTATGATCCGATTAACCTTATTTCTTTTTATTAAAATTTTAAAAACATAACAATAAATAAAATACAAAACTTCACCGAAAATGCTGAAGCCAAATACAGGACTGCCCTCCCGGGTTTTTTTAATCAGGTCCCAGACCAACATTCACCCCCCACAAACCCCAACTGTTTACAATATTCCACTACTATAATACAATACATAATTTCAACCAAGAAACCCGGGGCCCGGGTTGCTTTTCAAAGAAAAAAAAGAGAAAAAAAAGAAAAACATACCTCACAACAACAACAAAAGCACACCACAATTTCTCCTTTTTTTCTCTTCCTGTTCTCTTTTTTTTCTTTTTCTCTCTCTCCTCCACAACAAACCAATAAGAAAAAAAAAAAAAACAATAGAAAAAAAAAAAAAACAATACCAGCACACCACAATTTTTTTTTTCTTTTTCCATTTTTTTTTTGGGCCCTGAAATGACCCCGCATCCCAAGCCCCCCCAATGTTGAAGACTCCGTAAATAGTCCAGATTTTTTGGTCTTTTTTTTCCCCCAAATTCCCCAAAGGTCCTCAAACCCCATAAACCCCCAAACCCCACCCCCTTTTCCAACCCCCAACTAACCTAAACCCAATCCCCAAAATCTATAATATAAACATATACAAACTACGAATATTATTTATACAATTTGAAACAAAACCACCCCAGACTTTCCAACACCCCAAAAGCCCAAAAAATTCGGCCCTGCAAGCCCTATATCCTCACACAGTCCCCAAAAAACAAAACAAAAATTTACAGTGCAGAATCAGCCCACCACCAGGAAGGGAACGACAAGAAAAGGGACTCCAAAGGCAAAGCCCCTCCAATGGAAAAAGGCCTACCTGCCCCGACCTCTGTACTCCAAGAGCCACCTTCACCAGGTCACCGAGAATTCCAAACCACCTCACCCCGGGGGGGGTTTTCCGCTGCTCAATAAAAAAGAAACCGCGCGTCCACGTGTAGTACCTGACCACTAACGACAGAAATCGTGCTCCGGTCCCGACCCTCCCCTGTTGAATGCTCCCATAGGCCCTTTCCGCATAGGAGAGCCCGGGCCACCTGGGCCACCCAATGGAGCTCCCCACCCGGGTGTAAACCTCTGTGTTAAAGGGGGACAATGAAGCAGGAAGTGGTCATGCTCTCCAGCAGGCCACCGCCCGCCTCGCGCGGACCCCCCCGGTCCTCAGAGCTCCACACTTCAATTTCCCTCACACACATTTCCCCCAGGAAGCGCCCCAAGCCAAGTCCCAAAATTCGGGGGGGATCCTGATAAAATTCAAAAGTCGCAACCCAACCCTCCAATCCCGGCTTGGGGATAACCCTGAGGGCCAGAGGTTTCTGGAAAGGGGTAAACAGAACCCTTTTGCCAAAGGAAAAATTTTCCTCGACTGAGTCCTGATTTCCCAACCCCCAAACCCCCACGACCAAAACCTTAAAAACCAGAGCAGGAGGCTGGGAGTGCCCATGGGGCGTGCGCATCCTTCATTTGCCCCCTGTCCCCCTTTTTCTAAAAAGCCGAAACCATCCCCCAGCAGAATACCCACGGGGGACCCTCTCTTTCCAGAGGTCTGCCAAAAGTTCCCTTTTAAAAAAAGGTGTTCAAAAGGGAAAACACCACAGGGTTGACCATACCCAACCCTCTAGTCTCCTCGTAGGTAAGTAACCTCCCTCTTGACTGGGTTCAGCCTATTCCCCATAAATCGGAAAACAGACTGTAATCCGAGTCCAGAAAGTTCGGGCAAGATGCACACACGCCCAATACAACACAAAGGGAGCAGGTATGTTTTTAATAATGTTAACCCTTTCCCTGGGGGTCAAAACCAAACCCCTTCCACGATCCACCTTCTGAGGGCAATTTTAAGCCTGCTTTTCCCAGTTTTGAGTGGGGTAACCTTTTTGGCCAAATTCAATGCCGAGAACTTTTGCGATCCTGGGGCTCTGGAAGGGTGTCCGGGGGCAAAACCAGGATCCCTCCTCCCCCCAAAGGACTCTCACATTTATCCCAGTTTGATCTTGGACCCGATACTGGGGAGTACCTTCTCCCTCTGACGCACCCCTCCCCCCTCTCCCCGAGGACACGAAAGGGTTACGCACAGCGTGAGCCACCACCTTAAAGGGGCCTTTTCCGGAGCCCCCCGGTTCCATCCCCGACCCCCGCCACGGTCCACAACCTCCTCCAAAGGGAAAGGATCATCGCAAAAAATACATAGTTGGCTCAGGGGGACAACCCGGCGAACTCCAGAACCCACCTCAAAAGGGGGGCCCAATCCAACGTTAACAAGGGGGGAAACCTTTCCCCCTGCTACAAGGTTTTAAACCCAATCAACAAACCCCCCCGGGCGGGGCCAATCTCAAGGCGGACCAGGGGTACTCTGGTTAACTGATCAAACGCTTTTGCCGACCCAAAGGGACAGCAGGTTTTCCCCCAGTGACCCGCCCTCCCCTGCTCCACACTTCCCAGACACTGACACAGCACTAAAGTACTGCACCTGGAACAAGCAGTGTTGGGCCCCAAAAGGGGGGCTGGGGGGCAAACTTCACCAACCATTAAACAGACCTTTGCCAAAATTTTTTCCCACATTGACACGCTTTTGGGGACCCCAATTCTCAATGGGGACGGATCTTTACCCTTTGACAGAAGGCCCAAAAGCTGATTTTCCTCATTGACTTTGGCGGGGAATGTCTGCGGAGAGCACTCATTTATTACCTCATCAAGAGGGGGCCAAGGGCCCTTAAAAGGTCTTAAAAGCCCAGATGTTAAACCATCAGGTCCTGGCGTTTTTTTGGGGGGCGAGCCCCCAATCGCCGGGGCTGATTTCCTCTTCTCTGATCTCTTCTATCAAAACACAAGAGAGGGGTCTACCCCCGGGTTAGGAACATTTTCACCAGGAAAGCCCACATCCTGTCCCGATAAAGACCCCCCCCCCTGAGATGTGAGTATAATTCTGACGACCTCCAAGACCCTGATCTAGCCCTTCTCAGGGACCCCGTACTTAAAACGCCCAGACACAATCTTATTTTCATGCATCTTGCAGTTTCTGTAAGGTGGGGGCACGGTACTTCCCTAATCCCTTCAAAAACCAAGATGCTGTCACGTACGCACCTAAATGAGCAAGACTTCACTCGGGGAGATCCCCTCGGGGCTCCCCCTAGTGAGAAAAGACATTCGATTTTTCCCCTCAGCCCCCTGGTACGGGATACCTGCTCAGGCTCCTGAGGCCGAGAGCTGGGGGAAGAATTTGGACACCCTTTTTTTAAACACTCCCACCACTCACCCCTTACTAGGGGCACAGCCCCACAAGGGACCTGGCTCAAAAAAAATCCTCAAAGGACTGTTATCTCCGCTTCTTCCAAGAGGACAAATTTGAGCCCCAGAAAACCTCTTCCCATAGGGGGGATCTCTGTAACATTCAAGAAAAAAAAATTAAAAACAGTGGTGGGGAAAATTTTCCACCTCAAAATAGACCCGCTGAAGAGAGGCCTCCTCCTTTAAATAAAACTTCTACCCCCCCTAACCTACAGCTACCCATATAGTTGAACCCCGGTGGCGGGGGTGTGCCAATTGGACACCCACCAGCGACCTCAAAAGCTATGCTATTCAACGGACGCTGTCTAAGTCAGCTTGTTCGGGAACCCCCCTGTCCTGGGCCTCGTGACAGTTTTGAAGTCCCCTCCAAAAGACCACCTCCCACTTGTAAAAAAGATGGGCTTGATCCTCAAAAAGAGCCCTTTCCCGGGCCCCTTGGACTGGGGCCCATAGATTTTTTAACAACGAAGTTCCTGTCCCTTTTAGGACACTAAGATCAGCCCCTCCCCATTTCTAACTCAATCCCCCCGTCGCAAGTACCGGTGCTGTAAAAAGGACGGCCACCCGCTATAGGCTCGCTGCAAGAGACCATAGGGGCTCCGCGGCGCCACCCCCTTTTAGTTAAACACGCCGCGAATCTGGACCCTGGTCTCCTGCAAAAAAATAATGTCTGCACTAATCGGCCAAAAAAATCAAACGGCCAAAAACCGAGCCTATCTACTTAATGCGGCAACGTTAATGGTTGCCACGTCAGCAGAGTGGCGTCGCCACCCGGGTGACTGAATAGACGCTTTTTTTTTCCCCCTCCCCGGGGGGCCATTCTCCACATCAGACGAGGGTTTGCCCCTTTTAAAGGGCACAGATGTGTCCCATATCCCCTCCGTCCTTGCCTTTGGGTTCGAGGCCAGCCCTTCCCCTGGGGACTGTTTTCCCCACGGGGGGGGACTCGGCACCCCCTGTAGGCCCGATGTCACGCATTTCCCGGAAACCCTACCCTTTCCCCCTCCTCCGATGGGGGGGCGTGTACCGGGGAAAGGGAAACCGGTTTGAGAGTCAATCAGAGGGGGGTCGGTTATACCTTCCTTGGCATCTGTTGGTGGAGGGGATTTTACATCCCCTTTTTTTTTACCCTGCTTCCTCTCTTCCCATCTTCCCCTTTCCCCATCCATGCTGGACCAGGGGGGGGGGTTTGAGGAGACGGCACCCTTCCTCCTTTTTGGAGCCTCCAATTTCCTCATTCATTTCACTATCCTTTGGGGCCCTCAGGGGGTTTGAAATCAGCCTCAGGAGCGGGATCAGAGGTCCCCCGAATCCCCAGTTCCCTGAGGTCCCTGAGATTCGCCCATCCCCGCTCTCTTTGGCGTTTTCCTGACGCCTTATTGGGCAGGGGGTCTTCTGCTTTCCCCCTTTCCCCCTGGGCCCCCCCACCCTCACCCCTGCCATCTCCCCCCAGCAAATCAGCCCATGGCTTTTTTTCCCCCCCGGGGTATTTACCGATTGGCAAAGGAACGTGGACAGCGGCGAAGGGGGTGTCCCCAATTGGGGACTAAGGACAAGAAACTGTGCACAGGGTCAGCAAGGGGACCTAAGGGCCCCACAAATTGCACTTTTTTCCGGTGCAGCTGGCACTGAAATGCGGGGGCTGGCATCTGTGGGCACAGTTTCGGTGACCCCGGTAAAAAATATGGATGGGATCCCCTTTCCCAGGAAGGTAGCAGATGGTATAGGGTAACGTATTCCCCCAAAACCCCCGAGCTTTTACCATAAATGTCCCAACCCTTTTCCAGATCCAAATTCGTCCCTGTTTTTTTTAGGGGCGCCCACCACCCCCCTGTACGGCCAAAACCCCCGTCTGAGTCAATAAAGAGAGGACCCCGTACAGTTAGAACGGCACCCTCTTCACGTTATTCGACAGACACCGCCTGGGCAGCAAAGTCTCGCCAGCCGGGGTCGCCTTTGCCACCTCTGGTTTTCCCCCAGAAGAGGGCCCAAGGGCCCCCCGGCCAACAAAGCTGACATCGAATCAGGGGTCCCATAGGGATAATAAGGGATAGATTCTGTTGCCTTGAAGCCATCTTTAGCAGGGGCTCAAAAACCTTTGCCCTTGGTGGACATTATCATTGCCCAACCCCCCCAGACGGCTACATTCCTACGAGACTCCCTGCCCGGGTGTCGGGGGGGACCACGTGGTCTGCCCGCCCCTTTTCTCTCGGAAGGGTAGAGGCCATGCCCTCTATCCAGAAAGGGTAGATCAACCTCCTTACCCTCACATTGATCGATCTCACCTCCTTTAAGCCTCCAGAAGAGTCGTTGCAAAGAGCCGTACCAACCGAGGGCAAGAGGGGCCCCCACTCCCCCAGCTGCGACATTTTTCAAAATTTTCGTCAGGGGGTGTCATTTGTGGGGGGGAACCGGACCAGGCCCCCTCCCTCCACACTCCCCCATGACCCCCACCACCCACCTCCATAGATCCAAACCCCCTTCATTATACATATGTGCCCACTTTCCTTCCCCACACCACTCAACCCCCACCAAGGGCCCCCCATACATCAACAAAAAAATTTCCCCCCCCCACCTCCTCCCTGTTTTCCCCCCCTTTCATACCCTCCCTCATCGGCCGACCGGTGAATTGGGGGCAACCATAATGGGGGTACCTCCATCCCGGACCTGGGGCCAAGGCCCCACAGAACGGCCGCCCCCCCTTTTGGAAAGGGGCCCGCAGCCTGCTTACCCGTTTTTAAACCACCCCCCCCCCGCCTTTACCCTCCGCTTCATCGGTACCCGTTTTTGGGCGCCGCGATCCCCTGTGAAGAGCTGATCCTTTTCCCTTTTGGGCCGTCCTCGGACCAGCACACCAATACAAAAAGGGGGTTTTGTCCAACCAAGTCCTTTTTTTTGGGGGCGCAACCCTCTAGCCCCGGGGGCCCCTTCCGCTTTTTGCGCCCCGAAGGACCAACTCATCAGTTGGAGCCACCAGGGTTTCCAGCCCCTCTGGGCCCCCCCGCTCCCCCCTCCCGTTAGGGACAGCTTTTAGTGCCAAGCCTTTCCTCTCACTTCCCATTACCCCTTTCTGTCCGACTCTACAGCCGGTACCCCCCCGGGTCCCTCCCCGCTACGCAAAAAGAGAAAAGAGCTCCCCCATGTTGGTACCCCATTTCCCCCGCCCCCCTGCACCGAGTCCACTGCAGGACAGGGCTGGGCGAGAAGGGGGCTTTGCACAGTTTGGGGGTGCCCCCCGGCAAAACCCAGGGGTAGGGAGGGGGGGGATACAGAATTTACCTGCTCCGGTTCTTGGGGTTCTTAGCTTTTTTCTTAAGCCCCCCAAAGCCTCCTCTTAAAAACATCTCCAAAGCACAAGTCCTGGAAAAACAAAAGGGGACTCCAAAGCTGGATCTGTCCATTAGGCCCCTTCCGGCTACCGGGGGTCCTTTTTATCCCCGACCCGCCAGTGGGCCCATGGGACATCGGGGCCCGCGTGCGGGAAACCCACTGTATGGTGCCTCCGGCAGCCACCCCGGGGGATCCCTGGGCACTCTCTCGTCCATGCCCCCCCCACTGTGGGTCCTCCTCTACCGGCTGCGCGGCCCGGGAAAACCCCATTCCCCCTCCTCCCCTTTCCCCTCTCCCTCTCCCGGAAGCGGTCCTCATTTAAAAGTTTTCTCCTTAAAAGGGGCCGGTTTCTCCCTCAGCATGGTTCGCCGTTTTCCCCCAACAATTACCGACTGGGGCGCTTCATCTGGCTTTGCAGCCCCCTTTTTTATTTTTGGGGGGCCCCCCAAGCGGGCCCCACATGCGCAGCTCCTCCCGGGCCTCCTCAGGGGCTTGCTGGCGTTTCATACTCACGGGGGTGACACATAACCGGGAACCATCGGGACACGGATTCCCGAGGGCCTCCGCATGCCCCCACCCCTCCCCTCTAAATCAGCCTCACCCCCGTGACACTCGGCTTGTTCCTGGCCCCCCGGAAAAGGGGCCCCATCACCCAAGCTTTTAGAGACAGGCCCCTTGCTTGTAAGCCTTGCGGCTTTTAAAAGTCTCTTCAGACTCGAGGCTACAGAAGCCACTTGCGCGGGTTCCCCAAAATCTTCTTACCCCCGATCTCCCCTTGGCCCAAACGTGGCTTTCTCCCTTTCCCCCGGGTGCTGAGACAGAACCTGGGGCTTGTTTTTCTCACTCATGCCCAGCAACCATCCCCCCCTGGGGAGGAGGGGGCAGAGACCAGGCAGGGAAAAACACACACAGCCAGCCCAGCAGCAGCCAAAAAGCCCCGCCCTCTCAGAGAAAACCCCACGAAATTGGGTTTCACCTGCAGAGCTCACTCACTATTTTGCTTTGGGGCAGTCACGTGTAAAATACAATTTTTACCTGTACGATCCGAGTTACATCCTTTTTTTATCCTCCAGACTGCATCACTATTCGCTGGTGCAGTCACTGTGTAAATACATTTTCTTATACTGTACTGATCCTGATTACATCCTGATTTCCTCCAAGTCCAAATCACTATTCTGCTGGTGGTTCACTGTCATACTTACTTTTCCTGCGATCCCGAGTTACATCCTGTAAAATTATATTTCCAAGCTGCATTCCTATCTGTGGTGCAGTCATGTTACATACAAATTATCCGTACGATCCCGATTACATCCCGTATTATCCCCCCAGAGGCACCATATTCTTGGTGCAGTCACTGTACTACATTACTTTTCCTGTATGATCCTGAGTTACACCCTGTATTTTCACTCCGGTGCGTCACTATTCCGGTGCATTCACGGGTAAATACATTACATTTTTTATCCCTGTACTGATCCCCGATTACATCCCGATTTACTCCAGACTGCACTCATATTTTGTGGGGCGTCATTGGTACATACATTACTTATCCCGTACTGATTCCTGAGTTACATCCCGTATTATACTCCAGAGGGACCACTATTCTGTGGGCAGTCACTTGTATATACATTCTTATCCTGTACGTCCCAATTACATCCTGATTAACCCCCCAGGCTGCATTTACTATTCTGTGTGCAATCACTGTGGAACATTACAAAATTTTAACCCGTACTGATCCCGGTTTTTTAAACCCGTATTACCTCCAACTGCACCACTATTCTGCTGGTGCAGTCACTGGTACATACATTACTTATCCGTACTGATCCTGAGTTACTCCTTATTATACTCCAGGCTGCAAATCCCTATTTTCCCGGTGCACACTGTACATACTTACTTTTCCTGAGATCCCGAGTTTCATTCTGTATTATACCCAACTGCACACATTCTGCTGGTGCAGAAACTTTGGGCCAAATTGCATTCTGTATATGCAGACGGCAAAAAATCTGTGCATGTGAACTACCAAGGTTTTTTTTAAGTGTAGTAAAAATTTGAAAAACGTTTTAAACATTTTTCAAATTTTACAAATGTCTGTAAAAACCCATGAAAACCCTTCTTTGGGGGGGGCCCAAAAATTCTAAAAGTATCTGCATTAACCATATGTCAAGTTTGGTGAGGATTGGACTAATGTAGTATGCCTCTATTTAGAAAACAAAAATGGCCCACACTTCTATCCAGCGTAATGGACATAGACTAACTGTATGACTAAAAACAGTCAGTTTCTAGTATTATTACCTTATCATGTGACCACCACACAGGTCATGTGATCACGACACAGGTCGTACGTGGTATCGGAAAAAAGTGTTTTAAAAGGGGGAGCAGAATTCTCCATATTACACCACCACAAGTCTTTTTAGGGGACCAAACCCCCAGGCAGTGCCCGTATCCAATAATATTAGTGTAAAGGGGGAGCAGAACTTCCCAGTATTTTCTACCTCCAGCAGTGTCCCCTTAACAAGGAAACCACAAGGGGTTGTGACCCTGGGGACCAGGTAACAGAGTAAAAGGAGGAGCAGAACCTCCAGTATTACCCCCTCCCCGGGAGCGTCTTACCATGTGACCACCACACAGGGCATGTGACCCTTGGGATCCAGGAAAAAATAGTATATAAGGAGCAAACTTCCAATATTACCACCTCCAGCAGTGTCTTATCATGTGACCACCCCACAGGTCATGTGACCCTGGTATCCAGGTAACAGTAGTACATGGAGGAGCAGAACTTCTCCAGTATTACTACCTCCAGCAGCGTCTTATCATGTGACCACCACACAGGTCATGTGACCCTGTTATCCAAGTAACAGTATTCCTACCTCCAGCAGCTTCTTGTCATGTGACCACCACACAGGTCATGTGACCCTGGTATCCAGGTAACAGTAGTGTATGGAGGAGCAGAACTTCTCCTGTATTACCACCTCCAACAACATCTTATCATGTGACCCTGATATCCAGGTAACAGTAGGGTTTCAATTTATGAAACTGCTCAAATGTAGTATAGGTACAGTCTGTTCATGATAAGTAAAGAAAAATAGCTGGGTTGGTGTGCGCAGAGTTTTGAGGTCTTATTTTTTGCTAATACATCAAGAACAGTAGAGACGGCACCCAGTTTAAAGCCTGAATTGTCTAATGTGCCAGTTTCGTGCAGATTGTCCCAGTCGTGTGGCCGTGCATAAAGAACCAACAACAGGAACCTATTTTCATATACAAAGCAAGCAAAAAAGAACACTCCTTTGTTCTAGGAAGTTAGAAAATCCAATTTTTTGGAATATGCTTATAAGTATGATGACTGTAGGTTCCCCATACCTCATAAAGTGTTATCTATATTCCGCTGGCTGATATTATTCCATTAATACCAAATAATTTTTATGATCAAAACCCTTCTACTACCACTTTAAGTAAGGGGGTGGAAGTTCATATGTTAATCACGGTTCAGCTGACTATCCATGACCGCGTTTGAGTGTACTCAGCATTAAACCCACACAAGCTATGAGCATCTAAATGAGTGGGGTGATATGCTGAGTATTAAAACCAACACATACTGTAACTATCCATAAAGTGGGGTTTGATATGCTTATACATAATAAAAACACACTGAGCTAATCCAATGAAGGATGGTAGATAAAGGTCGGTAGGGAAATTAGTTAAGTAAACTAACTGACTATCCAATAGGGGTGATGCTAAATGCTTATAATTCCCCACTGACTATCCATGAGGGGGATGATTAATGGTATTAAAATGCACACATGACAATCCATGAGGAGGGAGTGATTACTGGATATTATAAATAAAACAACACTACCCCATGGAAGGGGTGATTGTATAATAGAATCACTCACACTGAACAAATCCCCTATGAGGTGTGTGATTGCTGGATATTATAATATAATACTAGACATACCCCATGAGTGGGGTGATTAATTTATAATTATAATCCACACACTGACTACCCATAAAGTGGCTGTTAATTGCTAGTAATATTATATACACACACTGACTATCTATGAGGGGGTGATTGCTGGTATTAAAACCACACATCGACTATCCATGAGGGGGTGATTGCTGGTATTAATAATCACACACTGACTATCCATGAGGGGGGTGATTGCTGTATTAAACACACTCGACTACCCAATGAGAAAGGAATAATGACATGTTTGGAGGGTATATGTATTAAAATCACACACTGACTACCATGAGGGGTGATTGCTAGTATATATAATCACAACTGACTATCCATGAGGAGGGTGATTGTTGGCATTATAATCACACACTGACTATCCATGAGGGGGTGATTGCTGGTATTATAATCACACACCGACTACCATGAAGTGGGTGATTGCTAGTTTTATAATCACACACTGACTATCCATGAGGGGGGTGATTGCTGGTATTATAATTGCACACTGACTATCCATGAGGGGGATGATTAATGGTATTATAATTGCACACTGACTATCCATGAGAGGGGTGATTACTGGTATTATAATCACACACTGACTACCCATGAAGGGGGTGATTGCTAGTAATATAATCACACACTGACTATCCATGAGGGGGTGATTGCTGGTATTATAATCACACTCTGACTATCCATGAGGGGGTGATTGCTGGTATTATAATCACACACTGACTATCCATGAGGGGGGTGATTGCTGGTATTATAATCACACACTGACTACCCAAGAAGGTGGTGATTGCTGGTATTATAATCACACACTGACAATCCATGAGGGGGGTGATTGCTAGTATTATAATCACACACTGACTCTGTCACGGATTGCGCCGCGGCCCGTGCCTTGGACCGTGGTCATGTCCGTGCCCCTGTGTCTGGGTCCGCTGTAGTTCCCTGTGCGGGACTTACAGCGGCTGTGGCAGTTTGCCCTGCACCTGCTTCTGCTCAGCATTACTCACCTGGTCCTGCTTCCACGCGCGTCCGTCCTCTGTGGCTTCCCCAGCGTGTGTGCGCACCCCATAGGGCGCACACCAGCCTGCGAACATTTATGCACACAGTGCTCCTGCTTCCTGTCTGTGACCTCTGAACCTTTCCTTCATAAGGAACTTCCTCCCTGGACTCTGGGTCAGTTCGTTGGTGTTCATCCTTAGAGCTAGACCTCTGCTGCTGAGCTCCTGCTGTGTGAACCCCTTGGTTTCCACTGGGTCTGCTGAAGCTCTGCATTAACCCTGCGCTGTCCAGCGCACCTGTTATCTGCTGAACTCCTGTCGCTGCATCAGTCAGCTATTCCTGCTGTGTAATCTGTTATCATCCTGGGACTGTGCTTCCATTAAACAGCTACTGCATCCGTCTATCCGTCACCTGTGTTCTGCACTTCGGCTACCCGCCGCGAGTACTGCCATCTCTGCCCGTGGTGGGCCCTGAGGATCCCCTCTACCAGGGCGTTACTGGCTTTGCGGCCAGTAAACGTGACACTATCCATGAGGGGGTGATTGCTGGTATTATAATTACACACAGACTATCCATGAGGGGTGATTGTTGGTATTATAATCACACACTGACTTTCCATGAGGAGGGTGATTGCCTGTATTATAATCACACACAGACTATCCATGAGGGGGGTGATTGGTGGTATTATAATCACACACTGACTATCTTTGAGGGGGGTGATTGTTGGTATTATAATCACACTCTGACTATCCATGAGGAGGGTGATTGCTGGTATTATAATCACACACAGACTATCCATGAGGGGGGTGATTGTTGGTATTATAATCACACACTGACTATCTATGAAGGGGTGATTGCTTGTATTAAATTGAGAGGCCGACTATCCATGAGAGGGATCATTGCTAGTATTACAATCAAACACCAACTATCCATGAGGGGGTGATTGCTGGTATTATAATCACACACCGACTATCCATGAAGTGGTGATTGCTAGTATTACAATTACACAAAGATAGGGCTTATATAAGGGCCAGATGCTGGCTTACAGCCAATTGAAGATACCTCTACTATTCGATTGAACAGGTTGTTCAGTATATTTCAAGTGTTCAACACAAAATACTGACACCCCCTGTTCTCCAGTATTACAGGGGAAAGTTGCATACTGGCAAAATATCAAACATGAGGTATCAGTTGATATTTTGGCCCCAATACACAAGCTTGAAACCCATGTCTTTCCAGTCCCTACAATAAATGTACTCCCATGTAGCACTAGGGTTTTTATTGCCCTCTACTGGGAAAGGTTTTTAGTCCTGCCCCTCTGCAGTAATTTTGGCCGTGTGTTTATAATTTAAGTCCTTTAATATTACCCCACATCTCCTCCTAGGAAACAACAGAGAACAAGTTGACTGACTGTGCATCACAACCTTCATCCACGACCACTGATCTGATCAGGAGCGTCAAATCGAAAACCAAAATGGGGGAAATACATGGTTTAAGTGAGACTGACGGTTGGCTGTTTGCTGGTGTTTGGCAAGCTGGTCTGAGCATATGAGGAACTGAAGGTCTCCTGGGATTCACCTTCCTAACTGTCTCTAGAGTTTATTGAATGATCCAGAAAACAGAAACAACAAGACGCCTCCGGCTTCCATTTTTGTCAGTTAAAGGGGATGTGTCGCTTCCTTTTTTCGACTCATTCACACTGCTCTGAGCTTCTCAAGTCTGTGAATGCAGGGGCGTTTCTTCCCCTCCCAGCTGGTTGTCATCATCCACCCTTCAGTGCTGGCCTGTTACTACCCCCCCCCCTCGCCTCTGTGTCCACATATCACTGTGTCTCTCTCTATCAGTCTTTTTTTATAAGAGCTGTATACATACCACAGGCTGCATTCAATCTAATCTGAGCACTAATCTCCTCTCACAGCTGGAGATGTATTACAGCTTTCTAAGAACGGCACAGATCTGCGTGTATGCAGGAGAGTTAGGCACAGGGTCAAAACTGTCATGTTTTCTCATTGTACAATCTGCTGAAGTCTGTTTCTGCTAGGTGTGGAGACAGAAAAATGCTACGGCCCCTAACTCTGAGTCATTCTGTACAGCCCGTGAATCGACCCAGGGGCTGTACAGAATGTAGATGAGCTCTCAGCTAGTGAAATGCAAGGAGGAGGGATCAGGAGGGATTAGACCCACACTGGATATCAGTGTAAATAAAAACAGAAGATAAGGGACACTGTGAGAACAAGGCAACTTTGCTAATGACATCCAATTGCAAAGTTGCTTGTTTTCACTGTCCCCTTATTCTGAAGACCATTTAATGAAACGATAACACCCCTTTAAGGGTGGAAATGGAGCTTGTGGTGATCACGGTTTCACCAAAACTACTGAAGCGTTTTGTAACACGACTACTTCAGAATGGTATGAGAGATGGAAAAATAGATAGAGAAAGGGTGAGAGAGAAAGAGAGGATTAAATTGAGGAAGAAAGAGAAAGAGATAGAAAAGAAGAAAGAGACAGAGAGCAAGAAAGAGAACATGAGAAAGAGAGAGAGAGGAATAAAGAGATACAGAGAGAATGATGGAGTAAGAAAGAGGAAGATAAAGAGTAAGAAAAGAGAGAAAGAGGGAAAGAGGAAGAGAGAGAGAATCACAAGACATAACTAACCCAATCTGAGTCACAAGTATAATATGATTTGATAGGAATTTTGTTTTTGTACTTCGATGTACGAAGAATTCTCCGTTTTCAATGATTTTACAATTTATACAGTGTTGACAAGGATACATTCTTATTTTCGGTTACATAGTTAAATAATATGGTTGAAAAAAGACATATGTCCATCAAGTTCAACCAAGCGTGGAGAAAATGTGGATGAAGGGAGGGAGATAAGGAGTTTTATTTTAAGCTTCGTTTCCCCTACTGATGAAAGCTTTGAAACCCATAAGGCAAGAACCAATCTGCACTAGGGAAGATTTAATTTCTGATCCCACAGCCTCCATCAGACTTAATCCATATATTTTATACAGCTAGATACTTATTAATATTCTTTAGTTTCAGGTAGTTATCTAAGCCCTTCTTGAAACTCGCAACTGTTCTTGCTGTTAAAAGGAAAAGTTTTTTTTGTTTTTACTTGACGTAACATGATATTTTTAACCAATTTGTCTGTGAGGTTTCTCTGGCGTCTATAAGACATCAAAGCAGGACTCTGAAATTCAATAATGTCCCTAATACTGTCCATAATAATATACCAATATTTTCTCAAGCAATCGTACTGCTTAGGTCATTGTAAGTAGAGACAAATGGAATTCTCTTCTATTTTTATTTCTAGGTTTGAAAAGGTTGTGTCTATCAATTTCTTGGGCTATCAAACAATACATGGAAACCTCTAAAGAAGCATTTATGCTATCTACAATACATGATAAAAACTTTGAGATTGTTAGTTCACATGTTTTGATCAAAAAATGTTTAAGCCACACCCGGCTACCAAGTAGCCGATCTCAAGTAGGACCACCCGCCTTGAGATCCCATTGGTAGCTAGGGGTGGCTTAAGCATTTTTTGATCAAAACATGTGAACTAAGAATCTCAAAGTTTTTTTTCATGTATTATCAATTTAATTTCTTGGACACACTTTTTAGAGACTAGTTTAGATGGGTATCCACACTTAATGAATTTCTCAGTCATATTGTCTAAAGCTTGTTCACATTTCTACACAATACGTTTAAACACGTCACATTTGTCTATAGGGAAGGGATTGGATCATATTGGGGAATGGCAACTCTCATATGGGAGAAGGGTATTTCAATCCGTTGGTATAGAAAAGAGTTCATCATGCAGTAACGTCCCCCTACATATCACCCTTGTGTCCAAGAAAATAACACTTTCACTAGAATAAGTGACAATAAATATAATATTAGGATGAATTTCGCTCAAACAATAATGGAAGTTAAGGAGTTTACTCTCTGAGCCCGTCCAAATGACAAAAATATCATCTAGGTGGGACACACAGATGAAAGGATCCTCCAAATCTTTCACAAATATAATAGCATACGTGGGCGCGACATTGGTACCCTTTGCGGTCCCCTGAGGCTGCAGATAAAAAAAACATCATTAAACTGAAAATAATTGCAAGTCAGTATAAGTCACAGTAATGAAATGATGAATCCTAACTCTGATTGGAAATGGATGCGTCCTTCACTGCAATTAATGTATATGAGCTGACTGCATCAAAAGATACCAAGATCAGGGATTCTGGGATAATCACTTCACCCAATTATAGGAAAAAATCCAATGTATCTTTAATGTAAGATTTAGCAATAGCTGCCCATTTTCTCAAGATTTTATCCAAAAAGATTGACACATGAATGAAAATAGAATCCCTCCCAGATACTATTGGTCTGCCTGGTGGATTGATTAGATTCTTGTGAAGAAAATA
This sequence comes from Phyllomedusa bahiana, assembly GCA_025379985.1. Classification (NCBI taxonomy): domain Eukaryota; kingdom Metazoa; phylum Chordata; class Amphibia; order Anura; family Hylidae; genus Phyllomedusa; species Phyllomedusa bahiana. The sequence continues at coordinate 11,018 of JAODAL010001016.1, read as the reverse complement.
CACTAAAGGTGCAACAGGATGTTCAACTATGAGAAAATGTTTTAAATCATTGTCTATAATATTATTTGCATTGGCATTATCTACTAAAGATTTCAGTTTTTTACTAAATTCTAGATAAAGAAAGAGTAGGATAAGCGTGAGTGTCTGAAAGCTATCTTAAGACCTCTTAAATGTAGTCTTGTGAATCCATCACAATGATGGCTCCCCCCTTATCGACGGCCTTCACTGTTATGAAGGAATTATTATTTAGTTATAGCAGAGAGTTCAGCACTGGTCAGGATAGGGTGTGTTAAGCGTTTATTTACATGTTTGATTTTTAATATCTCCAAATCTTGTCTGACCAGTCCCATAAATGTGTCCAATCGCTGGATATTACCCGGAGATACAGTACATCTATATACTGTCTGTCTATCTATCTATCTATCTATCTATCTATCTATCTCATATCCATCTATCTATATATATATATAATATCTATCTATATCTCTCATATATATATATCTATATATATATCTATATATATATATATATATATATATATATAATATATATATATATATATATATATAATATTATATATATATATTGTTCAAATACAAAAAAGCAAATGATAAACAACAATTTAAAGCAAAAAATAATGGGAGGGTAAAATAGAACAATCTAAATCTGGATGTGACCCTGGTATTGGTATTGGTATGGTGAGTGACGCTGTTATTGGTATTGGTATGATGTTTGACACTGGTATTGGTATGATGTGTGATCCTAGTATTGGTATGGTGTGTGACCCTGGTATATGGTGTGATGCCGGTATTGGTATTGGTATGGTGTGTGACCCTGGTATTGGTATGGTGTGTGACCCTGATATTGGTATTGGTATGGTGTGTGACCCTGACATATGGTGTGACGTTGGTATTGGTATTGGTATGGTGTGTGACCCTGGTATTGGTATGGTGTGTGACCCTGATATTGGTATTGGTATGGTGTGTGACCATGGTATTTGTAAGGTGTGTGACGCTGGTATTGGTTCCTTCAATTTAATTACTATGGAAACACATTTTGTCTCGTGATAAATTGTTGATGTCCATGTGACATGAATTAGTCAATGAATTATGTATTAGGCCCTGTTCCTTTGGATCAATGGTGAAAACAAAGTAGCTGTCTGAGGACCTCAGAACTGCTATTATCACCAAACACCAGACTTCCAAAGAGTATAAGGCCATCTCTGAAGACCTTGGTGTCTCAGTTTCAGCAGTGCGCAATGTTAAGTAGTTTGTCAAGCATGGAACCATCAAGAACCTCCCTGGACGTGGGGGAAAGAGGAATATTGACAAGAGATATCTTCGCAGGTCGGTGCGAATGGTGAAAAAAACACCACTTTATACATCCAAAGACCTGAAGGCCACACTGAAACGGTCTGGTGTCATGGTCTCAACAAGTACCATGTGGCGCACACTAAACCAAGTAGAGCTTTATTTGCGAAGGCCAAGGGAGAAGCCATTGCTGAAGTAAAGATATGAGAAGGAACGACTGATCTTTACCAAAGAGACAAATCACAATCCTTCTGGGAAATGTTCGATGGATAGTTGAAGCAAAAACCCAGCTTTTTGGCAATGCAAAGCAACAGTATGTCTACAGACGGCACAATAATGCTTACAAGGAAAAGAAGACCCTACCAACAGCTAAGCCTGGTGGGGATCCATAATTCTATGGGGTTGCTTTGTTGCGTCTGGGACTGGAGGCCTTGATTGTATCAAAGGAAACATGAAATTAGAGAATTATCAAGGGATTTTAGAACAAAATGTCCTACCCAGTGTAAGAAAACTTGGTTAAAGTTGAAGATCATGGGTTCTTCAGCAAGAGAAGGACCCAAAGCCACATCCAAAAGGGCCCAGGAAAAATGGCCGGCAATGAGTCTTGAACGCAATCCCATAGAAAATCTTAGGGGTGAGCTAAAATCTGCCATTGGGAAAAATAACCTGCAAACATTCAAGAACCTGAACAAACAATAAAGGAAGAAAATACCTGAGGAAGTGCAAGAAGCTTTTAGATGACTAAAGGAAATGTGTAGAGGTCGTCATCAATGTCAAAGGACGTGCAACCCAGTATTCATGGTTGCTTTGAGCTCTGATTGGTTGCTATGAGCTTTGATTGGTTGCTATGAGCTCTGATAGGTTGCCATGGGCTCTTGGTTGCTTTGATCTCTGTTTGCTATGTGCTTTGATTAGTAGCAATAACTTTTTTATGTTTCTGAATACAGAACTCATTATGGGCTTGTTTTTTGTGGGAGTTGACATTTTCATTGATACCATTATGGGGTTCATATGATGCTTTGATCACTTTTTATTGTTTTTTGAACAAAATACAGCAATCCTGGTAGTGATTTTTCTTTTTTACAGCGGTCACCGGGCGATATACATTACATGCTAGCTTTGCTCAGCAGGTCGATATGCTTACAGTGATACCAGATTTGTATTTTTTTTATGTTTTACTGCTTTTACACAATAAAAAAAACTTTTATTCAAAAAGAAAACATGTTTTTGCATCGCCACAGTCTGAGAGCCATAACTTTTTGTTTATGTTTCTGTGTACGGAGCTGTGTAGGGGCTGGTTTTTTGCGGGATGAGTCAGTGTTTTTGTTGGTATCAGTTTTGGGGGGAGTCTGGTTTTTGATCAGATTTAAATCCATTTTTTTGAAAGGCAGGATGACGGAAATATTGCAATCCTAGTTGTGTCTATTATTTTTAACAGCGCTCACCATGCAGTATAAGTGACAAGTTAGTTTTAACTGTGGGTTGGTACGATTATGACAATTCCCAATCTATATAGTTTTTTTTATGCAGAAGCGCTTTTAAAAAAAGTGTTTTTATTGTGTAAAACAATATTTATGCATCGCTGTCCTCTGAGAGCCATGACTTTTTTATTTTTCCCTATAAAGAGCTGTGTAAGGACTTTTCTTTTGCGCGATGAACCAACATTTTAATTGGTACAACTTTGGCGTTTATATGAGTGTTTGATCACTTTTTATTCCATTTTCTGTGCTCCCGGTTTTTCAAAAAAATCCAATTTTTCCCCCCCCCCCCCCCCATTCAACCCGTGGGGGGGGTTAATTAAAATGACATATTTATCAAAAAAAAGGGTCGTTACGCACGTATGATACCAAATATGTGTTTTTATTTATTTTTATTTTTGTTTTGGGGGCTTGGGCATTTGAAGGGGAAAAAGGCGGGTACGTGTTTTTTTTTTTTTTTTTATGTTTGCGTTTTACTTTTTTAAACTTTTTCACTTTTCCCCTGAGGGGATTTGTATCAGCATTGCTGCTGTTTACTGGTCTCCATGGAGACTGTCAATTGCTCTACCCGGCAATGCCCACAATGCATTGCGGGCATGGTGACGTCACAGACAGCCCGGAAGCTCCCCCTCCTCCTGCAACTTCCGACATTTTTAATGATTTTGGAGCTAAGGGGTTATCCCCGAGCGAAGTCACCCCGGGCAGGGGGTTTGATGCGGGCACAGGGCGAAGAAATTTTTTTGCGGGGTCCCATTCGAAATCTGGGGGGCCCGCTTGTAACACCGCAAGATCTCCAGGACATATGGATAAGTCCATTTGCGGGAACGCACTTCCTGCTAGGACCTATGTGTATGTCCTATGTCGGGAAGGGGTTAAAGTGCTTAAACATAACGAAAACCCTACATGTTTGGTATCACCGGAATTGTACTTTTTCCCTTTTTTACCTCACTTTTTTTTTTTTGCAGTTTCCCATATATTCTTTTGGCACTGCGAATGAATCTTTAGAAAGCCCACTTGTCCACAACATAAAACCCCTTTATGTTTATGTATATGTGGGGTAAAAAATTAGGGCTCTGGAAGGCGAGGGGGGGAAAAAAAAAAAGCGCCATATTATTATCGGCCCGGGAAGGGGTTAAAGGGTTGTCTCCCGCAATTTTCATAATGCATCCTGTCACTTTGGTAGACTGTCTTAATTAGATACACTCTGTCTTTCACTTGTGTATTCAACCTGTGTTTTCAGTCTGCTAATAATTTAAAATTATTAAAAACTTCCCCCCCCCCCCCCCCCCCCCCCAGATTTATCTAAAGTAAAAAGATAATTACAGGTTTTTTCTAAAAAATATTAAAACAACTTTTTCTGCCGGCCCCACAGAAAAACGAGACCTGGTGATGACTTCACGCCTTATCAATAGAACAAACAGAGGGGAAAAAGCAAATTAAAAGGGCACTGGAAGCCGGGTGGTTTATAAAAAAATTTTTTTCTCCTTAACCAAAAAGATGAACAAAGCAATGTATTTGGAAAATTCTTATTTTGTGTTCCCCATTTTGAAAGCCATTTTCTGCCGGGGTACAACCCTTTAAAAAGCCTCACGTCAATTACCAGGGAGAAATTTTACCCCATTTTGTATTCTTTCTCATTGCCCTTGTGGACATTGTGTTTTACTCACCCTTATGTTTCCCTCTACAGGTCTTACCCAAGCATCTTTGGCACAGTATTGTGTGGATCAGCCCCACGGAGAAGAGTCCTTCATTGGAGGGTCCCCCCAATTCCCTTCCATTTCCCTTTTCGGACACTGGGAAATCCCCCCAGGAGATTATCAGTGAAAAAGGCTAACGCACGTTATTGTGGAGGTGATGACCGATCTGAAATTTACAATCTACACAAAATTTCAAATTTCACAAATCAGGGGAAACTTCTGTCCCGTCCGTTGGGAGCCAGGACATAGCTGTTATTAACGGGTTAAGGTGAGACGGTGCAGATTATGCTTCGTTTTTAGAATCAATCTTTCCCCAAAGGCAAACCCGCATTGGCCACCCAGAGGGCACAGCTGTAATGGTGAAAGGTAAGACCTGACTTTGGGCTTTCAGTTCATATGGAGAACAACAGAGTTTTTTTCCTTTAATGTAGATTTTTTGTTGAGGAGCCACAAAAACATTGAATTTTAGAAAGACTAATCTCAATCTGCTTAGAAAGGCCCTAAACCATATTGTCTGGGACAAGGTCTCTGAAAATAATAGGACAGATTATAAATGGGAGATTTTCAATCCCTTCCTGACATTGGACGTACCTGTACATCCCAGCGGTAAGTGACTTCCTGCAAATGGATGTACCGCTACGTCCTGTACATCATGGGGGCCTTCAAGCAGTGCCCACACAATCGCAGCATGGGACCAGCTGTATATCACTGCTGACCCCATGCTGTGTTGCCCATGACCGGAACTCGTGGCCACAGGGGATTAACCCCTTAGTTGCTCCAATCACATCAGCTAAGGGAAAGACAGAGGGAGAGAGCTCCTTCTGCCTCAATCGGCACAAAGTCTTCAGGGTTGCCTGTGATGTCACTATGTCTGGCCATACTCTGTGGGCATGGCCGGGCATAGTGATTGACTTTTACTATGGATACCAATACTGCTATATACTGTATCCATTACTGTATCAGTACTGTATCCATTGTAACAGTGATCTAAAGGTTTCACCTGTTCTGGTACTTTGAGGGCTTAGTAAAGTCAACATAATACCCACCAAAATCTGCCAAATAGCGCTCCCTCCCTTGTATGCCCTGCCATGCACCAAACAGCAGCTTATACCCACAGTTAAGGTATTGCCGAACTTGGAAGAAATTTTCGGTGCTTTTTATCCGGGATTCCTTGTAAAAATGAAACATTTTCATCTAAAATTGCAAATTGTTGTAAAAAAATAATTTTTTACATTTTCCCAGACTAAAAAAATCTGTGAAACACCTGTGGGGTCGATATACTCATTACACCCCTTGATATATTCCTTAAGGGGTGTAGTTTCCAATTTGGGGTCTTTTTAGGGGTGTTTATTAAGTTTTAGCACCTTAGGAATGGCACCTAAATAAAGTTGTAATGAAAATGAGACCCCAGAATCCGGTAGGTGCTCCTCCTATTCTGAGGCTTGTGGTTGAGCCAAATAATAGGGCCACATATAGGATATCTCTAAAAATGGAAGAATCTGGGGAATTAATGTTGAGTTTCATTTACCTGGCCACATCTACCGTGTTCCTATGAATAATGGATAAAAACTGAAAATCTGCAAAAAAAATAAAAAGGGAGATTTTGATATTTCACCTCCACTTGGCTTTAATTTCTGTGAAATGCACCATGGCTAAATAAACTTCATAAACACTGTTGTAAATACTTTAAGTTGTATAGTTTCTTAGATTAAGTAATTTATTGGGTATCTAACATATAAGCCCCTCAAAGCCACGTCAGAGCTGGACTGGTCCCTAAAAAAATCTATGTTACAAATTTTCTTGAAAATGTGAAAAATTACTACTAAGCTTCTAAGCCCCCTAATGTTGTTCAAAAATAAAAAGGCATTTATAAAATGACGCTAACCTACAGTAGACATAAGGTAGTTGCTAATTATAAACTATTTTGTGTTAAATGACCACATTTTTGATCTTTGAAAATGGGAAATTTTTCTAAATTTTCATGATATTTTGAAACGTTTCACAAATAAACAAAGATTGTATGCACCGAAATTTCTTACAAACTTAAAGAATAATGGGCCACATGTATAAAAACTGTCTAGGTCTAAAATTCCTTTTGTTGCCCATAGCAACCTATCAGAGCGCCTCTTTCATTTGATATAGAGCTCTTTAAGAATTAGAGTGGGCGCTCTGATTGGTTCCTATGGGCAACAAAGTGAATTTTAGACGTAGACAGTTTTCATACATGTGGCCCAATGTGTCACAAGAAAACAGTCTCTGAATCACATGGGCAGGTAAAACTATTAAAAAATTATTCCCACATAAAATGAAATATTTCAGAATTCAAAAATGGGGCCCTGTCAGGGAGGTCAGAACTGGCTACGGCGGTAAGGGGCTAATAACATCTTAAGTGATTAGAAACAGGAACAAACCGATGTAGATCAACAGAGATGTAAAGGAGGCAATGAATAACAAAAAGAAGGAGTTTCAACTATTTAAATAGGATGGCAGTGAAGAGGCGCTAAAAAAACTATGAGGGAAAAAAATTATGTAAATACAGATAAAGACAGTAAAGCTGGAGACAGAGCAGCAGATGCCAAAGAGTAAAATTAACCTCAAAATATTTTTTAACAGTATAAATAGGAAAAAGATAAAAACTGAAAATGTTGGCCCTTTAAAAAAGTAACGGGCACATTTGTAGAGGGCAATGAGGAGAAAGTAAATCTATAAAAAAAAAATCTCCCTCTGTTGATGGATGGAGGGAGGAGCTAAACTTAAATGTTTCTTGTCTAACTCAGGAAGAAGTGCATCTCCGCATTAAGAAGATTAAAATAGACAAATCACCAGATCCTAATGGTCTACACCCCGGTGTCTTAAGGGAATTAGGGGGGTTGTATCACTACAGACATTGATGGTGTATTGTTAGGATGTGCCATCATTGTCTGATACGTCACGTCACTCCTCTGGGACATGGACCTGTGTCCTAAACAAGTCCCGAAATCTTTCCGTTCTGAACAGAATGCAGGTCGGGACTCTCCGATATAAATGAATGGGAGTTCCCTGTTTAGCTGAGTGGTGATGTTCAGTTGTAATCAGAACTCCCATTCATACTTGTAGTTCTACGCACATTAAAGCTATGGTTACTGTAGAGTGGGTCTCAGGCCCTGGGGCCTGAGGTCCTAGGGGGTTGCACCTATCATTTGACCCTTAGGGCACTCATGGGGTTATGTGCTTGGTATATGAGTAAGGGCGTGTGCCTGAAACGCGTCAGGGTCTCATGTGTCTTCCATATGTTTTGTTGTTTTTTGCAATCTGGACATGACTGCAATCTGGACTATGACTTTCAATAAAGAGCATTTTGGTACGTTGACAACTCCGTAAATCTCCTTGGATGGTGCATGTTGTGCTAGCTACTTTTATATTTTGTTTGCTACTATAGCAATGCAGTGCCCTTGGTATCATGTACAGAATGTAGCCAATTATGTAGTCAATTATGCCCCGAAGTACGGACTTAAAAGACGCAGTGTGAACATACCCTAAGAGTGTCCACAGTCCACAACTCTCGCCTTGACTAGAATGGGGTGACACAGTCCTAAGCTTCACCGTTCGGTTTATGGTGGGCATTGTGACAAGGATCAGTGTACTCATGGAAGATGAGCGACAGTGTCTTATGGACGGATGACATTTTAGTGAAGACATGACATATCAGCCATGAAGTTCTGAGTGACTTTGACAAGGATCAGATTATGACAATTAGATGACATGGTGGGAACAATTTAAACACAGCAAATCCCATGGAGGATCCCAGGGAAGCAGTGGTTGGTAACTGCTGAATGTGCCACAAGAAAGAAGTACCAGTGAGGTAGAGATGAGACAGTGTCATGACTGGTTTAGTCTCCGTGTTGATTGTGGGAATGAAGGCTAGTCCACCTGGTCTGATTCCACAGAAGAGCAAGAGGAGCACAATTTAGTGAAAAAGCTAATGCTAGCTATGACCGAAAAGTGTCATAATACATAGTGGGTGACTGTAAATGCCGGTGGTCTCTTTGTATACTACCAAGAAAGTTTAGAAATGGTTTGGTGAACATGACAAAGATTTCAAGTGGTAAATTTGGCTTCTAAATTCTTCAGATCGAATGATGTGTTACGAATGCAATTTCATCTCCATATAAGGCTGTTGCTATGCCCTAGCCCGAAGCAATTCTCAGAACTTTCAGCTGACCATGCACATATCTGGCCTTGATTATGTGGGAGTGGTTGTTTGCCAGCCTTTTTAAAGCAGAGTTTCAGTTTGTGGCTGGTTGCTGCCTATAATGGTAGCTGAGAGATTGTGTCCCTTTTTGAGCTTGTTGCATTCAGTACTGTTTTGGTAGTTATCTGTTCCTAGTTTGATGCCCCTTTTTTTTTAGTTCTTTATTGCTTCTTTTTTGCCCTGTGTTACAGATGTAGCAAAACTAAAAGAACAGATTCTGCACCGTGATACCACGGCACAGAATGTTATCTCTACTTTCTCAATGGCTTTTGCTTAGAGATCAGAGCAGATAACACAAAAAGCCATGATATCATTGGTCAAGCTAGACTCTGCTACATCTGTAGTCTTAGATTGTGTTCTGTTTCTGAGTGCTCTCTTGTGATTTTTAGCTGTTTGGATAGAACCAGCATAGTGAGTGACATTGGTAGGGATAGTGTCGGGGATAGGATAGAACCGGAGGTGTCTGATGTTAGGGTCAGCATTATGGACAGTTTAGGGACTGCGTAAGGGAAAGTTAGTTTTTAAGGTCAGATATTTTTTTGTGTCAAATCATTTATCCCTCCTTCTCCATCTGTGCCCTTTCATCATCCATCTTGCTGTCCATTTTCGATTGGTATGTTCCTCCATTTATTTTTGATACATGCTTTGTATTATCTGCATGTGACGTCTGGTTGGCTTTAATTCTGTTATAACTTTTAATCCGTCTGTGCCAACCAGCATCATTACAATGTGTGGAATTTCTTGAAAAAACAGTTGTAGTCCTCAAGGGTTCCACATCACCACTTCATACTGCAGCTTACAGGACATAAACTGTCTTCTGCTAACATTGTCTTCAAAGTTCTTGTGGAGTCAATACCTCAACAGATCAGAACTGTTTTGGTGGCACGAAGGGAACATGCACACCATTTAGAAGGTGGTTTAATTTTATAGATAGACATTTTATATAGGAAGCTATAGACCAAGTACACCTCTTCATGACAAAGTGTACATGGCACGAAACACGTTATTAATTTATATAAAATACCCTTGTTTTAAGGTGGTTTGTGCTATCTTTCCCTAAATGCATTATCCCAGTCTGATAGCCAAAAACTGGGTGCTGTTTGCTGTGGATTTCTTTCTCATGACTATTGTGATCTCTGGTGGCACTGGCCTCTTTCATCAGGCTATATAATTGTTTTGTACCGTTGACTAGAAGGAGATAATTGTATAGGCAGTGGAAGGATCTTCATATGTGTATATCTTTATATGTAACAACCTATGTTTCACTGGTCAGGAGAGAAGGAGATTATTCTGAAGCAGGAATTTTTCATCCTTGCCCTCCTTGGAGACACTGTGAACATCATCAGTCGATTCACACTTAAGAACCAGACGGCGACTCCTGATGTGACAAAGTGTGATGTATTCAGGAGCACAGATAACAGAGCTTGTGGAGATCTGAAGTACCCAGGCACCTGCACACAAAGGATCAATGAGAGTGTTGTGCTTGTCAAAATCAATAACACTGACTCGTCCCACAAAGGCTTCTACTGCTTCTCTGTAAATGTTTCTGTAGGAGGATTGAACTATAGTGGGCGTACAAATATTGGAAGTCAACTTCTTGTTCTAGGTAAGTCCATGCAAAAATATTACCTGATTTTACAATGATGACACTGCCCTATTTGTGATAAAAAAAAAAAAAAAAATAGTTATAATTTTACCTGCAATACTACATCTGACCACAGGGAGTGCTGTCACACAAGCCACACAAACCATAAAGCACTCTCAGGGAAGCCCAATACAGTAATGATTTCAAATGTACTGCTATCTAAACTTATATTTCAATATGTAAAACTGTGGCAAATTTTAATTTAGGGGAAAACCCCTTAAAATCAGGACTTGTGGAAAAGAGGTGTCCTCATTGTACAATATTTTTAATCAAATCATCAATTTATTCATCATCAGCAATTATTGCTGTATATTTGATGGTCGTTCACTTTATGCAGCAGGTACGATGTAGTAAAGCATCGGTATTTCACACTACAATACACTGTACTTACAAAACAATGCCAATCTGTGGTGCATGCAACCCAGCCAATGACTTTAAAATACAGCCTAGTATTATTATTATACTGTACTTCATGTACTGCATAGGTACATACTGTACTACAAATCCTATACTGTTGTTTGCCTGTACAACATGTGCTGTACTGCTCTCACACAAACAAAACGCTCCACTTCACATAATTTACGGGTCCTAAACAAAATACATAAAGCCCCCTTTTCCTTTTCACATGTCCCTTTCTGCCCCTCTGACTTTACAAGT
>JAODAL010001015.1:0-255534 GCA_025379985.1 Phyllomedusa bahiana | reverse complement strand
GGGGTTTGGTGGAGGCCGAGGGGGATTTCCCTTGCCTACCTGTCTGTCGCCCCCTTGTGAACCTGCCAGGGTTTTCCTCCTTAGCCCGCCAGGCAGCAACCCCTTCCATAAAAATCTCTATTGTCCATGGCTGAGGAATAAGGCCATGGGCCTTCCCAGCTGCAGTCTAGAATGGGCCCAGGCTTCAAAATGTTGACAGAGGTTCCGACCACAGGTATAACTAACCTTACTAGAATTTCTCCTAGAACTCACACTATATTAAACTAGGGCCTATTTATAAATGCTTCTCCAATGGCTGCAGCCGAGCACTCACAAGCAGCAATATCACATTGCCAGTGCAGATATTCACTCTCTAGACACAGCCAAAAAAAGTTCCCCCAAGGGTCCCATGTCTGATGAACCTCAGCCTGTCACTTTAGACAAAAGGTAAGTTCACAGGGCCCTTATTCAAGCCGTAATTGCGGGAAAGGGATTTCGCCCGCGTTACCTTGAATAAGGGGGGGGAGGGGGCAGGGCGGGGGCGCGGCAGGGGAGCTGCCCCCCGGGCCCCATGGGACATTGCATTATAAAACCGCCTTTCTTTTTGGATCTTCCCAAAAAATGGCTGCAATAAAAAAAGGTGAAAAATTTAAAGGGGCCCTGAACATTTCCTACGCCTGTACACTTATAATGCTGTGCTGTTTCTCTGTTACTCCTTGTAAAAATGTGTTACTGAATCTGCCAGCTTGGTGTTAACATTCCACTTTTGAAGGGGAATGTCTCTGCGCACATTGACATTGACATTTTTCCCAAAAGAGTGCTGAAGACGGAAGGAGCACCCCCAAATGTTTACAGCCACCTGACAGATATGTAATACATTTCTAGGAGAAATAACAGGGGATCAACACAACATAAAGATTTAGCAAAGATGCGGCAGAATTATTATATTATGAACACTAGTATTTCAATACAACAGACCTGTCATGAGATGTCTCTGGTCCTCTGTAAGATTTTCACATCCCACAGATGATTAACTCATTGAGGACTATATACATTTTTTCATTGTGTTCATGTTTTTCCTCTCTGCCTTCCAAGAGCTATAACTTTTTTTTTTCATTTTTCCACCTACTTAGATCTACTAGGGCTTATTTTTTTGTGGGACAAAATGTACTTTATATGGTATGGTCAATGGTACCATTAAAATGAAATGTACTAGGTATCCACTAACAAAAATCCTAAAATGGGTGGAATGTGACACACTTGTGCAATTTTTGCGGCAATTCACTGTGTGGTGGCAATGACTTTTTATCTGTATTCTGCAGTTCGGTACAATTCTGGTGGTAACAAATGTGTGAAGTTTCTAATTTTAGTACTTTTAAAAAGAAAAAAACATTTTCTATTTTTTTTAATGTACTGCAGCAACATTTTCTGTGATCAATAACTTTTTTTTTTTCTAATGACCTGAGTGAAGGTTGTTGTTTTTTTGGTGGACTGAAGTGTAGTTTTGGTTAGCACCATTTTGGGATACATATGACTTTTACGAAATGACAAAAAAACCAGCAATTTTAGCACTGGGAATTTTTTTGTTTTGTTTTACATACTGCATAAATAAGGTTATAATGGACACGGCGATATAAGTTATGTGCAACTCTTACCATTTTACAAATAAAAATAGAGGGATGTTTTGAACTTTTTAAAACCTTTTTTTTAAACTTGTACATTATTTCCCATAGGGTACTTGACCACTAGGGGGTGCGATCACTTGTCCACCCTTCTGCATTATATTTATGCTACATATAATGTAGAAGGTTGTACCAAGATGGTGTTCCTATTACTTCCTGCTTATCAAAGTAACATGGAATTCTTCACTAGACTTCTGGCTGCCATGGCAACTTTTCGGAACCCAACGTTCTTGTCACGAATGCTGACTGGGGGCACCGTTCTGTATATATTTAGACACTGCAGCAGCGATTGTCACTGTGTCTACATGGTTAAACAGCAGAGGTTGGAGCCAGCCATTCCATACTCCCTTAGCATCCCCATGATGTATCGGTACGTCATGCTACACAAAGTGGTTGCATTGAGAACTGAGACATTTGGAGGCATCTTAAACCCCGTCGTGTTCCTCTGTCATTATCCTGATGATAGGCCACTGCTTTTAGGGAATACTGTTACCATAAAGAGGTGTATTTGGCTTGCAACAATGTTTAAGTAGGTGGTACTTGTTTAAGTAACATCCACAGAAGTGCCAAGACGTAAGATTTCAAAGCAGAGTATTGCTCAAAGCATCACACTTGCCTCAGTTTTCTTGCTCTCTTCCCATAGTGCACCATTGTGCCATCTTGCACCATATTAAGCAATGTTTGCACCAGTAAATTTGCAAAATATAAAAGAGAATATGAGTTCATCTGTAGCTAGCTTTTTACATTGCTTCATGTTCAAGTTCTGATGCTCACATCACCAATTTAGCAGTAAAAATGGGCACTCTTGCTTGTCTGCCAAGCAAGCTGCAATGTCCTTTTTGACACCTTTTATCAAAAATATTTTGAAACCTCTCTATCAAATTAACTTTCTTCAGTAGACTGTGCTACACTACCTCTTCTATGGGATTTGACAAGTTGATGCCAGCCTTTGCTCACCATAAGCATCAAAAAGCCCTAGGTTCATATTACCCAGTCACTGGTTGTCCCCCTTTCAACAACTTGTACTGGGCACTAACCCTGGCATACCAAGAACACACCACAAAACCTGCCATACTGGCTTTGCTTTGACCGATGACTTGCCATCACAGTTTTGCCCCAATCAATATACATTTGACCCTTTCATTTTGCTGCTCAGTGTATATGTTTTACTCCTCCTTTCTGCATTATTTTAGCCTAGATGACTATAATCGTCGGGTTACCTTGTGTAATGGAACTAATGAAGGTCGTATTCGAAGGAGTCCAATTGACAGATCTGGTGGGCGACTGCCAACTATGGAAGATGTACAGAAATGTCTTTCACTCCAGCAGTTTGATAATCCACCTTATTTTACAAACTCTACATTTAGTTTCAGGTACGTTCTTCAGGATTTTTTTTTACATGGGTGAGGGGAGGAACTAGCAAAATGTGGCCCTTGATGTGTCCTTAGGATTGACGGAGGGATGATATATCTAACTGTTTCTATAAAAGGATACAGATAAAGTGCTTTAAAGGGTTTTGATGCAATGGAACTACAAACTCCTTTCCTTGCATGCTGATTTTGCAGGCCGATCCTGGTGTGAGGATTATGGCCCTTTCCCAAAAGATGTTTACGTTGTTCAGTGGGTATCAATAAAGTGAGTGGTCACTAGGATTGTGGTCACTAGGATTGTGGTCACTAGGATTGTGTGTTTAATTTACAATCCAATCCCCACATGGCTGGCTTGATTGTTTGGAGTCAAGCAAGCTAGGTAAGTGTGATATTAATATAAAAGTTAGGCTATACCTACACAGCATAGAAATACTAGAATAGGATACTAAAACCGATGAAAATACAATCGTTCAGACAGCCCATAGACTTTAGGAGAAAAAATAACTGTAGTCTACATAGATCGTTTTTTCTCTTCTCATCTTCTGGTGTCGGAGTATTATATAACATGTTTTTATAATACGCGGGTGCTTTGAGTTTTTTCCCCAACAATCAATTGTATGGACCAATGGCAATAAAATGAAAACCGACTGTGGATTTTGCAAAAACCGCAGTTGTGCATCGGAGAAAAAAAGTTTGACTTTCGGACAGTTTTTGTCCAATGCCGTGTAGACATAGCCTTACTGATCTCCACTTCAAAAGACAATTCAGTGGATGTCAATAATAACAATAATATTTTATAGATAAGTAAGATTCACTGTTTCCGAGCTTGGACTACAACTGTTCTGCAAGCACCAACCAGACTGAAAGCAGTGTAAACACTGAAGAGGTTGCAGTGCCAATACAAGTGCCATGGCTTCTTAAATATGTCAGTTGGTAGTGTGCCAGAAGTGAAAATTGCTGGGCTACCACCAGTATTGGAAGGCTGGATAACACTTTTAAAATGTTTCAGATTTTTCAGTGTCAGGGATCTGAGTAGCGTTTAAATGGGATTGAAATATTATAGAAGATCATTTAGATTGAATATCCCCTTTAAGAATGGCAATACCTGTTTTGGCAGAAGTAGTTTCAGGGACGTACCTGTTGTTGTTGTATATGGATAACCAGTTGAAAGTCTTATCTGTATGAATACACTGAAGGGGCAAAACCACCACATAATGTGGCTCACCCTTCTATGTGGTCAGATAGTCAAGGCCTTCTTTACTTTGTAACACTGCTAGATATCCAGTCGGTTCATACGTGTATATGCCAATGCTTCCACTGCATTAACCTAGTAATTACTTACTAGCATGTAGTAAAATACATAAATATACAACTTCTTTTCATTCAGGAATGCACTTGAAGGCTTCGAGGAACCAGATGGGGAACTGGACTCTGCTGTAACGAGCCTACATAACTTAGTGCATGACTTCTTAAATGGAACCAGTGCGCTCTCGCATTCTGCTGCTAATGACCCCATCTTTGTGGTATTTATTATTACATCTTAATTTTCTGATAAAACCATGTTTTATTGAACTAAATTGAAGAGCCCTTCTTTTTCCACAGAGACCACTAATCATTTCTGTAGAAAGTTTGAGAAGGCTTGTAACTTCACTTCCTCTTGGAAAACAAATGTAAACCAGTATTCAAAAAAAATCTGTGGATTGCTTTCTGCTCTAATACTCTTCTGGTGGGAGGTGGGGGATATAACGAACACTGGTGGTTTTATTTGTCTCTAAGTATTCTGCTTTGGGGAGACTTCTCAGAGTTGACCCCTTTCCTCTTGTTTAGCTGTCAAGACTAGACCTAGCCAGGATGCCAGCTTTTTGGGAGTAGACGTACAGCAGAGAAGACCAGCTGTTAAATCTATAATTTGTGTCATATTGGCTTGTTTGATGCAAATGGCAAAATTTAGAATGTCCATTAGTTGCAGTACATGAGTGCATCTTCCACTGGATCAGTCTTGCCCTTAGAGGAAACCTAGACTGCTGGTATGCCAAGAGCTTTAAAACACAGTGCCTTCATATTGCGGTACGATCAGATTACAAAATTAACTTCAAAGTATGCTTTTATTTTCAGGTACTCCATTCCTTCACTGATGCAATATTCAATGAATGGATGAAACGGTTTCAACCCTCTGATGTGGTTTGGCCCCAGGAGCTGGCACCAATAGGGCACAATCGCTTGTTTAACATGGTGCCTTTATTTCCTCCAGTAACAAATGACCAGCTCTTCACATCTGCTGAACAGCTGGGATATACATATTCTGTTGAATTACCAGGTAACCCTATTTAAAATATACAGACCTGTATAGAGTTTCATGCTTATAAATGGTTAAACAAGTATTGTATAATAGCATTATACAAGGACCAAATAATGTTGACATATACAGTATGACCGCCGTATAGTGACTAAAAATTACCACCATACTATTGTTGAATATAAGCCAGTTTTGCCACCATACAGTGGTAGTTGACAATTTCACAGTCAACAAACGTCTATTTTGATTGCCAATCTTATTTTTATCAAATTCTTCAGATAGTGTAGATAAATTGCCTATAGTGCACAAGTCCATCATTAATTTGTAAATCCATAGGACATCCCATCATGCAGAAATTTCACCTGAAGAGAAGTAAGGGTTTTGATACACCTGTGTAACATTTTAAGAAACACCGGCTGCTCTCTCAAGCATGCATAGTGCACTTAATCACCACAAACTGTCGTGATACTTTATATATTTCTACTTAAAACACAAACCTACAAATAATAAAAAAATACAATGAAAGTGGACTTGCATAGTGAAAGCATTTACCATCCACTTTTGTGGTGTCTGCAATTAGCCCCTTCTTAAACTGAGAAATGCACCCTGCTACGTTGCCTCTACAAGCTGCTCACTTTTGTGGTTACCTTACACCAACCAAATAGTTGAAGGCAGCAATGATTTCTCAGGTCAGCTCACTATCTGTTCTGACCTCTTGAGGCTTTGCTTGGTGTTGTCAAGAGGAAAGCTCTTTCATTTGGCTCCCCAAAAGGCAGGTTGCCACCTTTTCTAGTCAGGTTTACTTGGGTAAAAAGTGGTGTGGTTTGGGGTCATTGATGTTTTTCAGTGATCTCTGCATTATTCAGTGTTGGTGACGTTTGTTGTGAGAAACGAATCAAAAGAGAGATGTAGTCTCCTTTGGACGTTGTTTAGTCTATTTAATTGCAATATATGTTTATTGTAGCATTAACATGTAATGGAGCACTTTTTTTTTTATGTCTGAGCTATTTTACTACATTATATGTTATATTTACCAAACATAGTTTAAAAGAGATTGTTTGGTCTATAATGTAAGCATATCTGGTGGTCAAGAGCACTAAAGGGGGTTAATGTAACAATCCCTGGTGGTGTAAAGGGGTTAATGTTGCATTCCTTGCATTGTGTGGTTGCTCAGCTTCCCAAGCTCAAGTGTTGCTCTAGCTGTCACTTCCTGTTTCCTTCCAGCACTGATCATAGAGCTGTTTAGAGAGGACTGGGCAGCTGTAACGGCACAGCAACACTGTGCTCTCTATGATTAGGCAGAGCAAAAGAACACACCGTCCAATTAAGAGTAGAGAATGAGAGGACCACTAATTGGCTTCCCCAGGGGAAGCTCTGATGTAACTGTCCATACATGGATGGGAGTCCTCTAGTCTTCAGCAGCCCTGATTCTGTGGATAGTGACCCAACATACCTTTTATGTGTTGGGTGGCTTCCAGCATTAGGAGGGCAGTCTATCCCACTGCATACATATGTATTTAAAATGGAATAGGTTGTTGTCCTTTTTGTTCAGAAGTCCTCCTAGCAGGAAGTTACCAGTATTTAATGGAACCAGACAAGTTGAATACCAGCGTCCGCCTTCTGGTAAAAATATAGGCTATTCTAGTGGTTTAGCAAGATCCAAGCCTTGCAAATTTTGCAGGTCAGTTTGACAGCACATACAGATCTCCATTCTACCTCCTGGCACTGTAAAACACCCTTTTTTATAAATTCCTTAGTCCCTACAATCAGTGTCACTCAGCACTCTGAAATCAAAAAACCTGCTCATAATGGTGTTAGACTATTTGGGCCAACACTGGTGCTGGACCTCCGTCTGTGAGCTGACAGTCAAGAAACATATCATCATTTTTGGCAGCTACTCTGACTGGGACCATAGCCTGTTAGTTCAGCAACCAAAATAGTTGTCATGACATCACTATATTACACATCATAACTAGATTACCTATTACAGGTTATAATGAACTATTTGTTGTAAACCGAAAGACAACTCAGCTGTTTGAAACAGTCTCAAATTAAAAAAAGCCAAAAAAAACCAAGAATCTCTTTTTTTTCCAGCTTCTGATTCAGATGGCCGTGCAGCTGCCGTGGTGGTCGCATCAACTGTCGGGGGGGGCTTTTTTGGGGTTTCAGTCCTTTTAGTGTTACTTTTTTCCTTCACCCAAAAACACGCAAAGGCTTTGAGCCTCTAATGAATGCTAGATACAATAGTACCAAGTATACAGAAAATGCATAATGGAAATCTAGTTTACAAAATACAGTAAATTACCTTTGTTACCGTATCCACTGTTCTTTAACTGTATGGTTAATATGACTTGGTGAAAGCTGAAACAAAACCCTTTATACACCACTGATGCCAGTAAAGTATTTCCATGTTAATGTCTATATTAATGCTTGTAATCGTAGTTAATGGATTTGTAAGGTTAGACATTATGTAAACAAATGGTTTATGTATTAAGCCTATACAGAAGATCCATAGAGTGTGTGTATATATACCCTGTTTCCCCAAAAATAAAGGGGGTTGTTTTTATTTTAATTTTTGCTCTAATTACAAGCTAAACTTATTTTTGGATGCTTATTTTTTTAAGAACAAGAATTCACATTTATTTTGAACAAATAATCAACATGTTTTTTAAACTTAGTGATTTTCATCACAAACATCAGCAAAGCAGCCAAACCAAAATTGTAAAAAAAATGCACTATTCTATTTTGGGGGAAACATCCACACAGTTAGGAAAAAAATATTTTTTTTTAAAAAATTTATATGCAAATTCTGGGTGAAAATAAATATTTGGGTAAACAACAAGCAAGATTTCTGTTCTCACAGACCTTAACTTCTTTAAGGGTTCTCGCCCCAATTATTGGGGATTTTTAAATTTTTAAAAAAGCCCTGTAAAAAACGTCAATAAATCCCTTTAAAACCCAAAGGCTTTATTTGACACCAATAACAAACAATTCTGGGGCCTTTTGACCACCAAAGTTCAGGGTCATGAAATCATTTGAAGCGGTGGGGGGTAAAAGAAATCCTGTGGGGGAAAATCTCGGGGGACCTTTGGGGCCCCCCCCTTTTCCCCCAGGGGGTCAATCCCCTTCTTTCCCCTTAATCCAAAAGTTTTGGAAAAAATTTCTAAAAAACTATGAAGCCCCAAAGGGTTGGAGAATATTAAAATGGCCCAAAAATGGGGAATTGTTTTGCCGCCCTTTTGTTTGGGGAATGTGGAATTTTGTAAAGAACAAAATTTTAAAAAGGCATTTCTCTTGAATTTTTAAAAAACGGCCCTTTTTGCAACGATGGCAACAAAACATTTAATTGGGGCCCCAAACCCCTTTCCCCCCCCGTGAAAACCCCGGGGGGGTTGGGGGGAGGGGCCAGCCAGCCCCAAAACCCCCAAAAAAACCTTTGGGGATTTAAATCCAGGGACCCCGGGTAAACCAAAAATGCTTGACCCCCGGGCTTTTCCAACAAAGGAATATAACAAAGCATTGAGATGAACTTTTGTTATTGACCAAATACTTTTTTTTCCACCATAATTTGCAAAAAATTATTTTCCCAAAACAGACAATGTATTTTTGGATTTTTTTTCCATTTTGTCTCCCATTGTTGAGGTCTACCCCATAATGTGAATTTCAGGGCCCTTTCCCCATCTTTTTAAGGGGGAGAAAGCACAATTGTGCGACTAAATCTTTTTTTTCCCCACTGTGTGTGTGGGTTTTTGTTATATATAATATATATAATTTTAAAAAAAAATATATATATATAAAAATATATATATTTAAAAATATAATATAACCACACACAGGCAGTCTTTTTAGTTACAAACATCCAACTTTTTGATTGTATTTAAAACAGAGATTATTGTGGGGTGTGGAGAGCGGTGTCCGAGCATGAGTCACGCCTCTTTTACTTTGTCCCCAGATGCCGTGGTTCTCTTATACTCCTTTAGTGGTTTTGCATGCTATACACTGTAGATACTTGCACATGTGCCACCAACCTGTTGCTCCAGATGTGATCAGAAGAAACACAACCAGGCTGACATATTGTACATATAGCTGGGTTTTTTAACTTTGCATTTGCACCCAAATTTTTGCAAACCCGGGGACTTACTATGCCTGGTAATCTGTTTGCTGTAAATAAATGAAATACATTTCAAAAACTCATTAAAAGGTGTGCGGTGGATTTTCTAAAGCTTTATGCAATAATAACTAAAATCCTCCCCATGAGCATACACTCGCATTAACCAAGGTGTGCGGTACCAATTAACGCTGGAACGGCACAGACAGCGAACAACATTATTTTAGGGTTTTAAACTTTTTTCTTACTTCCGATATGGAAAAAAAATTGTCTAGAGTTTCAGTTAAAAAAATATATATATACCTGTTCCAAGGTGCATACAAATTCACCTCCAAAATCATGTCTAACCCATAAATGCCGTACTAACGTAGCATACCTCCCACTTTTAGGGAGCAAAGAGGAAAACATCGGACACCCTGTAACCACACCCAAAAAAGGGCCACACCAAGACCACCTCTAACCATGCCAACACAACCTGCCAACTTTTTTAGATAGCCAAAAAGGCCACATTTTCAGGGTAAAATTGTATCCAAGATTAAATATTAAGTAAAATTTTATTAATATACAGCGGAAGTAATCGGAACTTTTTAAAAGCAAAAAGTCATTTATTGACCAAATCATTTCTCAATTGAAAGAGGGACATTTAAAAGAGCTAAAGGGACAAATTAAAAAAGGGACATCCCCCCAAAATAGGGACACTTGGGAGGTAGTTTTTGTAATTCCAATGTGGGGGAAACGTATTGCCATAACCTCCTCAAAAGGGTTTTCTCACAATGCTGTTTTGCGGGTTTTAAAAGCCTTTTTTTAAAAACCCCTCTGCCCTTAGGCTTTGGGTTTTCTATAGCATGGGTTTCATATTCCGCTTCTAACTGAACCTGAGAGGGAGATATATTATCTTCATTAAACTAAAGGTACAGGTGTTGAGGACTGAAAATAATGGTGATCTGTACACAGAAGCTATTCTGGTTAAAAATAATTAGTTTGCTCCGGAGCTCAGCCTGTCCATGAGGTGACGTCACTCCTTGCTCTAAGCTCCCTCATCTAACCAGATGAGAGTTATGGTCAGGTAACCATAGAAACCTGTGTGCACTCAGAGTACTTAAAATGGCTTTTATCTCATGACTAAAATAAAATCTATTGAGCAATGTATTTAGAAAAACAAAGCTAAAAAATGCTAGTGCTTTCCAAAAAGTGCTGTGTGTGCAACCAGCCTAAGTATATTACTGAAACATTGACTACTACAGGAGCTTGAGGAGATCCCTGCAGCCTTGCAAACACTTATTTGCGAATACACACTTCCTAAAAAAAACAACTAATACTACTTTATGAAGATAACATCATCTTTGTCGGGTCGTGAACATAAAGGACATGGTTACACATATACAGACTGTGGTAAGATATTTCATGTAATTATCCCATATGTTTATCAGCTTGTGACTGATACCAACTATACACAGAAGCTCTGCCACCTTTATGGGTCTACAGTACAGTACATTTCAGTGACTCGTCACTGACGTCTTCTCTTTTTTTTTTCACCAGTTTGCCTAGATTACGTGCCTAGAATAAATGGAAGATATTGAAATGTCATGATTGGATTTAGCTCTCATACCTCAAGCCTGATGCCAGCTTCTATCTTTAACCCTTTGCATTTCTATGACATGCCCATCTTGCAGCCACTTACGATGTTCTAGCTCAGAGTGCCTGCTGACTTTGTACAGTGGTGGCCAAAAGTATTGGCACCCCTGCAATTCTGTCAGATAATACTCCGTTTCTTCCTGAAAATGATTGCAATCACAAATTCTTTGGTATTAATATATTCATTTATTGCAATGAAAAAACACAAAACAGAATGAGACAAAAATCAAATCATTGATAATTTCACCCAAAACTTCAAAAATGGTCCGGACAAAAGTATTGGCACCTTCAGCCTAATACTTGGTAGCACAGCCTTTAGTCAAAATAACTGCGAACAACCGCTTCCGGTAACCATCAATAAGTTTCTTACAATGCTCTGCTGGAATTTTAGACCATTCTTTCTTTGGCAAACTGCTCCAGGTCACTGAGATTTGAAGGGTCCCTTTCCCTCCAAAGTGCCATTTTGAGATCTCTCCACAGGTGTTCTATGGGATTCAGGTCTGGACTCATTGCTGGCCACTTTAGAAGTCTCCAGTGCTTTCTCTCAAACCATTTTCTAGTGCTTTTTGAAGTGTGTTTTGGGTCATTGTACTGCTGGAAGACCAATGACCTCTGAGGGAGACCCAGCTTTCTCACACTGGCCCTACATTATGCTGCAAAATTTGTTGGTAGTCTTCAGACTTCATAATGCCATTGCACACGGTCAAGCAGTCCAGTGCCAGAGGCAGCAAAGCAACCCCAAAAACATCAGGGAACCTCCTCCCATGTTTGACTGTAGGGACCGTGTTCTTTTCTTTGAATGCCTCTTTTTTTTCCCTGTAAACTCTATGTTGATGCCTTTTCCCAAAAAGCTCTACTTTTGTCTCATCTGACCAGAGAACATTCTTCCAAAACGTTTTAGGCTTTCTCAGGTAAGTTTGGGCAAACTCCAGCCTGGCTTTTTTATGTCTCGGGGTAAGAAGTGGGGTCTTCCTGGGTATCCTACCATACAGTCCCTTTTCATTCAGACGCCGACGGATAGTACGGGTTGACACTTTTGTATCCTCGGACTGCAGGGCAGCTTGAACTTGTTTGGATGTTAGTCGAGGTTCTTTATCCACCATCCGCACAATCTTGCGTTGAAATCTCTCGTCAATTTTTCTTTTCCGTCCACATCTAGGGAGGTTAGCCACAGTGCCATGGGCTCCATCCACATCTAGGGAGGTTAGCCACAGTGCCATGGGTTTTAAACTTCTTGATGACACTGCGCACGGTAGACACAGGAACATTCAAGTCTTTGGAGATGGACTTGTAGCCTTGAATTGCTCATGCTTCCTCACAATTTGATTCTCAAGTCCTCAGACAGTTTTTTGGTCTTCTTTCTTTTCTCCATGCTCAATGTGGTACACACAAGAACACAGGACAGAGGTTGAGTCAACTTTAATCCATGTCAACTGGCTGCAAGTGTGATTTAGTTATTGCCAACACCTGTTAGGTGCCACAGGTAAGTTACAGGTGCTGTTAATTACACATATTAGAGAAGCATCACATGATTTTTCAAACAGTGCCAATACTTTTGTCCACCCCCTTTTCTATGTTTGGTGTGGAATTATATCCAATTTGACTTTATGACAATTCTTTTTGTGGTTTTCCATTGAAGACAAATTAAATTTAGATAATAATACCAAAGAATTTGTGATTGCAATAATTTTCAGGAAGAAACTGAGTATTATCTGACAGAATTGTAGGGGTGCCAATACTTTTGGCCACCACTGTAGGCTAATCAAAAGCATGAAATGTATCTTAGCTAGATAAACGCAAAGAATAAAAAACCTCTCAGCCAAAGAATGCAGACAACAAAAACAAGAGGAAAGAAAGGCCTTAAAACATAACTTTTAGTCACTCAAATATTAAAAATGCTCAATTACTCTATTCCTCCTAAATATGTGGGAGAACAGACAAGTGTTCAAAAAATTAATAGTGATATGCTATTAAACCCTATCCTAATACCAAATAGATACAGGGTAGTCGCCCTGATAAGGGCGCTCCTGTCCGGAACCTAACCCTAACCTAGGGAGCCCAGAAATATTAGTCCTATTCAAAAATCTCGTCTCTGCCAAACATCTCGTCCCAACATGTTTCAACCATCCATTACTTTCATAATTGGCCTCCTCAGAGGACAATTGGAAGAATATATATAAATAAATGAAGTAAAGAGACAGAAATAGGATATCAGTCAATCACAGGAATAACAGTTGGATCAGAGTACCCATAATACCTTCAATGAATACTCATAAATGGATACCAAGGTTCTGTTGTGCATTAAATTCCTACAAACCACCCATGTCAATAGGTCTTAGTAATCCATATAAAAGGTTAGTCACCAGGTGCATATCATGATGAGGTCCGTCTGCCGCCCTGTCAGGGCAGCGCAGCTTGGTATCCATTTATGAGTATTCATTGAAGGTATTATGGGTACTCTGATCCAACTGTTATTCCTGTGATTGACTGATATCCTATTTCTGTCTCTTTACTTCATTTATTTATATATATTCTTCCAATTGTCCCCTGAGGAGGCCAATTATGAAAGTAATGGATGGTTGAAACATGTTGGGGCGAGATGTTTGGCAGAGACGAGATTTTTGAATAGGACTAATATTTCAGGGCTCCCTAGTTTAGGGTTAGGTTCCGGACAGGAGCGCCCTTATCAGGGCGACTACCCTGTATCTATTTGGTGTTAGGATAGGGTTTAATAGCATTTCACTATTAATTTTTTGAACACTTGTCTGTTCTCCCACATATTTAGGAGGAATAGAGTAATTGAGCATTTTTAATATTTGAGTGATTAAAAGTTATGTTTTAAGGCCTTTCTTTCCTCTTGTTTTTGCTGTCTCTAATCAAAAGCATGGTCTAAATTCAGTCTGAGGTGGGTACATGTGACACTGACTTCAACCTTACATTCTCTACCCACAAGCTTCAGCTGCCAGTGACCTGCTTAGTAACTTCCAGCAGCTCATCTGCCATGCATGTCAAAATCTATTCAGAGCTGCTACCTAGAACTTCTTGCTGGTGATCTCTGACAGTAGCTTTGCAGGCATGTGACGCTGCTATCATAGTTTGGTCTGTGCTGACAGCTATTTTCTTCAAGACTCTGAAGTAGAGAACAGAAAACTGCTGCATCTTCATTACCTTACTATGCATCACTCCAAACACAAAACAGGAATGTTCATTAAATTAAGCTCTCAATCAGCACATCTACTTCAAAATTACATGGTGAACTCCTATGGATGACTTTTGTTGGCAACTCCCAGCTCGCCTAATTGTAGAATGTTTTCCTTTTTTTTTTACTTAAACCTGAAGGGCTGTTTCTGTTAAAAAAAGAAAAAAAAAAGGGTTTGGGGTCAGGCAGGTCTCTTGGCCCCACCAGAAAATTTTAATTGTAGACCATCCACTATACAAAAATAATGCTTGTTCAGGTTTAGTTTTGATCGATCATTGTCTAAAGTTGAGCAGCTTTTTATGGACCTTGAATCGCTACTTTCCTGGAAATCCAACAAAATTGTTAGATGAGAACAGAATTTGGTAGCTATTGTGTATATACTGCTTGTGGTGCTCAGAATGGCCTAAAGGGAAGCAGGGAAAAAAACCTGTAGGCCCCTGAACATGTCAGACCTAAAATTAAAGTCAGAAAGCAACAAGCATTTTAGCCTTGTAGAAGAAGCTGTAGGTTGGACCCTAGGCACTCCATTTCCAAACGGCTGGTATTTCCTGTGATTCCCAAATTTTTAAAAATGTAGCACTTTTAAAAAAAAAATTGGAACCACCCTAAAGAAAAAGAAAATTTTATGAATTTGGGCTTCTACAAATAAAAAAGGGGCTGTTTAGTATATAACAAAAAACAAAATATATAAAAATTAAAAATTATATAAAATATATATTAAAATATATATAAAATATTTTACTTTACATAAAGAGAAAAAGAAAAGAGCGGGGCCCCCAAATTATTTGTAAGCCCGGGACACACCTGGGGGTACGACAATGAAAGACGGCTTCCCTTTTTGGGGGGTTGTGCAAAAGAAACAAGGCACAACACTCTGAGACGCTTGAGGGTTTAATTTTTTTCCCCGTTGCCCTAATCACGGGCTGCCAAAGATCGCGACCCTTTTGGGTAGGGCCCAAGGGGGCGGGGGTTTTGCACTCGGTAAAATAAAAGGGTGTTTCCCCTGGATGGGGGGGAAGCATTGCCCGGGGCGCACTCCTTAAAAAAAAAATTTCCCTTCGGGGAAAAAAAGGGTTTTTTTTTATTATTAAAAGTACACAAAACTCTTACCACTGTTCCAAAAAAAAAAAAAAAAAACAAAGTAAAAAAGAAAATTTGGCTTTCCCTTTTTCGGCGCGGAAAAGACCCCGGCTTCATCAGAAGCAAATTCAAAAAGGAAAGGGGGGGGGGGGGGCACTCGGTTTATTTTACATAAGGGCTTAAAACCATCTTAATGAATTTTAATCTTTTTCATACCAATTCCAATCTTTAAACATAAAATGCATCATTTAAAATGTAAAAGGGGTTAGTTGTTTTTTTCCAGGATTTCTGTCAATCAACATAAAGGGGAACCCAACCCCCTTTTGGGGATAAAAAACCTGAATGAAATTTTTTTTCTACATGTTTTGTAATTTGATTTTTTACCTAAAGGGATCTTCTCAAGGGTGTACCTCGTAATTCTTTCTTTAAAAATTTGGAATGAAATTTTTTAAAAATGAAAAGGAGAAAAAAGGGGGTTTTGGGGAAGAAGGCTTTTTTTCCCAAGAAAATTTCCCAAATTTACTGGGTTTTTGGGATGGAAAATCGACCCTTTTTTTTCTATACATATAGTGTTTTAAGAATCTAAAAAATGTTCCAATGGGCAAATAGCTTATCCCATGATTAGCCTTTTAATAACGGGTTGGGTTTTCCACTTTATTTTTTAAAAAAAAGATGTTTAAGGGGTTGCCCACGACTTTCAACGGTTTCTCAAAATCGGGCAGTCCTATCTTATTTTTAAATCCTCTAAAAATCAAAAACCCAAATTCGGGCCCTCCCCGCCCTTATTTCCCAAAAAGGGGGTCCGCTGGCGGCGGTCTGTTTTGCAAACATGAAATAAATTAAAATGTGTGGGCCGGACCCTCCAAAGGGGGCCCCAGTTTGCATTTTTTTTTTCAAAATTTGTTTTTGTGTGCAGAAACATACGTTATACTTGGGTACATTGTTTTCTAACCTATATAGGAAGGAAAGGGTGTTTTAATTTTTGTTTTTCGCCCCCGCCCCATTTCTCCCAGGCTGTCAATAAAAAGGGCAGTTTCCCGGGTTTTTGGGTTTTTTTTTATTTTTTCCCCTCTGAAAAAAGGGAAAAGGTGGGTTTGCCCCGGGCGGGGGGGCCTTTTGGGCTCGATTGAGAGTTAAAGTTTAGGATGGGGTACGGGCCCATTTTTGAGATCCCCTTTTGAAAGTCGGGGGCACTTAAAAAAATTTTTTTGATCAAAATATTGAACCGAGATCTAAAAGTTTTGCCCATGTAGATAGATGGGATAAATGCTTCTTTAGGGATTTCCACGTAGTGAAATTAGCCTTAATAACTGGGGCGCATTCCTCCCTTTAACAAAAGGGCCCGGAACACAGCAGCTTCTTTATCATCATAGAAAAATTATGGTGAATAAGAGAAAAACATCTAAACGAATTCCCTGTTTAAAAGATTTTGGGTGAGGAAATATCCCAAACAGGCAATCATTTTGTAAAAAACAAAAAACCCTTTAGAATAATATTAAATAAAAAAGTCAATTCAAACCCAGAGGGGCCCTCTAGATAGAAAAACAATATTTTATTATAAAAACTGTCTCTATTGTGTCATTTAAGCCTAAAGGTGTGCAGTTTGTAGTAAGTAATCCAATACAATTTTTTTATTGTGGAGTTTAAAAACCGGGTTTCTTGATGACACGGTACCCCATGTCAAAAACCGGGTGTTTTTAAAGGGACCCGAAAATCTTTTTCCATGTTTTTCTGGGGCATTTACGGGCTACCCCTTTAAAGCACGTCCCCTCTTTTATAAAAGGCCCTCGATGCCCATTCAAACGGAAAAGGAAGTGGACAAGGGGGTTTCCCTGCCTACGTATTGAAATTAGGGGGCAAAGGGCACTCTAGTACAAAAATTTTAACTTTTATGTCCCTCTTGCATTTTAATCGATTTTTTTATAGTGTTTTTAAAATATTATTTAAACTATTGATCGTTTTCGTTTGTCCTAATACCCCTTACAACTTTTTTGCATTTGATAGTTCCCACGGTTGGCTCCCGGGAATTTATTATCCTTTTAGAAAGGGGTAAAGGGTTTTTTAAAAAGGGCTTGGGGCTATCAACCCTTTGATATTGGGGGGTTTTTTTAAAAATTAAATTTTGGGGGTTTTTTTTAGGAAGTTTTTTTTCAAAGATAGGGGCTTTTTTTTTAAGAAAAAAAAAATTTTTTTTTAGTGGGGTTTTTGACACTGAATGGAAAATTTTAAAGGGCGTGTGATAACCCGAAAAAACCTGCTCTTTTGGAGTCAGAATTGTCCTTTGGGACTTATTTTTTTCTGCAAGCACGCGTTTGAGAAAAGTATTTTTGTCTTTTCTATACATCAGACAATAATTGTTTTTGGTATTTTTTTCCTTTTTAAATTCTATTTTTTGGGAAAATTTCACCTTTTCCAAAATTCTGAAACCCCCCCTGGGGCCATTTTTTTCAAAACCCTCCTGAATTGGTTGTATGGGATACTCGAAACCCAGGCCGGGGGTTGTGCACTTTTTAGGCCCCCGTTCACACGGTTTTATTTCCCGACGGATTGGGGCCGTATTCCGCGCCGGGATTTGCCTTCAATACGGGGGGCCAACCCCGTCGGAGTCATTACGGAAAGCCATTTCTCCAAAAGGGGAACAGGGGGAAATCCGTCGCTCCTCCCCGGCTCGGGAAATCCTTTTCGGGGGGGGAGAAAGTGACATCCCAATTTTTTAACGGGGGGCGGACGCGCCGTAAAAAATGCATTGTTTTAGGGCCCCCCGGGGAGCGCTCCGGGCCCCGCCCCCCCGCCCCCCCCGGCCCCGGAAATTTCCCCGGGCGGTTTTTGTGCGCTTCAATACGGGGGGCACAAATCCGCCGTGAATAACCTTTGTGAACACGGCCTTAAAGTCGAAAAAATTTTTATTACTATGGATTTTCCCTTAAATTTATTTTCCTTTGTGACAAAAGGGAAATTGGGGTTTTCTGACAGAAATAAGGATTTCTAAAAATTAAAAATTTTTGGGGCATTGATTTTTAGCGGTAAAACTAAATGCCCAATTTTGGTTTTTGTCTTTCATTTTGGTTTAAAAATGAACTCAGATACTTTTTTCTTTTGACCCCTGACCATTTTAAGGGAAGGGGGTTTTTTCAATGTACCTCTTATAATGACTTTATTTTCCCAAAAATATTCATGCTGTACATATTTTTTCTTTTTAAAACTTCCCAAGAATATTAGCAAAAGGGCCGGGGCGGCCCCTAGTTCCCAGGGGGCCGTGCCCCTTATTTGTTTGTATGTTTTTCCCTTTTCATAGGGAAAAAAAAATTTTTTTTCAAAAATTTTTTTAAAAACCTTTGACCAAAAAAAATCTTTTTTAGTGGGTTTGGAAAATTGTACTATCATTTTTTTAAGTTTCAAAGGCAATACAATCAAAACCTATTAGGGTTTGTATTTTCCCGGTATACAATGCTTTTTATATCTCCCATTTACCAAATATAAGTTGGGGGGGGGTTCATTTTTTTATGCCCCTTCAATAAAGTAATCAAATGATTGAATTTTTTAAGTAACGTCTAATTGGACTCGAAGGGTTTGAGGTGTAAATCTATATAGTCACAATTGACTCGTTAGGAAACTGATACCCGAATAATTGGTGGCAGGGGGTTGATCGTACTCTTTCCTTTTTTGGAAAAAAAAATAAAAAAATGGAATACGTGGTTTTCTACTGGGAAAAATTTGGGCCTTTCTTTTTATAAAGGGTTTTAAATTTGGACGGTTTCCTAAAAACCCGGATAACTTTTTTCTGTAAATCGGGGGAACGGATCGTTCTACATTTACATAATAGAGATGATCTTAAAAGAACTTGTCGGGCCTCTGTCTGATACGTATTACATCTGAATCAGGGTCCCCCCCCCTTTATAAAGCTGGGGCGGTTTATAATTGACTTTTTTCTGTAACTTTTTTGGGGCCCAAACTCTCATTTTTCATAAATTTGGGGGATTTCTTCAGAGGTTTTTTTTGGAAATTCCTTTGTTACTATCTCCTGGAATGATTAATAAAATGTCCCTGGACGTACGGAAAAACCCTTTATTTAACTCTTAATCACTATTTTTTGGGTATTTCAGGGGGGGAAGGAACATTTGGTTAATTTCCCAAAAAAAACTTGGGGAAGTGAGTTTCCTAATTTGTCTATGGAAATCAGTGAATAGTTTTTAAAAATGATCGATATTTATTATTGTCGGCAAAAAATATAGGCCACGTTGTTTAAACCTGTACTTTTTCTTTATTCAGTGTTTGGAAAGGGTTTAAAAAACCCTAAATCCTGGAGTTTCGTTGGTTGAATATTTTTTTTTTAGTTTATGGATGCGACCGGCCTTTTTTTTTTCCTTTGGTACCTGCCCCCACCTCTATATTTAATTTTTTTTTGATCCCCCAGGGATTTTTTTGATTTTTTTGGGGGGATCGATTTTTTTGTGGGATTAACTCTAAAAATGTACTCTATTTTTCACTTTCTTCCTCATTGGGGAGGGTTTCAAGTCCCCGAAACTGTTGTGATCTGAAACTCATGGGACTGATATCTGAGACATTGTGGTTTGGGGTTTTATTTTCAATGAGGCAATAGATCGGGGGGCATTGTGTTCTTTTTTTTTAAAATCGAATTTTTCTCTGTTTTTGTGCTTTTAAAACGTTATAACTATATTACACTCTTTATTTTCCCGTAGTCTCTGTGATAGGAGGAGAAGGGGATTTTTTTCCTTCTCTTTGATATAGTTTTCTGAGTAACAAATTTTTGTACAGTTTTTTTCAAATTTGAGACAAAAAACAATCAAATTATGATTAATATCGCAAACCACAGGGAAAGTAGCATATTGATTATTTGCAACAGGGGATTTCTCTCTCACTCTGTGTAACACTTTATAGTCTAGAACTGATATTTATATTTCACATCTTTTCTTTAATTTCTTGAAGTGTGGACCTGCTGGAAGATTGAAGAACAGAGGCAATACATTTCCTCTCCATTTTATCCTATCCAAAGACCACATTGAGGAGGAACTATTAGTAAATGAGTGATGAGGGTAGAGGACAGGAGTCTTCTTGCTTTTCTGCCTTCAGCATCTGTCTCCATGCAATCCTTCCACCTCTCCTGATAGTTTGACTATAGAGCTGTAAACTTATTGCTGGTGAGAGAGTCATGCAGGCAGCACAGGACCAATACAAATATGACAGAGCTCTGGCTTTACTAAAAAGCACCAATTTGGCTCTACAGAAAGCCTGGTTGGTGTGAACTATAGTTTTCTGACATTCTGGAATGCAGTGTAAGTGGGAGCCATAAGAGAAGAAGAATGAAGCTACAACATCTTTATGCTGCACATTAGTAACAGGAGCACTAAGATGTTAAAGGGGTTTTCTCACCACATTGATTAGCTTTAAACATATAGTTAAAAGTAAATAAAGATTTTTACCAAGTACTTTGTTGTTCTGATTTTACTTTATTTCAGAAGTAGAGTCGTGATTAGCTCCTGCATGTTTACATAAGTTTCTATAGTTACCAAGCACTTAACTCTGCTCTAGCAACCCTGGCCTGACTTCACTTCATGCTGTGTCTTATCAGCAGCACAGGAGCTTGTTTATGTTTCGTACTGACAAACTTTAACCTTACAGCGTTCTGTAGTCTTCTTCCCTGCTTTCAAATCCCTGCATCACCAGT
The DNA here is from genome assembly GCA_025379985.1 of Phyllomedusa bahiana. Lineage (NCBI taxonomy): Eukaryota > Metazoa > Chordata > Amphibia > Anura > Hylidae > Phyllomedusa > Phyllomedusa bahiana. Next base: position 234,499 of record JAODAL010001015.1, on the reverse strand, counting down.
TTCCCTCTAACAGGTTCAGATAGAAATAACAGAGCTGAAATGTCAGTCACTGCTGTAGAGCCACCTACAGCGTAACCAGGAAGTGGAAACCTGAAGCTGGCTGTGAAGAGAAGACTCTGTAAAACAGCATATGGAACCACCCTCTCCCCTTCTCACATCTAGGATACAGATAATATCATAATAAAGTGTCCTGTCATGTTCTGTCAGGAAAAAGTGTTGTCCTGGCTTTCTTGGACACCACTGCAAACCTAAAGTTCTGTTACTTTTAAATAATTTTTGACTGTTATCTCTATTTGCATTAACTTTGTGTGTGTGTATTTATTTATATATATATATATATTTTTTTGTTTTTATATATATTTATATATATATATATCATATATAGATTTGTAGGGCAACCCAAGGGGCATGGTGTGACGGCGATATGGTCTCACCGTGATGCTGGTCCACGGTGTGGTTAAAGCCATATAGTTTACTGGTGTCAGCGGCATTCGGCCACTGACACACATTTAATACGTTTTAGCATAATGCCTATGCGGGTTATTTATCAGGTAGGCTTATTACTGGAGTAGCAAAAGATGCTGGGGGGGTTGGCTACTCCCCCATGTTCCTGGGTCCAGGGGGACCTGGGTTTGAGGGGTGTCCTATGTATAGCATTGCAGGTATGGTGTGGCAGGGTGTTCTTGGTCAGAAGGAAATCTGACAGTGTTGAGCTAGAGAGGTCGTCTTCAGCAGGCTGTCGGTAAAGCTCCTCCAAAAGGACTGTGAGTGACACTACACCGTAAGGTGTTTGCTTATGTTTTGTTTTTGGTGAAGATTTAGACTGCATTGTGTTCCGTGTTTATTTGATTTTGGAGCAATAAACGCCAGTGACTGGAATAAACGGACGTCCACAGACTGTGTTTCCGGGATACCTTTGGGCTAATTTCCTACATGTGGTGGAGGATGCAAAGGGATAATCCTGAAATCTATGTCCTGGGTGAAGGCTGCACAATGAGCCAAGATCTGCTGTTCCACTATGGAGGAGCTTTCAAGCACTAGTGCAGGCAAATCTGCAGCAGCAAAAGGCTACTGCTCGCAGCAAGACGGCTCACTTGGAAGCACTGAAGGCCAGCAACAGGCCTCAGAGGCAGTAGCACGGCAGCGCACATGAGCCATGCCGGCTCCAGCAACAGGCAAAACAGCGCAGCAAAGCAGAGGATCCAATACGGAAGCCATGCAGGCTCAGAGGCCTACCAATCATCTGCTAATTTCCAACTGATGTCAGTAACTGACGGAGGCCCAGCGAGGCCCGAGAGACGCCAGCTACTCCAATCCGTGTTGCGGCCATTCACGCCGGAGGACTGTACGAGGAGGCCTCTCCAGGAGATGACGTGGAGGAGCGTGTGGAAGCTTCCTCACTGTATTTGAACGGGTTGACAGACCGGGATAAGCGCATCACAGGAGCAAGTGGCTGATCGAGGTTCTGGCCCCCTATTAAATGGAGATCCCCTGAAGGCGTATTCGATCTTTGCCTTGCGGAACGCTAAGGAGTACCTAAGTTTAATAGCGGAGATCACTAGCCCGCCTTGGCGTTACTTTGGCTGGTGGGCCCAGAGGGTACAACCTGTGGCGTTACAGTGTGAAGAAAACCTCCGAGGTCGCAGTTGTTTGACTTGCTACATCTAGTCCAGAAATGGTTACAGCCGGAGGTATGCTCCCCAGCTCAAATGGTGGAGTGGGTGGTCATGGACCGTTTCATACACTCTCTTCCACGCCCCGTACAGTTCTGGGCTGCGCAGGGGGACCCCCAGGCAGCAGATGACCTGGTGGGACTAGTGGAGAGGTTTCACGCCATGGAGAAATCCCTAGGGGGTATAGGAAGCCTGAAATACCCATACTGGGAGGCCCGGAGAGATGGGGACCCTCGGAAGATGGGACCCAAAACCCTGCGAGAGGGTGGTGCCAAGTCCAGGGGTAGGCCCGACCCAGGCGCTAGAGGGTTGTCCAGGGATATCGTTTGTTGGCGATGTCAGGGCCCGGGTCACATGGCAGCCCAGTGTCCCCTCACCACAGAACCCATGGACTGCTCTGCGGCCCGCCGCCGTTCCCTGTTTGCGCAACCGGCGTGCAGTGCCATGGCCGAACTGGGGGAGGGACCCCAGATGTGCACCCTGACTGTGAATGGAACCCGGGTGTCCGGACTGTTGGACTCGGGGAGCCTGGTTACACTCATCGTGGCCACTCTTCCTCATGAACTGGTCCCAGGAAGAACCCTGGGGGTTACGTGTATTCATGGGGACACCAAGGTGTACCCCGTGGCCCAAGTTAACCTGGAGACAGAATGGGGTACTCTGACTCACAATGTTGGGGTGGTGACAAATTTAATGCATGAGATGATTGTGGGCCGTGATTGACCGGTGTTCTGGGACCTGTGGGGAAAAGCAGGAGGGTCCGGGTGTCCAAGGGGGCCGGTTAACCCTGGTGTTGGGGAACAGGAGGTAATCCCTGAGTTTCCGCTATCGGTCCTGGTGGGAGAAAATAGTGAGGAGGATAATGTGGAGGAAAACATTCCCCAGTTAGATGTACCTAGAGGGAATTTTGGTACAGCCCAGCTACAGGACTTGACATTAAAAGAGGCAATGGGGGCTGTGACTGTCCTCAATGGGGTACCCCAGGAGCCGGGGGCAGAGAATCGGTTCCCTCACTTTGCCTTCAATAATGATTTATTGTACCGTGTGACCAAAATAAGGGATGAGGTGGTGGAACAGTTACTAGTTCCGGGTCCATATAGGCGGGTGGTCATGGATATGGCCCACTCCCATGTGTTAGGGGGTCACCTAGGGGCGGATAAGACGCTTGAGAGAATCCTGCAGCGGTTCTATTGGCCAGGATGTTACCGAGAGATCAGGAACTTCTGCCGGTCCTGTCCTGTGTGTCAGGTGACTTCCCCAGTGACAAATTTCCGAAGTCCTCTGGTCCCCTTGCCAATTATTGAGGTCCCCTTTGAAATGATAGCTATGGACCTGGTAGGACCTGTGGTAAAATCAGCCAGGGGGCACCAATACATCTTGGTAATTGTAGATTATGCCACCCGGTACCCCGAAGCTGTTCCCCTACGAAATACCTCGGCCAAGGTGATAGCCAGGGAGTTGTTTCATGTTTTCTCCCGAACGGGGATTCCCAAGAAGATCCTAACGGATCAAGGAACCCCGTTCATGTCCAAGGTGATGAGAGAACTGTGCAAAGTTCTGAAAGTCACCCAAATGCGCACCTCCGTCTACCACCTCAGGGAGGAACGGCTTGGTGGAGCGATTTATTAAGACCTGGAAAGCCAATGCTAAAAAAAAGGTGGTAGAGAGGATGGACGGGACTGGGACTGTCTGTTACCTTACTATTATTTTCAATTAGGGAAGTACCCCAATCTCCACCGGGTTCTACACCATTCGAACTATTTGTATGGCAGGTACCCTAGGGGCTGTTGGATGTGGCGAGGGAACCTGGAAGCTGAGGTTACTCCTCATAAGTGTGTGATAGAAACATGTAGCCCTGTTGCAGGAGCGAATATCCTAGGTGATGCCAGTGGTTAAAGGAACATCTTCTGCATGCGCACGAGGCCCAGTCCTAGGATATATAATTGGTCTGCCAAACCAGACAGTTCCAGCTTGGGAGACGGGTGTTTGTTATTAAATCCCCACTGTTGAGAGTAAGTTCTTGGCAAAGTGGCAGGGGCTTATGAGAATCATTGAGAAAGTAAATAACAGGGTACTCAGCCAGGAAGGAGAAACCTTTTCAGGTGTATACCACGTCACCGTAAAACACTGGAGAGAAAGAGGAGTCCCCATGAGTTCTTGCCTTACAGGGACAACCTACGTCCGAAGTGGAGTTAGTGAAGCTTGCAGAGACCCTGTCCTCCTCCCAGAAGCAAGAATGCAGGGAGCTACTTGAGCAGAACAGAGATTTGTTCACAGAAACCCCGGGCCTTACTAATGTGATAACCCACGAGATACTCACAGACCCCAGGGCCGTCTTATCCATTGGGCCAGGTAGGCACCTGCCCGGGGGCCCCATGTGAACGGGGGCCCTATGAGTGGTCAGTGCACACACAAGCTTCGCTTCAGTCACTTAAAAACAACCAGAGGCTGCTGCGTCTCTGCTCCTGTCTGCCTGCGCGGGCAGAAACTCATGAGCCGGCAGAGAAAGCAGAGCCGGCTGCAATTCCCCCCTCCGTCCGTCTCCTCCCCGCGGGAAGTGTAAGCTTCTCAGTCCTCTAAGCTCCCTCCCTCCTCACCTCCGGACGTCTCCAGCTCCCCCCTCCCGTCTGTCTCTCAGTCACTTCGCTGTGGCCGCGGTCAGTGACTTCTATCAAGCTGCAGCACTCCTCTGGGTCCCGGTATCACATCCCAGGAAGGTACAGGGGCTCCGTAGGGCAGTGACACGGTCAGGATGGCTGATCACTTGCTATATCCTATAACAACACCATGTAGTCAGCCATCCTGTGCCCCCCCCCCCACCCCCCTAGCAACTCATAAGTTATATAGCCCCTTTGCATGGCAGGGGAAACATGATGGCTGACCACATGGTGTTATAAGATATAGCATGCGGTCAGCCATCTTGTGCCCATTAGATGCCACAGCTGCTGCAGCAATACAGCAAGGTATTACTCTAATACAAAATCCTAAGATTGGGACTTGAAAAAATAAAAAAGTAAATGACAAACTAAAAAAAATCTCCACAAAATCCCAATAAAAACACTTTATTTAAGAAAGAAAAAATGTCTTTAAACCCCTTAAAGCATCCGGCCTGAAAAGGTTTTAAAGGGACACAACTACATTTTGTATTTTTGTCTCCCTGCGTTTTAACAGTCATAACTTTTATTTTTTCTGTGACGCAGCTGTATGAGGAATTGTTTTATGTGGCTTAGTAGTTTGTGGGTTAAGTAGTTTGTGTTTACATATAAATTACTGCAGAATTTTTTTAAAAAAAATTTTTGCAGGATGTTTTTGCATTTTTTTAAAACAAATTTTTACACCATTTTATATTTCACACTAAATTAATATTAGAGAATTCTACAGGTTATTACGGTCGTGTGGATACCTAACATGTGCAGGGTAGTTTTTTTGTGTAATTTTATGCCCAATAATTTTTTATTCTTTTTTTTTTTCTACACTTTTTGTATTTTTTTATTCCATTAAGGGATAATTTTTACACTTTTGTCTTTATTTTTTTTTTTACACAGTTTTGGCGCACTCTGTATATTCTGTATACTGTTTTGCAAATACATTATACTCCTGTATGCAAATACATTATACTTCTGTATGCTAATTAATCACACTTCTCTATACTCCTGTATGCTAATACATTACAATCCTCTATACTCATGTATAATAATACATTACACTCCTGTTTACTCCTGTATAATAATACATTATACTCCTGTATAACAATACATTAAACTCCTGTTTGATAATACATTACACTATGTATACTCCTGTATGCAAATACATTACTTCCTGTATACTAATACATTACACTCCGTTTTAATCCTCTAAGCTAATACATTACACTATGTGTCAGCATGCATAGGCTGTTGTTGGGATAAAAACACGGTGTGCCCTGACAGCAGGCTTACTATACAGACAGCTCTGGGGCTACTTTTAGGTCCCAGGGCTAACTTTATCATTTCCTCAGGCTCCATCATGCACTGGAGTCCCGGTAACCCGATGGGGTCCGGGAATTCCTTCTGATTATGCTGCAGTCATGGACCTCAACAAAACAAAAGGTTAAATGGCGGAATGGAGGCTTCTCCGGTCCCTGCCATTCAGAGATTAAAAAAAGAAAAAAATAAGTGTACAAAAAAGTAGTTAAAAAATTGTGCCTACATTGCATAAAAAAAAAACAAAAAATCCAACATCCACATGACCGTTAAAAAACCCTTTTGAATTAATTTAACAATTAGTGTAAAATGGGGAATGGTGTAAAAAATTTTTTGAAAAACAAATTTAGAAAAACACTTTATTTTGTTCATGCTGAAATTTTTTTTAAAAGAATTATGCAGTGTTTACATGTAAACTTAAATACTCCCAGAAAAATACAACTTCTCCACATAATACAGGTCCCCATACAAATGCATCATTGATTAAAATAATGGGCCTCATTTATCAAGATGGTCTAATAGTCTATTTTTGTTGCCATAGGGAACCCAATCAGAGTCAGCTTTCATTTCCTTACTGCCTGAGAAATTAAAAGCTAATCTCTGATTGGTAAATTGCGCAACAGAAACAGTCGTATTGTTAGATAGTATTGATAAATGTTGGTTGGGGGGCCCAGTGAACAGCTCTGCCCAGGGGCCCATAATGTTGTTAAGACGGCCCTGACAGACCCCCAGGTCCGAGTGAACCTAAAGCCATATAGGGTCCCGGAAGCCCGTCGGGAAGTTATCGCCAAGGAGGTTCAAAGGATGTTAGAACTTGGGGTAATTGAGAGGTCCAAAAGTGGATGGTCCAGCCCTATTGTACTAGTACCAAAGCCCAGTGGAGAATGGAGATTCTGCAATGATTTACCGTCGGTTAATGAGTATTAGGGTGGATGTCTACCCCATGCCCAGGGTAGACGAGTTGATTGAGCGGTTGGGGCCCGCTAGATATATCACCACCTTAGACCTCACGAAAGGTTATTGGCAGATCCCCATGGCAAAAGAAGCGAGAGAGAAGACCGCTTTTTCCACACCCGAGGGGTCCTTTCAGTATGTTCGGATGCCGTTTGGGTTACAGGGGGCCCCGGCCACTTTCCAGAGGGCCATGGACCAAGTTTTATGTCCCCATAGGAAATTTGCGGCTGCCTACTTAGATGACATTGTCATCTTCAGTCAGGACTGGGAGAGTCACCTGAGGAAAGTTCAGGCTGTCCTTGACGCCCTGAGGAAGGCCGGGTTTACAATTAACCCCAGTAAATGCGCCCTGGGGATGGAGGAGACTAAGTACTTAGGCTACGTAGTGGGAAGGGGGGTAATTAAACCTCAGATGAATAAAGTCGAAGCTATTCAGAAATGGCCCCGCCCTCTCACCAAGAAACAGGTCAGAACATTTCTTGTCATAGTCGGCTATTATAGGCGATTTATCCCTAGGTTTGCCAAGATAGCCATCCTATTGACGGATTTGACAAAGGGGAGAATGTCGGCCATGATTAAATGGTCCAACGAAGCAGAGGGGGCTTTTCAGGAGCTGAAACAGGCCCTGTGCAGACAACCAGTGTTGGTAGCCCCGGACTTCTCCCGGGAGTTTGTGGTCCAGATGGACGCTTCAGATGTAGGTCTGGGTGCAGTCATGTCCCAGGTGATAAATGGTGAAGAGCACCCGGTAATGTACCTAAGTAGGAAGAGATGCCTGGTCTCGGTGTGGTAAAAAGCCATGTAGTACTGGTGTCAGCAGCATTCGGCCACTGAACAACGTTTTATATACGTTTAGATAACTGTTTAATGCGGTTAATAATCGGGTCGGCTTTTTACTGGAGTAGCCAAAGAGCTGGGTGGGTTGGCTACTCCCATGTTCCCAGGCCTGGGATTGCGGGAGTCCTATGTAAGCCTTGCAGGTCAGGTGTGCAGGGTGTTTTTGGCCAAAGGAGATCTGCAGTTTTGGGGAGCTGGAGAGGACGTCTACCGCAGGGGCTGTCTGTAAAGCACCCCTTTAAAAAGGACTGTGAGTGAGACAAACACCCGAAGTGTTGTGCTTATGTTTTGTTCGGCTGAGGATAAGCTGCATTGTGTTTCCTTGTTTATTTGATTTGGAGCAATAAACGCCAGTGACTGGAATAAACGGACGTCACAGACTGTGTTTTCCCATGCTACCTTTGGGCTTATTCCTACAATGGGGAGAGTAAATCCAGCAGTTACTCGGTAATTGCCCAGATCCTTTATATACCGTAGAGCTATCACTGGAGAGCCATCACATAGAGAGAAGCTGAGACAGCCTTCATTATACACACACACAGCCATCTCAGGCAGCTCCTTCCTCACAGCTCAGAGGGGAGTAAGCATAGAGTGCAAGCAGCCAATCACAGCGCAGGGGGCGTTTCCCATCTGGGAGCATGTCCCAACAGGCTGAATGACATATCAGTCAGCCAATCACAGAAAAGGGGGGGGTGTCCTGTCCAGCTGCTGCAGAAATGGCTATAGATGCAGTTTAGCCCATATCTACTGTACTAAGTGACTTAAGGTAATGCAAACCAATTACAGAAGTGCTTATTTTTAGTGTCCCCATCATTAGAGATATGATCTTTGTAGCGAGAAAACCCCTTTAACTAAAGCAGGCATGGCTTGATGTGGGACACTGTGCACCAAACTTTTGGCACAATTATTGGTGTAAACTCACCAAGCAAAAATACAGCGCTTAAGCCTATTGCATCCATCTATCGAGTTCAATGGAACTGCAGAGGCGTATAACCACGGAAATGGTCTATCGTTATGTAAAGTCCTCATACACTATAATCGACAAAAACACCTCCAAACCTTTGATTACATTACTAGTATTGCCAGGTTGCTCTAGTAGTTTGTTTGTAGTATTGAAGTGCCAATCCATCTGCATTCACTTCCCTCCCCAATATCATGGAGTATCCTGAAATTCACATCCCACTCATGCTACTTTTCCAACAGCAAAGAACATAGTGCAGAACATACAAACCTTACAGTGTAAGGCAAGAACTCTATTCCACATACTCACAAACATGGATAAAAATGTGCTTTATTAAAATAGTGGGAAAATATGATATTGTGTTTCGCATAAAATAAAAATTCTGGCGCACCTTACCTTAAAGGGGTTGTCTTACCATGCGGTTTTAGAGCCCCAAGCAGTTTTAGATTCATGCATCATGTGGCGGCATCTGGGACAAAGTCTTGGAACATAACCTCTGATGCTGATGTGAACCAGTCTTCGTTGCGGAAAGTTGCTGATTGTGTGGTATTAAGAGAAGAATATATAGTAATCCCTGATGCTGATTTCTATAGGGATTACAGGAAGTCTAATGATACCAGCAAGCCTTAAAAGGGTTGTTTTACTGAACCAAATCAGCTTACGATTCATGCATCCTGTCTCTTCCTGGATAAGCTGTGGGTGGTTCTATAGCAGTGATTAGCATATGAATTCTGTATTCACAGCTTTTCTAATTGCAGTGACATGAGAGCAGGATATCTTTATCTATGAGTTTTGAAGCTTTCTTCTCTAACGTAAACAAATTATTTCTTTTGTTTGTTAGAGATAACACACTCTGTTCGCAAACCGCCAGCAGTGCCACCTGTGGTGACTTAATTTCCTGCTCTCAGATGCTGACCTGTGTGCACACAGAGCAGATAAAATCTCTTACCTCCTCATCAAAGCCAAAAGAATAAAGCAATATATTTAGAAAAAGTATCCTATTAACGGTCCCTACATGTTGTAAGCTAATCTTTTTAGTGAGACAACCCCTTTAAATCTGCATGTTGTGTGGTCCCCTTGTTATTCCTCCTAGAAATTCATTACCAATCTGTCAGATGTGTGTTACTAATTGAGGGTATGTCCCTGCACAGTCTTATCAATCAGTGCTGACAGAACCCCTTTGAAAATTGAGGGACCATTTAAAGGCTTAAAGGGGTTGTCTCACTACATTGATTCATCTTACCTCAGTCCTGTTTTCTTGGTTTCACTTTGAATTCAGGGGTGTGTTTAGGCTGTAGTAGAAGCCAGGTCTGTAGCTATAGCAACTAGTGCTGGCAGCCCATACAGGAGGGGATATCTCAGAATAGGCAGGACACTGTTAATGGACATATATTGCAAAGTGACTTGTTTTTGAAAGATCTTTAACATGAAAAGCAATCCTCGTAGTGAGACAACCCCTTTAAGAAACCTTTAAGTGTGACACCATGAGTCAACAACGTTGACCTTTCTCACATTATTTTAATTTTCTGATATACTGAATTATAGGTTTTCTTTAACTGTAAGCCATAATCATCCACAATAAAAAAAATAAACTCTTGAAATATACCGCTCTATGTGTAATGAGTCTATACACCATATGGGTTTCCCTTTTTGACTTAAATTAAATTGACATAAATGAACTTTTCACCGATATTCTAATTTTTTAAGATACACTAGTGTGTGTGTGTGTGTGTCAATAAATATGTGTGTGCTGCACACACACACTGTGTACTACTGCTAGGCAAGCTGTATTCTTGAGGATTCATTTTATTATTAAACAAGTACAGTACAGTGCTGTCGTTCAATCCAAAATGTTGTTAAACCTCAAACCTGAATATTTAAGAATGTAAAAGTGGTTCTGGCTATCTAAAAAGAATATTTGCGTGCATTTATTTAGCAACTGTTAGGGTATGTATTTGCGGGGCGTAATTGCACTGCAGTATGCCTGAAACACGGTACGATCGTTGCACTCATTGAGTGCTGTGATTGTCAGACGTATTCCTTGGCGCGTACTAAGCACGAGGAGAAAGAAGTGACATGTCACTTCTTGCCAGCACTTACGTTCTGGGGTAAGTGAGATTCAATGGGAGCACTGTGGGAAGTATGCGTTGGCCAGCACGTAGTTTCAAACAGCCGGCGAATAGTGGCACAGGTGAGCGCCGCTATACACCCTGAGAACATATCCTTAATGTCCAGCATGATTATGCAACTACACGGAATTGTTGATATCTTGTTTAGTTTCATCTGTTAGGCTATGTTCACATGGCGTCTTTGCAGAGCATAATTCGGCGCATAATTGCTCTGCAATAGTTCCTCAACTACGATAATTCATAGCTCTCATTGAGAGCTATGATTACCTGCCGTTTCTCCAACGCCTATTATGTGCCGGTAGAAAGAAATGACATGCCACGTCTTCCTGGCGCTTACGCGTGGGGGGAAAATGAAAGTGAATGGGGGCCAGGCCAGAGCGTTTTAGAAGTACATGCTAGCCAGAGTGTTCTTCTAAAACACCTGACGTATTGCGGTGTGCACAAGTACGCACCACAATATGTCGTGTGAAAAAGGGGTTTTGTCACAAAGTGAGTTCCTTACCTCTTATCTGCTCAGGAGAGAATATAAACAAAGCATGCTAAGGTCATGAAGGGCTGCAGGGCTGAGAGTGAGGGGGGTGAGCAGAGAGCGAGGAAGAAGGGCGCGTCTGCACTGTTTACTCAAATAATTACATTACAACCAGTGGATTCTCAATACAGCAGACAACTTCATACACTGCACTTTCTCCCCAGCCCCTTGCAAGCTCCTTCATGTTCCCTGTCATCAAATAAGAAGTGCAAACAGGCAAGCGCGGCCAGATCAGCTCCTGTCAGTGTCCTGGTCATGTCTAATGTAAACTGTCAGGACACTAAGGGGGACTGAGCAATGCTGTAGCTCTCACAGGCTTCACTTTTTGTAAACACATATATTTAGAAAAGTGATTAAGTACCAATTTTGGAGGATCCCACGTCAACATTACATCGTGGCAAAACCCCTTTAAAGTGAGAATAGTAAATCAACAGCTCCTAATAAATCAGTGCCCATTATAGCCACCATTATTTCAATAACGGTTTTAAGTCTTCCATCGATGATGTGTGTCAGTGTCTTAATCTGTTGACGATCGACTTTTTGTGCATCAGCAACCACAGCCTCCCAGACACTGCTCAAAGAGGTGGACGGGTTTTCGTTACCATAAATCTGCAGTTTAAGAAGGGTTCACAAGTTCTCAGTAGGGTTTAGGTCAGGAAGGGTGCTAGTCATTATTTTCTTTTTTTTGATCTTTAAGGCCTTTACTAGCCATTCATTTGCTAGACACACAGAGGAGTGCTTCAGTGCATACGATGGAGCATTGCACAAAAATCAGGAATTTCTTGATGCAGACACCTGTAGCACTGCTTGAAGAATCACTGGCAATAGGTTTGGGAGTTGATTTTGAGTCCATCTTCAACCCACAACGGTGCAAGAAGTTATCTTTAATAATACCAGCCCATAGCAGTACCCCACCTCTATGGTATCTTAGTCAAAGTGGAGGACTGTCCAGCTTACTGATCCAGCCACAGGACCACCCATCTGGTTTGTCAAGAGTCACTCTCCTCAGTCCATAAAAGCTTTGAGAAATTTGTCTTTAGATATTTATTAGCCAGACTTGATGTATCAACGTATGCGGTTGCAGTTCTGGAATATGACAGCACTGGAGAGTGATGGCTTTCTAATCACTTAACGTTTGATTTGTCTCAAATCTTTGACAGTTCATTTGTGTCTTTTTTTCGCAACACGTTTCTAAGGCGCTGTTCACACGGCTTATTTCAGAACGTATTTACGGCGGATTTCCGATCGTAAATACGTTCCGAAATCAGTTGCAAATCAGTCGTAAATAAGTGTCACTAAAGTGTGGCACGTATTTAGCGACGGATTTACAATCCCCATTCATTATATGGGGTGAATCCGTCGCGAAATCCGGCACAATAATTGACAGGCTAATTGTATTTCCGGCCGTATTGTGGCTGCAAATCCACGGCTGCAATACGGCACGGTAATACTTGTCGTCTGAACGACGACACGTATTTCCCATTGAAACCAATATTAAATGGCCTGTTTCTTATTTGTAACTGATTTCTGAACGTATTTACGATCGGAAATCCGACCATAAATACGTTCGGATATAAGCCGTGTGAACGAGGCCTTACAACCCTGTTGACTGTTTACAACAAAGCGTTTGATGGTTCTGTGATCACGCCCTAAGATCTTAGCAATATCAAATGCGCTGCTTCCCACTGAAAGACTTTTATAACCTTGTTTTTTTTTTATATAACCATAGACGTTCACATTCATACAGCTTTTAGTTGGAAAATGTCTTTCTAACCTATAATATGGGTGATATTAGTGGTATTTTCGATGACATTCTAATTTCAGACATGCTTGTACTCTAGCACAATTTCACAGGAAACCAGATTGCCTACGGCCCTGTTCACACGGCGGGTTTGGTTCCCGCGGCCAAACCTCGTCCTGACCTCGCCACAAACTCGTGTCTCCCGGCGCGGGCGCAGGGCATGTTCGCGGCGCAAGTGGGACGTGGTTTGGGGCGCAGCTTGCGGCGAGGGTCTGCCCCCATGCAAATCAGTAGAATCAGTAGAATTGACTGGAGAGTTCTCACACACTCACGGTGTGTGAATATTAACACGGTTTCCAATAGGAAACCATGTTAATAAACAAGGCGCGATTTGGAGGTGGTTTTGTCTGCGGAAACCGCGTCGGAACCCGCGGCCATAACCGTGTTCAAATCTGTCGTGTGAACATGCCCTAAGAGTATGTTGTTTGGAGCGTAGACGCCAGGCTGGGTCCACATCTGCTGTGGAGGTTTCATACCGACAACACTTATGGAAAAAATAGCGCACCGGTATCTGTCTGTCTCTTCAGATTCAGTTGTAGGTAATGGGGTCCATTAGGCACTGTGGGTGCCTGTCATGTAACGGGTCCGGCCCGACCTCTGCAATGGATGCTCTAAATGGAACCTCCAACGCAGATGTGAACCTGGGATAAATCTGCATTTCTGGGGTAACGAGAAAAAGATACAAACTTCATGGATCTGTTGTTCCGGTTAAAATGAATTCCAAGACCCTAAGGCTATGTTCACACGGCTTATTTCGGGGCGTATTTGCGGACGTAATTGCATCCGCAAATACGTCCCGAAATAAGTTTCAGATACGTGTCACAAAGCGTGGCACGTATTTCGCGCTGTAAATACATTCCCCATTCTTTACTCTGGGGATTTACATCGAGAAATATGCCTCAATAAGTGACAGGGGACTAAATTTTACGATCGTATTTACATGGCGAAAATAAGTCGCAGAAATACGCCTCGTCGTTCACATTGGAATCAATGCTAATCTAAGGCCTCGTTCACACGGCTTATTTCAGAACGTATTTACAACGGATTTCCGATGTAAATACGTTCTGAAATCAGTTGAAAATCAGTTGCAAATAAGTGCCACTAAGTGTGGCACGATTTTTTAACTGATTTCCCGACGGGATTACACCATCTACAATCATTTTTAGGTGGTGAATCCGTCCGGAAATAATTTACATGTCAATTGTTTTCCGTCCGGATTGCCGTCGTCAATCCGCGGCGGCAATCGGAACGGAATTTTGCGTCGTGTGAACGACGAGCCGTATTTTCTATTGAAATCAATAGAAAATAGGCTGTGCTTATTTGGAGGATTTGCCGACGGATGACAAACGTCAATCCGTCGGCAATCCTTCCAAAAATGCTGTGAACGAGGCCTAATTGTTCATTATTTGAAACGCATTTCGGGACGCCCCAAAATAAGCCGTGTGAACATAGCCTAATACATTAATGTAGACAATTGAAACTTGGCTAGTGCATATCACTTGCTTTTATTTTACCATTTTATTATCGGGTTCAGAGGGTGAGGACATCTGCAGAACACCATTAGTCTATACAGGCATTCCCCAAATTACAATGTTCCGACTTACATCTGTCTCCTAGTTACAAACGGAGACTTATGGGGGCATGGTGACAGGTCTGTTCTTACTAACAAAAATCTAGTAGTACAGCGCACTCTAAAATGTTAAAGGGAATGTGTCATCAAAAAATTTGTCATTTTGGGTTTAATCCCAAATTTTTTGTTAAAAATTTTTTTTGGGAATTTTTTTTTTTTCCCTTTTTGATACACTTTCAAATTTTTTTTTTAATAATTTTTTTGGTCTTTCAGTTTTTTACTTGGCCCCTAGGCCTTATCTGCAGCTTTTAAAAAAGATCAGAGAGATGCTTTACAGTAGCTCAGCACATAGGACTTAAAGGGGTGTATCCTTTTTCGGTTTTTGGTATCATTTTGCTCTCAGCTTCTCAGCTTAAAACCGAGGGGTTTTTTTCCCCTTTCCGCTGGGTGTTTCTTAACCGAGGGGGATGACACATCCCCCCTTTCCCCCGCTCAAACTCCCTCCGACCCCCCCACCCCCCCCATGTCCTATGTCGTTCTCCCAAGCATCTTTTTTTGTAAGTATTTTTAAACCAATGCTTTCATTCAGTCTAGACAGTTTTCATGAACTCAGAGCATGATCATTCTCCTCTCACAGCTTTTGGGGGTTTGTTACAAATTTAAACCAGTCTTCTGCAAAATTTCCAGAGCACCAGATCTCACTGCTATGTTTACACCCGGGGAATTTTGGGATCGGGCACAAAATTTGCTGTTTTCTAAAGTAGGAAAAACCCTGCAATTAATTGTTTTTCCCTTCTGGCGTCAGATGAAATTGCTGCGGTCCCTTACTTTGAGGGGAGAGGGCACCCTAATCCCATCTATGCTTGCATTACCCCGTCGCAAAAATTCTGCTGTTTTCTGTTGAAAAAAGCGGGTGCGTCCCCTTTTTGTGTTTTCTGCTGGCTATGCAAGTGAAATTGGCCGTCCCTTACTTTTGGTGGAGGAGGCAGAATGCTCGCCCCTTGAATAAGGGGGCCGACAGAATGTAAATTAGGACCCCTCAGCCAATGACAGGACGGGAGGGGGAACTGACCGACACGGGGGAACTGGTTTCAAAACGAAAAAAGGGAATACTGTGAAATAAACAGTTTGCAAATGACACCCAATTGCAAAATTGCTTGTTTCCTGTCCCCTTATTCGAAGACCATTTAATGAAATGATAAAACCCCCTTTAAGACTGACTCAGTCCCATCAATAGGAGTGTTTTTGGGTAAAAGGGTGAACTCTGACTACCCTTTTTGTGACTGGTGGATCCTGTGTTATCATACACACTGGTGTCCCCTTTTTCATTTACCCTCTTGTGTGAAATGGCAGAAAACTGAGAATCTTTCCTACAGAACAGGAAGTTTTGGAATATTATTAGGCTTAGGGAAAAGTTAAACTGCAGGACTTAAGAATTAAAAAAAAATATTGAAAGTGATATGGAAAATTTAAAAAAAAAAATACATAACCAAAAATTCTTACAAAATGCGTTGAACATAAAAATGTGAGTTATACAAAAAGTCATTTTTGATGACACATTCCCTTTAAAGGGGTTGTCTGGGACTTAGAAAAGCGTGTTGGTCTGCTGGGGTATGTTTAGAAATAGAAAAAAAGAAGTATACTCACCTCTGTGGCTCTCCAGTTCAGTCCTGGTGGCCGGCCTGTACATCCCGGCTGCACAGTGAACGTCCATCGTTCACGTGCTATCTGCAGCCAATCGCAGACCATGGTCAGTCACTGTGCAGCCGGGATGTACGGGCCAGCCACCAGGATGCACCGTGAGCATCACGGAGGGGATTATACTACTTTTTTTCTATTTCTTTTCATACCCCAGCGGAGCAACAAGCTTTTATAAGTCCTGGACAACCCCTTTAAGTTGATGTGAGACGGGTGCTTGTTGAAGGTAAGTATCCACAGTAATATAGAACAGCACACCAAAGTCTTTTATATTGTGAAAAATCTAAGATATTTTATTGCAAAACCAAAGATGAGCTCCACATAAGAGCCACCCAGCTCCGAACATGATACAGCTGCGGCCGTCTCCTCGCTGCTTCCCCTGCCAAATGTGACATAGACTAAGGTCTATGACCGAAACGTTGCAGCTTACAACGTTTATGTGTCACTTTCAACTACTGCAAATTAAACTTATCTGGATCTCGCCTTTGGTTTTGCAATAAAATATCTTAGATTTTTCACAATATAAAAGAGTATAGGTCTGTTCTTACTCTTCCCGCTCCCCACCACCACTCCTGGCTGCCTCAAATGTAAAATACTGTACTGGACTATGTCAGCACCCATACAGTTAGTACATGTGTGGTATGCTGGCATTTGTAGTTGTAGAACTACAAATGCCAGCATGCCACACCACACGGATGCTAATTATGCTGTGTTTAATGTGCTGTTGTGGCATGCTGGCACTAGTAGTTCCATGCTCCACAGCAGCTAGAAGCTGTGGAACTACAAGTGCCAGCATCCTGTAGCAGCACCTGAAAGACAGAAAGTGAGAGGACATCTTCTAATCAGGGGTACAGACAGCAAAACAAATGTAAAATGGGTGTTAATCCTACTTTTTTGTATTTCTTTTACAATAACGACAAGACACTTAGGTTATGTCTACACACATAGTTAAAATAGCTTTGGAAATCCGGCGGTATTTCAACTTTACTGCACCTCAGTTTTTGTCGACGCTTTACTGCAAAATAACACGGTAGGATTTCGGATTTCTCAACGGCCTCGTGCATTGAGGCTGCAGGAATCCAGAGGAAGAAAGGAAGTGTTCTCTCTTCCACAGGACGGACGGCGGTTTAGAAATCCTCAGTAAAAAATCCGTGCTGTGTAGACTACAGCATGGATTTTCTATTGAGGTCTACACAGCACTGGCTACAGTTGGATAAATCCGATCAAAAGCCTGTGCTGTGTAGACATAGCCTAAGAACCGAACCCAACTCGGATATATTACACATGAAATATAGAGGCAGTAAGATCAATTAGTGGTTATAAAAAAAATAAATTAAAAAAAAAGCTTGTTCCTCTTAGGTTTGGTATGCACCTTGTGACTTAATCAAGTTGTCTCTCCAGGTTCCTTGACACTCCTGTAGTGGTTATAACACCCCCCTTCCCCATGTGCATTGTGAAGCTGAGTTGTCATTGCAATCATAAAATCCCACTTCTCCTTCCTCACTTGTGTGTTATTAGAGAGGAAACCGATTGTTTTACAGCTCCTGGTTGCCGGGCCCTGCTGCCTTTGCTATGCAGACTATGTGGGCAGGCGTTGTTCATTGCTGGACAGTTGTTTTGTGCTGTATGATTTCAGCTTCTGACAGTTATGTAGCAATCCTGCCTCGCTTTCCTCCATTAACATTTGTCTGTTATTTCCATAAAAACATCTGCACCGCTTCACTGCAGTCATCCTGTAACCCGGTGGGGTTTGTGCTTTTGCTCCTTTTATATAACATTTCAGACTGTGTTTATTCACCTACATAAGGCTAGTTAACAGGTTTTTATTAATCAAATCGTATTCTGACCTTCAGCCATTTTATTAAATTGTTCCTATGCATCTACAGTAAATGAAAGGGCTATTCCCATTTCATTGATTAGCGTTAAACAAGAAGGCAAGCTTAAAGGGGTTGTCTCACTACAAGGATTGCTAAAACAAGTCACTTTGCAATATGTGTCCATTAGCAGTGTCCTACCTATTCCGAGATATCCCCTCTTGTATGGGCTGCATCAGCTCCTCAGTTCGCTATAGCTACAGATCTTTTGTTTCTCTCCTGATAGGCTGCCAGCACTGGTTGCTATAGCTACAGACCGGGTTTCTCTACTGCAGCTAGGAAGCCAGTAAACACACCCCTGAATTCAAAATGAAACCAAGAAAACAGGACTGAGGTGAGATGAATCGATGTCGGAGACAGCCCCTTTAAATAAACATTATTATCGAATACAATAATATATTTTGTTCTGATTTTGCATCATTTCAGATACTGCAGGTATCTATCCTTCTTGTTTACATATGGTTTCCAATCTTTCCAACCACCGCTGTGGTCATTCAGCCTCCTTCTGCTGATAAGACATAGCTGCGACATCACGGGGGTGGTCGGTAACCTAGGAAACCTGTAACCAAGGATAACTTGCTCTATCTTCAAAATCGAGCAATATCAGAACAGAGATATTTGGTAAGAATGTTTATTTAACTTTGCCTACTTTTGAAAACTAATCCATGAGATGTGATTACCCCTTTGAGTCTCCTGTTTGGGGGTATTTTCACACACTTGGGTCTGATGTGGAATCTGTGTCCAAAATCTGAAGATTCTATAAGCGGACTTTAAAATGTACCCACAGATTTCGTAGCGATTTTTACCATCTATTAGCCCCATTCCAGTGGGGCTTATCCGTGTCTTTGTTACCGAAGTGATTCTATGGCAAAGAAGTGACACTTTTTTTTTTTTTTTTTTTTTCCCCTTCTGCATTGCAGATTTGAAATCCACTGTGAAAAACATCCGTGCTCTAGTTCTCTGTGTTAACTACGCCGCAGTTTTCCCTTTGAAAACGCAGATTTCATACCTTTAAGGGGTATTCCCTCAAGGCCACTTCCTGCTAACAAGTCGGCTCGTAGCTATGAGCCAGCCTCTGTTAATGGGGAGACAGCCGCGCTTGCGCAGATCGCCCCCATTAATTTCTATGGGAATTCCGGATAAAGCCGAGTAAGTGTGTGGAACTTACGTGGAAATGAATGGAAGGAGAACTGTGCAAGCGCGGCCATTTCCCCAATCAATGGGGCCAGCTCGTAGTTAGCTACGATCCGACCTGTTATCAGGAAGTGGTTTCATGGGAACACCACCTTAATGGTAATAAACTGTAGAATGCCATGTGTAGTCTGACCTTCTGCCCATTTATCTTGCTAATATACTGATTAATTATTGACCAGATGAAAGCGGGTATTACAAGATCACACTACATAGGGGTTTTTCTTAGTCCGTTACTATATGGACATGTTGGCGCTGAAGACACAAAATGGCAGATTTTTAACTAAGACTTTTAAAAAGGTGCTTGATTTTTTTTTTTACAATCATCTGCTGTGAGGATGACCATAGCCTATATAGTGGATGTAGACTAAAAGCTATCCTGCCTGTTTAGTTCCATGTTCCTTGTTCAACGGGATTGCAGTAGGTATGGTTTAGAAATGGTTCGGAAGGAAAGCATTTGTGAAAGACTTTCCTGATTCAACATGACGGCATCTTATCCTGCCTTGTGCCCTTTGTTTGAATATTACCTTCAACATTCAGGGTAAATGTAGTATAGATGCATGCAGCAGTATGTCATCACATAACAAGAGCCCTACCTTTTTTATTTTGCTGAGTTTTATTTTTCAACACCTCCATTGTAAGGTACATACCGTGTTTCCCCGAAAATAAGACATAGCAGAGATTTTGTTGAATTCCCTAATATAATGCACCCCCCCCCCAAAAAGTAAGACATAGCGGAAATCATTAGAGGGTTGAAGGAGCTGTGAAGGGAGGTCATGTGACTATGATGTCACCACAGGTAACGAACATCCAAAGGAGAGTAGACAGAAAGTACATGTAAGTAACAGAGGGAAGAGGGGGAGAACAGAGCAATGATACTGACACACACATCTCACAGGATGACTGAGGGGCAGCTGGGACTTCTGGGTTTCTACAAGTCCCATAAAGTCACTTTTGCCATCCTTTGAGATAAGTCACTGCAGCTCCCAAAAAAAAGTTTTTTTTCCCCCATAAGTATATCCAGGCTCGGACTGGGCCCCCCGGGGGGATCAGTAAAACCCCCGGGGGGCCCCCCGAGCTCTATGGGCCCCGGAAAGGCATTTGCCCCCGCCCCCCCCGGGGCCCGTCCGCCCCAGGGTTCCCGGCCCCCTTGGACCCCCGGGGTTTCCGGTTCCCGAGCGTCCGGGAGCCCGGGCCCCGGTACCGGGACTAATGCCCCGGCCCCCCTTTGGCGCGGGGGCCCCAGGGGAGCCCCAGGGGGCTCACCCTTTGCGCTCCCCGGGATCTCCCCGGCGGGCCCTGAAGGTTTTTGGGGCCTTTCAGCCTCCCGGGGGGCCCGGCCCCTACTCCCTGACGTAGGGCGGGGTGAGGGTCACTTCCCCCGGCGCCGAAAAATGCAGGGGGGCAGGACCCGGGCGGGGAGCCCAAGCGGCCGGGACCAGGCGGGAGCCAGCCCCGGGGGTAAGGGGGTTTTGGTTTTTTTTTATTTTTTTAAATCTACCAAACAGGGCCCGGCTACTCTAAAGGGGGCCCTGTATACCAAAAGGGGGCCCTGGCTACTTAAAGGGGGGGCCCGGGCAAACTCAAAAGGGGGCCCTTTTGCTACCTAAAAGGGGGCCCGGGCTACTCTAAGGGGGGCCCCTGGCTACTCAAATTTGGGGCCCTGGCTACACTAAGGAGGCCCTGGCAAACATTTAAAGGGGGCCCTGGCTACACAAAAGGGGGGCCCGGGCCCAAACACAAAAGGGGGCCCTGGCTACTCAAAGGGGGCCCTTTGGCTACCCTAAAGGAGGCCCTGGTTTACACTAAAGGGGGGCCCGGCTCCCCAAAAAAGGGTTTTCCCGGCTACATTTAAAAAAAAAAGGGGGGGGCCCTGCTAACACAAAGGGGGGGCCCCGGCTACACAAAGGGGGGGGCCCCCCCCGGCAACACAAAAAAGGGGGCCCCTTGGCACACAAGGGGGGGCCCTTTTGGCTACCCAAAAGGGGGGGCCCGGCTACACAAAAGGGGGGCCCTTTGGGCAACCCCAAAAGGGGGCCCGGGCAACTCTAAAGGGGGCCCTTTGGCTACTCAAAGGGGGGGGGGCCCGGGAACCCCTCTAAAGGGGGCCCGGGCTACTCAAAGGGGGCCCTGGCCTCCCTCAAAAGGGGGGCCCTGGCTACTCTAAAGGGGGGGGGGCCCTGGCAACAAAGGGGGGGCCCCGCGGCTTACAAGAGGGGGGCCCTGGCAAAAAGGGAAGGGGGCCCTGGCAATACTAAAGGAGGCCCGGGCTATACAAAAGGGAAAGGCCCTTTGGCTCACTAAAGGGGGCCCGGAACACTAAAGGGCCCGGGGCAAACACTAAAGGGGGGCCCGGCTAAAAAAAAGGGGGGCCCTGGCTACACTAAAGGGGGCCCTGCCAACACAAAAGGGGGGGGCCCCGGCCACACAAAGGGGGGGCCCTGCTACACAAAAGGGGGCCCCCGGTTTTTTTACACAAAAGGGGGCCCGGTTTACACTAAAGGGGGCCCGGGCTCCCTCTAAAGGGGGCCCTGGCTACTCAAAAGGGGGCCCGGCAACAAGAGGTGGGCCCTGGCTAAAAGGGGGGGGGGCCCCCTGGCTTCAAGAGGGGGGCCCGGGCTAAAAGGGGGGGGGGCCCCGGGGCCCTATACAAAAGGGGGGCCCTTTGGCCAAAACAAAAGGGGGGCCCTGGTAAAACTAAAAGGGGGGGCCCGGGCTATTCAAAAGGGGGCCCTGGCAATTTCAAAAGGGGGCCCTGGCTATTCTAAAGGGGCCCTGGCTTTTCGGGGGGGCCCCTGGCTATACAAAAGGGGGGGCCCCTGGCAATACAAAAAAAGGGCCCGGGGCATTCAAAAGGGGGCCCCCCGGGCTATTCAAAAAGGGGGGCCCCTTTTCTATACTAAAGGGGGGCCCGGGCTACGTGGGGGGGCCCCCCAGGTTTTACTAAAGGGTCCTGACCTATCAAAGGGGGGCCTGGCTACGAAAAGGGGGGGCCCCTTTGGCCCTAACAAAAGGGGGCCCCGGCAACCAAAAGGGGGGCCCCCTGACTAAAAAAAGGGGGGGTTCCCTGACTACCTACACACAAGCTAAAGAGTGGGCCCTGACTTCCTGCACACTAGCAAAAGGGGGGGGCCCCATTTCCCCTGCACACTAGTTTAAAGGGGGCCCCTAACAACCTGTAAACTACCAAAAAAGAAACCCCTAACGTTTTGTATACTACCAAAAAAGGGACCCCAAACTGCCTTATATTTACCAAAAGGGAGGCTCTAATCCCCTTTAACTCCCTTTAAAAGGGGCCCCAAAACGGCTTGAACCTATAAAAAGGGGAAACCCGAACAACCCTTACACTTACCTAACGGGGGGGAAAACCACCAAACCTATAGCCTAATAAAGGGGGACACCAACCCCCCCCCTACAGCCAACCTAACGGGGGTTCCACCAAACCAAACCCTTGGTTAAGCCTATCAACTTGCCTAACGGGCCTTTGTTTTATCTAACGGGGGGGCTTTTTACCTACCCCCCCCGTGGGCTAGGTACCCAAAAACCCCAAACCTGGGGCCGGGGCTTCCAACTTATCCAGGGGGGGGTCCAGCACCTTTAAATGGGGCCCTATCTATTTACCGGGGGCCCCCCTCCCCCCCCCCCCAAAACCCTTTAGGAAACTAGGCCCCCCAAATTTATGGCTTGTCCCCCCTTCTCCCACCCCGGGTAGTTTTTTTAAGGGATTTGGGGAAATAGGTAAAGAGATGTTTGGAAAAAAATTTAAGGATTCTAAGAATTTTGTGTAATTTCTGCAGGAGAGTTGTGGCCGGGAAAAACATCAGGGCCGCTGTGGAATGGATGCAAAAAGGAAAAGGGAATAAGAACGGCTCATGAAGAAAGAACACTCATCAGATTTCCCCGGGGTCCCTTTTTCGGGTTTTTTTTATTGTAATTGAGGGACCTGAGCGGGTGTCGGACACTTGTGGCTCCATAGGGGGTTTTGCAGGTTATCCCTAGCTGGTTTCGACCATTTTACGGTCTCAATATGATGGTGCTGTAGGTTATACTGAGCTGGTGTCTGATCACTATGTGCCCTTATATGGGGGGGTGGGGGTTTAAACCTGAGCGGGTTTTCTGACCCTACTGGTCTCTAATGGCGGTGTTGTAGGTTAACCCTGAGCTGGGTCTATCACTATGGCCCTAAGGGGGTGGGGTAGGTTATACCGGGCTGGTTCTGACCTCTATCGGGTCTCTATAGGCGGGTTGTGGGTTATACCTGAGCAGGTCTGCCCATATTGGTCCTATAGGGTGGGGTTGTAGGTTATCCCTGAGCGGGGCTGACCTCTATGTGGCTCTATATGGCAGTGTTGTGGGTTATACCTGGGGGGTGTCGACCCTATGGGGTCTCTATAGGCGGTGTTGTAGGTTAACCTGAGCGGTGTTGATCACTATGTGTCTCTATAGGGGGTGTTTGTTATACCTAGGGGGTCTGACCTCTATTGGGTCTCCATAGGGTGGGGTGTGGGTTTTTACCGGCTGGTGCTGACCTTATGTGGCCCTCCATAAGCAGTGTTGTATTTTATATCGCACTAGTATAGGGGGCAGCGTACATTTGTCCCTGAATTAAAAAGTGAGGAACACCTGACCCTGATGGGATTAAAACTTTTACTTTCTTGCGGGTTTTATTTTAGAATGGTAAATTTTCTGCCCAAAGGGAAACAGGAGGGGAAAAAGTGGGGTGGAGGGATTTTGTATGTTTTTTAGGGATAGGTTTTTTGGGCATGTGGGATAGGAGGGAGCTACGTACCCTGGTCATGAAATGTTAGACTGACAAATTTGACTACTTTGTACACAAAATACAGTTTCTTTTTTTGCACACTTATTATGTGGTAAAATGGGGCCTTTTTATGTCCGAGAGGCCGGTAATATTTTCAGGGTAAGAGGGGGGGCCCCCGAAGATCAACTCCCCGTGGGCCCCCGCCCCCCAGTCCGACACTGCGTAATCCTTGGTTTTTACCTAAAATTTTTTTTATAAATATATATATATAATAATATATATATAAAAATAATAAATTTTATAAAACTAAGAAAAAATAAAAAAAAAAGAACAACCCAAAAGATATGGATGGGGAAAGGAAAGTCCCCCATTTAATTTTTTTCAAATGGAAGGGAAAGCCGAAATTTTGGAGGCCGATCAGCAGGACAGCCCGGCTTTCCACAACACAAAATGGCCCCGCAAAAACTGCACTAGTGGGGGGCCCCCAGGAACCGGACTTGGGGGGGAAAAGCACAGTAAATAGTAACCATAGGTTACTAGGCGTGGTATTTAGCATAGCGTTGGCAGCTTTATTGGGGGGCTTTTTTTTTTTTTTAACGGCTGTAGCCTGGGGGGGAGGCCCTTCACCCCTCCCGGTCCAGGCTTTTTCCGGGAAACCCAGGCCTTTTAAAACCTGTGAGGAAGAGACCAGGTAAGGTTAACCGATGCAAGGGTTTTGGGAAATATTGTCTCCAGAGAGTGCTGAGCAGGAAAGGTCTGCTACGACCCCCGAAACAACCTTGGTCTCCACAAAGGGAAATCACCAGCCACACGGTGGGGTACATGTTTTGGGGTTTATTTTTGAGCGGACTTTACCTTTGATTTGCTCGGTTAACGGCTGAAGTAACCGCGCAAAGACTTTATGTTATTACTGCTGTTGTTTTCCGGGGGAAAATAAAAACCCAATTTTTTTTGCAAACCCACCCGCTTGTCCCGCCTCGTTTACCGCTATCCCCCCAATATATATAATATACACGCACACACACACACTAGTACAAAACATGCTAGATTTATTCACGAAAAAATAAGATACCCCCTGGAAAAAAATAGTAAATTTTTTTAGGGGAAAAAATTTAAATTTAAGGGCGCTTCTTATTTCCCGGGGGAAACAGGGTTAAAAACCCTTGAATTGCTTTTTTAAAACCCTTCCCCGCAAGGCGGGGGGGAAAAAAACAACAGTATATCCGACATTTTTTTTTTTTGGGGGGGGGGGGGCATTTTACATTTACACCATTCAACATAAACCTACTGTGATCACTTTGTTCTGTGGATCAGTACGGTGATGGCAATACCATAATTATGTATATTTTGTTAATTTTTTGCACTTGTGCAGAACAAATACACTTACCGTAAATATACCATTTTTACTTTTCTGTTGAAAGCTCTAAATGAGGGTTTCTTTTATTTTTAGCTTACTGGCACAATATTTGGGTTCATATTAGACTTTTTGATCTCTATCATCTTTTTTAGGAAGAAAATTAACAAGAAAATGTAATTTGGCTTTTGTTTTATTTTTTATGCTGTTCACCATTTTTTGTATTTTGGGTTGTCACAGCTGCAGCGATACCAGTTATGTATAGGTTTTGTTTATTCTTTTTCTATAGATGGGGATTTTGTTAAGGAAAAATGTGAATTTCCTTTTTTTTCTTATCTAAAGATTTATTTTTTATTTATGACTTTTTTATTATAACTTTTTAGTCCTATTAGGGGAGTTAAACATGCAATCATTTGATTGCTCATATAATGCATTGCATTTCTTATGTAAAGCATTATATTATACCTGTCGGTGTAAAACTGCCTTGCATCCTGAAGGACCCGACCTCTGGCAGGGCCTAAAAGCCATACACAGGAGGCAGACCTTGGGGCCTTCATTAAGTCCCCGGCTACCATGGAAACTTACCGGCTCCCTGGGAACACCGCGCAGGAGGCGCCAGTGGGGTGAGAGAGGAAACCTGCTCCCTCAAAACCACTTGCATGCAATCGTCACTATTCACTGCAGCATATAAGGGGTTAAACAGCTCGGGTCATAGGTTTGTCCACTCTTTGCCATTATAGCAGGGTCCTGGGGTCATAGAGTGACAAGTCAAAAGTAATATTAGCTAGGGTGTTGTAGGACAAAACTGTATTCTGGCACAAGGTCTTATAGCCCAATATTGGACAAGCTTTCCAATATCATAGCATTGAGAGCGGGGACGTTTGGATGTTCAGCCCACGCGTCTAAGTTTACAGGTACTCTTACATCTAGTTGCTATTTCGAATACCAAGTAGACTCGAAGCAAGATTTTGTGTTTCACTTCTGATGGTAGAGTGTTAATGATTTTTCCCCAAAGCCTGAAAAAACTGTTTTTCCTTATGTTGGGTGGCTTCTATCCAGTCCATTTTTAATAAAAAGAAACATTTTTCCCAAAAATAGATCATTTGTAGGACATGTCGGCAGGCTGTAGAGATGCAGTGTTGCTTTCATTGTTGCTCATCGACACATCCAAAAAGAGCCCAGGAGGCACATGGAGTGCAAGAACACACCAAATATTGTTCTATATGATTGGCTATGGTGTTTCAGTATTGTCGAATTTGAGGACAATCCCGTAGACAGCGCATAAATTGACTTCCGACGCGCCACATTTAAAACAGGCACTTGAGGTCTAGATTCCCATTCTGTGCCCTTTAATGGGCGTCATAAAGGCGTTATGCGCAATTTTAAGAGACATTTCCACATATTGGGATGAAGGAAGAAATTTATAGGAATCCTCCAGTGCAGACAAGATGGTCTTTGGGGTCAATATTGGGATCTGAGATGTAGTTTCTCCGTAATCAACGTCCCAAAGAATAAACCTATATATGTTAGCCAAGTGAGAGTGTTGTGATGGAGGCAGTACCCCATAATTGTTTCAAAATGGTTGAGATGTAGCTGGTCGCCTGTAAGTGGTTAAAAAAGAGTATATTGATGGTGAGAAAGAGTTGTTGACGTTCACTGAGTAAGTAGAGCTTACGAATTTGAGGGTTAACGAACTACTCCACCGTCTGCAATCCCTGCCAGTGCCATCTCTGAAACATATTATGCCTCCCTGGAAGCCTAAGTTATATATAAGAGATATAGGGAATAGTTTGGGGACAAGTGTCTAATCTGTTGTATCTTATTCCAAGCCCTCCATATTGGCATTAGTAGAATGTTGGACCGTGTTTCCATGGGAACTTGTGGTCAAATGGTGTATGTAGAAAATTGAGGAGGGCCGCGCCCAACAAAATTAGCCGATCCAGTGAACTAACCGTGAAAACATTACTGGGCCTAATCTGTGATTTAACGACCCAGTGCCGCCAAATTATGTCATCTAATATTTGGAAAACCTAGACCCCCATTCCATTTCGGTTGTTGTAGGAGATGTAACGGGATATGTGCCCGTTTTCCATTCCATATAAACAATCTATATAGTGCATTTATTAGCTTTAACTCTCTTGGCCTAACATATATAGAAAACCTGTGGAAGAGGTATAATAACCTTGGGAATTTGACCATTTTGAGAAGATTAGCTCCTCCCTTAAAAGTTAGTGTCAGGTGGGCCCATGTTTTTAAAGTTTGGGACAAAGATTCAACATATTTTGAGATAAAGACATGATGGGGATCTGGTGAGTTGGATTCCTAGGTATCTAGGTATTTTTAATAAGATGTGTGCTTTCGAATCGCATGGGTGGAGGACCAAAGTGGTTTGGCTGGCTCCTTTAAAAGTAGACCTTCACTCTTATCCATATTAATATTATATCCAGGCAAGTTACCCTTCTCCTGTATTTCCTCTAGCATGCAGGTAGGGTCTGTTTTGAATTTGAGATCATAAATAGCAGGTCATCCACATATGCAGTGAACATCAGCTCATACTCCTGGTTCTTCATTCCCTGGAAAATTGGTGATTGGGAGATATATATTATAGTAGTGGGTCTATAGACAGGTTAAACAGCATTGGCAATAGGGGACATTCCTGTTTGGCCCCTCTTAAGAGCTTAATCACCTGCGATTGGTGGCCATTTACGAGTAAAGATGTAGTAGTGTTAAAATGTAGGTGGTCAAGGAACCTATCTAGAATGTCCTTTAAACCTCGTCTTATCGGAGTGACCTCCAGGAACGGCCAGGAGACCTCATCAAAGGCCTTCTCTGCATCTAGGCTTAATAACATGGGTGTCTGCCTGAGCCAATATAATTGCTGCAGTTGCCACTCTGACATTTCTGGTGGAATGACGGCTAGTTATGAACCCTGATTGAAACAGGTGTAAAATTTTGGTGAGGAACTGCTGTAATCTATTTGCAATTATCTTTGCTTATAGTTTCCAATCTTGATTAAGCAAGAATATAGGTCTATAAAAAGTAAGCAGATTAGGATCTTTTTTTTTTTTTTTCCTTTTTCAAAAGCAGAATTGTTCTTCAGTCAAAGAAGGACTTTACCTCTTTGGAATCAAGAAAAATGCTTACTCACCTCTCCTCGCTCCTGCTTCCCTGTGCGCCTCTGCTGTGTGCACTCGCGCAACATCTCTGTTAAATTTATCTTTATCTTGCCTCCACCTCCTGACCCCTTTGCCAAATCTTTGGTGCTCATGCCCATAGTAAAAGCACGTGTTTAGTGTTCCTGCCATTACTGTGTACCAGTTCTCCTGCCTGTTTCCTCCAACTACATTGCCTGCTGCCTGCCTGACCTCTCCGTCTGTCCCCGACCACACTATTGCCTATGATTCTGTATTTCGTAGACACCCCAGGCCACCACTGCAAGCCAGTCACGTCAAGGGTTGCAACCTGAGAGTGTCAACCGCCCATGTGGCTGGCTCTGATGAAGGCCGGGAGGCTCCTTAGACTCCGCTCCCTGACGTGGCGTATACAACTGGTTGCGGTGGTCCAGCGAATCTACAGCACCAACATTACAAAAAGTAGAGGTAATTGCTAAATGTATCTCGTTTTCCCTTAGAGATCCCCGGAATGTCAATCATGTCTAAGAAGGAAGATATTTTCTGTTCATTGTGTGGAGTAGCTCCTAAGTATCTCCTAATAATCCACAAAGGCTGAGGAGTCGTCCAGAGGAAGGGCATTTAATAGCTGAAATAGGCAGACACGGTTTCCATGGTTTAGTCATGTTAGCCAACAACCTTCCTTGTCTACCGCCCCACCTATAAACTCTATTCTGCATTGCTCTAGCATGCCGGCCTGTGTGACCCTGGAGGAAATTGTTTAGGAGACCCTGAAAACTTTTGTTTGGTCTCAGTAAAGGGGGAGGCAGCATGTATATTTTGGGCTGTTTGTAAATTAGCATGCAACTCTTTGAATTGTGTAAGGGTCTGCGTTTCATGCCAGTATAGCGGAATAATTTTTAATAACTGTAACTTTAATAAATACGTATCAAAATATAATGAGCAAAAATGTTATAAGTTAGACAACCCTTTTAACCCTGTATTGTTGTTTTTTCTCTTCTTCCTGCTTCCTTCACCACCTTACTATTATGTAATGCCTCTTAATTGTGCCTAAGGGCCCGTTTACACGGCAATGGACAAATACCGGATGGTTTATCCAACCGGTATTTGTCCAGTTTGTGTACTGTGCACACGGCCGCGGGGGGAACGGCTTTTCTCCGCAATGAGTTTAGAAAAGCCCTCCCCCTTCACATTCACTTGCACATATTAAATCCGAAAACCGGAAGGAAGAATGAACATGTTCAATGTTTTTCAGGCAGCCCGTGGGTGGAAAAACCGCCGGGCAAAAAACCCGTGCAGTGGGGACTGCTACTCAGGTTTTCCATAGGAGCCCGTTGTGCTGGTTTGCGGCCGGTTTTTCAGACGGTCTGCAAAACCGCAAACCGTCTGAAAAACCGACCACAAACCCGTGCCGTGGGGACATGGCCTAAGGCTACTACTGCTCCTCTGTATCTTTCTGAAGCGCTCCCAAGAGGTGTTTTTGCCCACTCTGGGAAGCACTGATTAAGATTCATTAGGAAAACAATGGTTGCAATGGAAGGGCTTTCCTTCAGTGCAATAAGTAATGTACTCTTCTCTTCAAAATCTTTAGTATCCGGCTCTGTTTTGCATTTCAGATCCCTTTATAATTTCGTGCACTTCTGCTTGTGAATCCTGACAACCGGTTGTCCTGAGCACTGCGCTAGCAGCTAAGCGTGACTAATGAAATCTGTTTTCAGCATTACCCTGCTTACCCTTGTTTTAAATATTGATAGAAAATTTTATGCAGCAAGGGATCATTTTTTTGTTTTTTTTTGTCACAATGAATTTTGTTTCTCTTCATCTTAGAATGTGCAATGCTATATTGTCTTTAGTCATTTGGAAATCATACTTTTGTGTTTTCATTTCCTAGGGGTTATATTATCTACACAATAAAGGAAAAATGCACAGGGATATAAAGGTAAGAAACAATGTCTTCTGCAGATGACTATTTACATCTGATCTTGTGTAGCCTATGTAAGGGTATGTATTCACATGCAGCAAAACTTTTTGCAAATGGAAATCTGTTCGATTTGTTTTCTTGTTTGGCAGCAAGTACATTTCTATAAGTACCATTTATGGAACAGACAGAAATTTCTGCAACAAATCTCCTTCATGTGAACACAGTCCTACTGAGCCCTATGCTTAAAGGGAATTGGTCAAGTTGAACATGGAATCTAATCCACTGGCATATTATAGAGCAGGAGAAGTTGAGCAAATATATATATATATTTACACACACATATACACATACAGGCATTCCCCAGATTACAAACCTGATAGGGTGTTAGGTTGTTCAAAAAGGGGGTTTGGGTCTCGCTACAATGATTGGTTTTAATTAAAAGATCTTTAAAAAACAAGCAGCTTTGCAATATATGTTCATTACTAAATGTCCTACTGATTTTGAGCTAGCCCTGTTTAGCAGGAGTTGTCATCAGCTCCTCACATCTTATAAGCGCCTTAATGTGCCAAGTCCTTTACTACGGCAATGACAATACCGATGGTCTTATCCAACCGTATTTCCCAGTCTTTGTATGTGCACAGCGTCCGCGGGGAACGCTTTTCTCCGCAATGATTTAGAAAAGCCCTCCCCCTCACTTCATTGCACATATCCATCCGAAAACGAAGTAAGAATGAACATGTTCATGTTTTTCAGGCAGCCGTGGGTGGAAAAACGCCGGGCAGAAACCGTGCAGTGGGGATTGCACCAGTTTTCATAGAGCCCTTTCTGGTGCGTCTGGTTTTCAGACGTCTGCAAAACCTCAACCGTCTGAAAAACCGACCACAACCTTGCCGTGGACATGGCCTAATGCTACTACTGTTCCTCTGTATCTACTGAAGCACTCCCAGAGGTGTTTTTGCCCACTTGGAACAGATAGGATTCCATTAGGAAAACAATGGTTGAATGGAAGGCTTCATCAGTGCAATAAGTAATAGACTCTTCTTTCAAATCTTTAGTACCGCTACTGTTTTGCATTTCAGATCCCTTTATAATTCGTGCACTTCTGCTTGTGAATCCTGACAACCGGTTGTCCTGACACTGCGCTAGCTAGTAAGCGGAACTAATGAATCTGTTTATCAGCTAACCTGCTTACCCTTGTTTTAATATTGATAGAAAATTTTAGCAGCAAGGGATCTGTTTTTTTTTTTTTGGCACAATGATTTGTTCTCTTAACTTATTAGAATGTGCAATGCTATATTGTCTTTAGTCATTTGGAAATCATACTTTTGTGTTTTCATTTCCTAGGGGTTATATTATCTACACAATAAAGGAAAAATGCACAGGGATATAAGGTAAGAAACAATGTCTTCTGCAGATGAGTATTTACATCTGATCTGTGTAGCCTTGTAAGGTAGTATTCACATCAGCAAAACTTTTGCAAATGGAAATCTGTACGATTTTTTTCTTGTTGCAGCAGTACATTTCTATAGTACCATTTATGGAACAGACAAATTTCTGCAACAACCCTTCAGGAA
Organism: Phyllomedusa bahiana; assembly: GCA_025379985.1. Taxonomy (NCBI): domain Eukaryota; kingdom Metazoa; phylum Chordata; class Amphibia; order Anura; family Hylidae; genus Phyllomedusa; species Phyllomedusa bahiana. The sequence goes on along the minus strand of JAODAL010001015.1, from coordinate 202,581 downwards.
CACATCCTACTGAGCCTATGCTTAAAGAATTGTCAAGTTGAACATGGATCTAATCCACTGGCATATATAGAGGGAGAAGTTGAGCAAATATATATATATATTTACACACACATATACACATACAGGCATTCCCCAGATTACAAACCTGATAGGGGCTGTAGGTTTGTTCTTAAGTTGAATTTGTATGTAAGTCAGAACAGGTAGATTTATTAAATGCAACTCCAGCACAAAAGTTTTTTTTTTGTTTCGGATAGTGCAGGGAATGGTTTTTACTTTTGTTTTGCTGTCTCTGCCCCTGTTAAGAAGATTTCACCTCATTTTCACTTCATGTGCTGCTGTGGCATGCTGGAACTTGTCGTTCCACAGCTTCTATCTGCTGTGGAACATGGAACTACAAGTGCCAGCATGCCCCATAATCTCCGTTTTTAACTAGGGGACCGATGTAAATTGGAACGGTGTAAGTTGGGAACTGCCTGTATATATAAATGTATGAATTTGCTCAGCTCCTCCTGCTCTATAATATGCCAGTGGATTAGATATATATCTAATCCACTGGCATATATAAAGAGGTAGGTGTGTGTGTGTGTGTGTGTGTGTGTGTGTGTGGTGTGTGTGTGTGTGTGTGTGTGTGTGTGTGTGTGTGTGTGTGTGTGTGTGTTGTGGTGTGTGTGTGTGTGTGGTGTGGTGTGTGTGTGCGTTGCGGTGTGTGCTGTTGTGGGTATGGTGAATATAGATGAATGAAATTGAAAATATAAGGAATCTTTTCATACAAACTATATATATAGTTTATAATAAAAGATTTTATATTTCATTCATTCAAATCTCTACTCTGTCTTTGAGTCAAGTAGGCGGTCCTAAACATTGATCAACAGCTGTCTTTCTATTGATGCTCATACAGAGTCAATTATTGAGGGACACTGCCCACTGGACTCCTAAGCATAAAAAGAGCATCCATTTCAATCATTAAAAGTATATTTAATTTTTTCCCACAACATAATGCATTAATTTGCTCACCTGCTCGTGCTCTATGACATGACGCTCATAGATTCATAGCATTTTTATGGCGACAGGTTCCCTTTAATATATGCATGCAGCTTATTTCTTTGTTTCACAGTCCTTTACAGAACTTAAAGGGGATGTATCGCTTCCTTACTTCGGCTGATTCACACTTCTCTTAGCTTCCCAGCTCTGTGAATGCAGGGGCGGTTCTTCCCCTCCCAGCTGGATGACATCATCCCCCCTTCACTGCTGGCCTGAGACTCCCGCCCCACCCCCTCCCCTCTGAGTCCACATATCACTGTGTCTCTCCCTGCAGTCTTATTTTATAAGAGCTGTATACATACCACAGGCTGCATTCAATCTAATCTGAGCACTGATCCCCTCACAGCTGGAGATGAAAATGTACAGCTTTCTAAGAACGGCACAGAACTGCGTGTATGCAGGAGAGTTAGGCACAGGGACAAAACTGTCATGTGTTCTCATTGTACAATCTGCTGCAGTCTGTTTCTGCTAGGTGTGGAGACAGAAAATGCTACGGCCCCTAACTCTGAGTCAGAGACACAGCTCTGTGAATCGACCCAGGGGCTGTACAGAATGTAAATGAGCTCTCAGCTAGTGAATTGCAAGGAGGAGGCGATTCGACCCACACTGGATATCAGTGTAAATAAAAACACAAGATAAGGGACACTGTGAGAACAAGGCAGCTTTGCTAATGACATCCAATTGCAAAGTTGCTTGTTTTCACTGTCCCCTTATTCTGAAGACCATTTAATGAAACGATAACACCCCTTTAAGCATTTTTATATCTAAGCACATAAGGTAAAATGGACAAACTACTTTTCAAATGTATTGACTCCGTTTTGGGTTCTGCCATCTACCACATATAGATGAGCCTTTTCTTCACAGAGCCTGCTTTTTACAGCCAGCTTCAGTCTCTCACTTCCTGTTAAGGCCATAGGTGGCTCTACAGCAGTGATTGACATTTCAGTTCTGCTCTTTCTAGCTGAACCTGTTAGAGGGACATTGGTGATGGAAGGGCTATAACAGGGTACAAGCCTACAGAGCTGTAAATTGAAGTCACCATCTCTGTAGATGGTGGTCAGTAGAGAAACTTGTGTAAACAAGCATAAGAAAGCAAAATCAGAACAGCAATGTATTTAGCAATAGTCTTTATTTACCTTTGCCAACATGTTAAAAGCTAATCATTTAGATGGGAATACTCATTTAAACAGTATTTGCTATATTTAAAATTATTTGTATTGTATTTTTGTGTAGTTATTTCAAAATGTCTACAGACTTGGAGCAATCCCCAAGTAGCAGGTTTGTTATTGGTGTTTCCTACCCCATTCAAATGAGAAATTCAAGACCTAGATGCCTCCTCATATGCATAGTATGTGAGCATAACAAATTAAGATTTAAATAATGATAGGTCATCTGCTCTTGAAATTATTTTATGCCAAGGCATCTTGAAGTCTTGATAAAGTGATAATAAAAGCACTGTATGACTGCATTCAGAGAGCATCTGTCACCCAAATGCTCATTTTCTTTATTTGGATCAATTATTATAGAGTTAGAGGGGTTATCTCACCAAAATGGTTAGCTTTTAACATGTAGAGAAAGGCAAATGAAGTTTATTACCAAATACATTGCTGTTTTAATTTTGGATTGGTCAGGAGATAAAGAAGATTGTATCTGCTGCTAATGCACACAGGTTTGTCTGGTTAATGACCGCATCTCTCTGCTCTGATTGCTCTAAGCTGCCATCTGACCATGAGTCTCATCTCTTGAAAAGGAGCTTGTTTACCTAAGTTAAAAGGGCCGTTCACACGGCTTATTTTGGGCATGGATTGTAGCCGTATTGTGCGCCGTACTGCGTTGCAATATGCCTGGAATCCGTCTCAGCCATTACGGTAATCCACAGTTCTCATAGAGAACTATGGATTCCGTCTCTCCTCGCCGCTCGGCGACAAAGTGACATGTTTATTATCCCGGCCCTTATTCAAGCCGTATTGCGGGCGGAACCCGTCCCGCAATTACGGCTTGAATAAGCCACGTGAACCGGCCCAAATGGGTTTTCTCAAGATGCGGTTCTACTGAGCCACAGCCAGCTTTTGATTCATAGATCATGTTCAGGCTGAATACAGGTCTATAGCAGTGAGTTATCAGTTCCTGGCTATTTCTGTTACACTGACATGTCGGCAGGAGATTTATAAACTATATTACACAAGGCTGCAGAGCTGTAAAGAGTGAAAGCTTCTCATTTAGTTAAGTAAACAAATTCTATTGCTTGAGATGGGAATCTGCAGGATGTGATTCACCATGGTTGGTCTGACTGACGGCAGCTAAGAGCAATGAGAGATGGGAGAGAACAGGGAGAGGTTGGGATACGTGGTCAGTATTCAGAGAAACTTGTGTGCTCTAAGAGGAGTAAAATCTTCTTTATCTCCTGACAAATGCAAAATCAACAGAGCAATATAGTTAGTAATAGTCTTCATTTACCCTTCCCTACATGTTAAAAGCTAATCATTGTAGTGAGAAAAACCCTTTGGGAACTACAGATTATAAACCTCTCGCAGTCCTCTCACTTCAACAGGAATATCTAGGAATAACAGAGCTGATATTCTATTCACTGCTATAAGATCTATCCACAACTTAGACAGGAAGTGAGATGGCTGTGGCTCTGTGAAAAAGCATGGTGAGACAACCCTTTTAAATTATTTATTTTCGTTAGTATATTTAAATAATAGTTGTTTGTTATCCATTGTTTTTATTCAAAATGGCTTTCCCTAAGGGTATGTTCACACAACATACAACATTGTTGCGGCACCTAATTGCCCTTCAACTCATTGAGAGCTATGACAACCTGCTCTTTCCCCCAGCGCGCAATACTCGCCCAGGGAAAGAACTGACATGTCAATTCTTCCTGACGATTAAGCGCCAGGATGAATGACAGTCAGTGAGAGGCTTTAGAGGTACACGCTGCCCAGCGCACTCCCCTGAAACTGCAGGTGTATAGCGCCACGTACAGTACACGCCGCTTTACGCTGGAACTATGTTTCTTTGAACATACCCTTAGTCTGGAATCGCACGTGGCGGTCCTTTCAGCCTTCAAACTGACTTAAAGGGGTTTTCTCATCACAAGCTTTCACAGACTTGAGCTGTTTCCGTCTCTTACAGCTTCAAATCCAGAGGTGGGTCTCTCCTCCCAGGAGGCGAGTCTTCCCTCACCGAAGACTGGTGACATCATCTTTCTCTGTGAGCAGTGGGAGAGAGAGGATGTCACAGCTCTGCAGACCTCCTGCAATGGTCAGTTCTCATGTATGCAGAGCTGTCGGCTCCCTCCCAGGCTACACAAGCTACTTGTAACCAGACACCTGCATTGGTGTAAACAGTTATACATACAGCCTGAACTGATTAAACAAATGTGAGGAATGCACTCTGCTTCCCCCTTCCCTCTCCTCCATTATCAGACAGGAGGTAGTGGAGAACAGACTGTATAGGGCTGTGTTATATCGGGGGAGAGAGATTTTAGCAGCTAGACACCTAGTAATCCTTCACATAGAGCTGGGAGAGGAGCATAGAGGAGCTCAGACAGCTTTTATTATACATACACAGACATCACAACAAGCTGAGGCAGCTAGTTTCACTTTCATTTTCCACAGCTCAGAGGGGAGTAAGCACAGACTGGTGCAGGCAGCCAATCACAGCACAGGGGGCGCATCCCAACAGGCTGAACTAAATATCAATCGGCCAATCACAACAAAGGGGGCATGGTCCGACCCTGGGCTGCAGAAATAGCTGTAGATACACACACACAGCATTAAAGGGGTTGTCCATTTTTTAAATAGTCTGATGGACAGGAGGTTGGGATTATAATAGAAAAAAACCTGTCAGGTGGTTTATACAAATCTGTCTTTAAGCCGTATGTGACAGAGATAGAGAAGATGATCTCTTTAGTGTATAGACTTATATATATTTTTTAGCAGAATTTCTGAGCAAAAAACAGAGAATCCTAAAAGAGAGAGTGACAGTCTTGTTTACCCTGCCTACATACAGTAATTGACAATTTGCTCTGTACACACAGCCATACAACTGAAGCTATCAATAACTGTATGTGGCCAGGTAAGCATGACTGTCACTTTTTCTTATGGAGTCCTGTCAGTATATCCCCTGCTTTGTATAGAAATCTTGCTTTAAATCCTGTATATCACTCTGCTCCTCTCCCTCTCTCATATCATGATCTCATATAGGGTAGCATAAACTACATGAGAGGTTAACTTCAACTCATCTCTATCCAATACCGCCCCTGCTCCCCGCAGATGACCTCACATTCAATGCTTTATCACTGGCCTCAGCAATCACTTACTACTCATACAGAAAAGAGACTATGGAGGCCACTGGTCACATGACAATGCAGCCAATCTGCTTGTCATCAACATGGAGCACGAGGAGCAGCGGTGGCGCTGGAACAGGCCGGATTTCAATTCAATTTTTCTATCTAAACTTCTCCTTGACCACTATGCACTTTTAATAAATGAATGGACAACAGTTTGCTTGTTAGTGGCCACGGATTTACCCCATTATAACGTGTCAATTTAATTCCTTAACAACCGACCGCCGACTTTAGACGTCGGCTGGTGCGGATCGTTCATCTGCAGCAACGTCTTTAGACGTCGCTGCAGACTTCGGAGTTTGCGGCGCCGGGATCAGGGCTGTACTACACAGCCCCCATCCCAGAGCATCTCCTGCGAGCACCGGGTAGAAAAGGAAACCTCCGCAACCCGGTGCTTTAACCCTTTGATTGCGGCGGTGTGTTACCGTAGCGCAATCCAAGGGTTTCCCTGCTCTGTCGGGTGATTGGAACGCCCGGTGACCCGACAGAGCCCGGGGAATGGCTGCAGTCAGCCCTGGGACCTAGAGTGTCCCCAGGTCTGTCTGTGTAACAAGCCAGTGACCAGGACACACTGTGTGCTGTCCTGATCACTGCCTGTGTCAGACTGACACAGAGTATAATGTATTAGCATATATGAATATGCTAATACATTACTAATTGTACACACAGCCATCATGGACAAGCAACGGAATCAAGGGTGTACTACACACAACCCATCCCAGCAGCATCTCCTGATTAATCAACACGGGTAGAAATAGGAAACCTCCGAACACCGGTTTTTTTAACATCCTTTGATTAAAGCGCGGTGTGTTACCGCAGCACAATCAAAGGGTTTCCCTGCTCTGTCGGGTGATCGGAACGCCCGGTGACCCGACAGAGCCCGGGTAATGGCTGCACAGTCAGCCCTGAGACCTAGAGTGTCCCCAGGTCTGTCTGTGTAACAAGCCAGTGACCAGGACACACTGTGTGCTGTCCTGATCACTGCCTGTGTCAGACTGACACAGAGTATAATGTATTAGCATATATAAATATGCTAATAAATTACTAATTGTAACAAAAAAAAAAAATTGAAACAGTTTTCCCTTCATGGTATTTAAAAAATAAAAAAGTAAAAATCAAAAAAAAGTGTAACAAAAAATAATCAAAAATAATAAAATTAAAATAAATATTTAATAAAAAATAATTGTGTGTACATTACACACAAAAAACCCTACATATTAGGTATCCACACGACCACAATAACCTGTAGAATTAATCTAACACGTTATTAAGTGTGAAATGTGAATGGTGTAAAAGAAAATGTAAAAAAAACAAAAATGTAAAAAAAATTTTTTTACAATTCTACAATTATTTCTAAGTGAACTTAAAGTATTCCCCCATAAAGTACAACTCGTCTCGGATAAAATGAGGCCTCATACAACTGCGTCATTGAAAAAATAAAAAAGTTACAACTGTTGAAAAAGCAAGGAGGCAAAAACTAAAAAAATGTTCTGGTCATTAACTACTTTTCAGGCGTTCGGCTTAAGGGGTTAAAGACTGACACTGATGCGTATATTAGTGCAGTGTCATCTGCTGCATGTTAAAACGGTGTTGATCTTAGCCCACCCAACCCTATCAGAATACCTTGTTTAGCTGCGGCCACTCTGTGCAGACAGCCGAATAAGCAACAGTTATCAAAGCCCTTAGGGCATGTCCACACAGCAGAGGCAAATGCTGGTCAGATTATCCGACCAATACAGTATTTGCCCTGTTTTTGCGGCCGTGCACACAGCGGCAGAGGGACGGCTTTTCTCCGCTGTTTCCCCCTTCGCATTGACCTGATCGGGCGAAAGAATGAACATCAATGTTTTTTTGGACCGCCGGCGGTGTAAAAAAAAAAACCTCCAGCGGAAAATCCTTGCAGTGGGAACTGCAGCACAGATTTTCCTAGAGGTCCATTCCAAAGGTTGACAGAGCCAGTTTAACATGTCATGTGTTTTAAAACTGTAATACCTGTCCAAAACCCTTGCCGTTAGCGGACTAAGCCTAGGCCGTTACACAGGCTATAAATCCCTACGGCATTGTACGCCGGATAATTGAGCGCAAATCCGCCGGAATATTGGTGCTGGGGCCGGCAGCGCGGCGGGGCGCCGCTCCCGCCCCATGCAGCATTGTTACGCGCAGTCGCGGCGAAATAATGTCATGTCAATTTCTGCCCCCCCGGCGGATTTACGCAGCGGAGGATCCGCAGGATTCCACGTTTCTCTATGAGGTCATGATACCGTAATTGCTGCCGTGGATTGGCGCCGTACTGCAGCGCAAATCCGGCGCGCAGAATTAGCCGTGTGAACGGGGCCTTACTCTTTCTCCACCCTTGATATCAATTCATGCAAACCTGTTAGACTCCTTTACTGCTAAATCTTATGAAGACTTTGTCTGTCCCTAGTTTTAGAGAATTCACATATTCACATCAAGAAATAGTATTCAACAACTGTGCTGTTTCTTAACTTCAAAAAAACATTCTTCTTTCCACACATATACTGTACTGTAAAAATTTCAGCTGCTTTAGGGCTTGATCAGTTTGCTTGGAAGTATGACTCCATTTGTTTTCAGTAGAGCTGCATACAGATCAGCCATCTCGTGGGTGCAAGCAACAGAGCTGAGATTTTTATGTAGGTGGGGAAACAGAACACATCACTTTACTTAGAAGCGGCGCAACATAACCTTATTAAAGAGAACCTGTCGCATAGTTTATGCCCCCCTTGCTAAGGGCAGCACAAGCTAGTGTCAGACCTGCTGTTTCCAGTGCTGGGTCCCTTATTCTGTAAGATGCAGCAGTTTGAGTATTTAGGGCGACATGTATGTATTTTGGTGCCAAGACGACAATATTTTTGCGCGCATTAGTAGCGTAGAATGCGGCAACGTATATGAACCTGTTCTACTGCGGATCATAGATTTGGCGCAATCTAGTTCCACTGCGACGGCTCAGGCAGACCACTTTTAACTTGGTCTGGTTGTTCCAGCAGTAGTGCGCCTGGTTTTGCCATCCTACTGTCATAAATGTGTAGAATCATATGGTTGTAGTGCGACACACCCCCAGAACGCCCCAGGTACGTTACAGAGTGCCCCGGGCACTTTATAGTGCACCTAATTTTGGAGTGCGCCTTTTCATATATCGAGAGAACAGGGTGCCAGTTTTTGGGCTGAAGGGACACCAGAATACTTCCCCAGCCCGTACTCATACATGTGTCCATTAGTGCGCAAATCTAGCAGTTTGCAGCCAGAAAAGAGTTCAGCTTATTCATGAGCAGGTGTAAGCCCCGCCCAACCATGGATAACCCTGCCCACTCATAGCTGATCCACCATCTTAATTTGGATAATTAGAGATGTGAATAAACAGCAGGTGGCCGGGGCTAAACACCTGCTCATGAATAAGCTGGACGCTCCTCTGGCAGAGCAGGCTGCGAACTGCCAGATTTGAGCAGTAAATTCTCTGAAACTGCTACATGTTACAGAATAAGGGACACAGTGCTGGAAACAGCATGTCTGTCACTAGCTTGTGCTGTCCTCAGCAAGGGGGGCATAATCTATGTGACAGGTTCTCTTTAAATTAGATAGAAAGATGGTCAAAATCTGTTATAATGCAATAGTTATTTTTGGAGATACAAAGTGTATGAATGGAAAAAAGGAGCTAATAAAAGTACTTTTTTTTGGGCAGCCATGCTTTAATGATTCCATATATTTTCAATTAAACTGTGTCAAGCAGTAACGTGTTTAATACACTGTGACGGATCTGTTAAGCCACTACTGCTTTTCGCATCTTTTTCCATTTGACAGGTTTTTAATCTTTTGTTTCTTTTCCAAATAATTATTTCCTTTTCAAAAAGCAAAGTAAATATTGTGTTCTTGGAGGAAGTATAATTACTACAGATACATCTAGAGCTGCGCTGCCAGTCATTCTGACATTTTCATACGTGATGTTTTCTCGACCACATTTTTGCTTATACGGGGATGATGACAGTGCAATGAAGCAGAATGAATGAAAAAGAAGGATATTGGTTTTTGGATTGGATTAGAAGTGAAAGATTAAGGGCAAGAATCTTGTAAGCTTTTGCATGTAGCTATATGATTAATAGGTGTGAACAGACATGTTATAATGTCAGTGTAAGCAAACTCATTTTCCCTGAAGTAAGGTGGATCTGTGCTCTTCTCTGTATTTTGAAACCTTATTGGGTTATTTGGTGAATTGACTGTTAATATTGTTCTTTTTGTTTTAGGGAGCAAACATTCTTCTGACAGATAATGGTCATGTAAAGCTAGGTAAGTGAGCATGTGTATTGTCATTTCCTGTGTTACATTCCTGGATGCTACATTGTGGGAGTAGACGGAGCAATGAAGGCTTTACCACGTAGGATGGTTCTTTTACCCAGAACCCTTCATCATAAAATCATAAATAATTACTAAATGTAATAAAAGGGGACATCTGCTGTTAGTGACAAGTTCTCTTAGAACCAGAAAAAGAAGGTTCAGGAAGTCTTCAGAATTTTCTATATTTCTGAATAAATTTGACCTAAAACTACATTAGATTTTCACACAGGTCCTGTAGCTAAAAAGAACCAAAGTAACAAATGAGGTCATTTGGAAGTGAAATTAGAGATTTTTTTTCCATCAGTGAGATAACAAAAAGGTTTGAATAGTATTTTACTTAAAGGAGTTGTCTCCCTTCAGAGTTTCAGAGAATGCATGAATGAAATACTCTGTCACTTCCTGGTTCAGACTCACTCATTTGCATAAGCTCCATGCTTGTACAGCTCCATGCCATGCTGTGCTTTCAGATGCTAATTAGATCAGATTAGCTTCTCAAACTACTAACAGGACTTCTTATCTGATCCCCAAAACAAAAGCCCTAATTACAGTTCTGCTTATTTTACATAAATCAAGCTTTTTACTGCTCAGCAGCAAGGACACTGCTGAGACCTGTGTGATGAAGTCACTCACTGTTATCTCATTGAACAAACAGCAGGGGGAGAATTGTTTACAGGTCAGTTACTGAGGGAACTGAAATAGCCAGGGAGGTCATAAATTCACTTGTATCTCCTTAGGGAAAACAGAGGAACAAAGCAATATGTTTGGAAAATGTCTTTATTTTGTGTTCCCTACAATTTGAAAGCTATTCTTTGTAGCGAGACAACCCCTTTAAAGAAGAGGTATCCATCAAAGTCTAGTTTTTAAAACACATGTTTATGGAAGTATATCGAAGAAGATTTGAGGACCTCAGAAAATGATTTGTTGATGCTCATCAGGCTTGTACTCGAACCATCTGTAAGGAAATTTGGCTCCACTAATTGAAGTTTAAATAGATTATATATAAATGGAGGAACTCGAGACCATTTTATCCCTCTCCAGAACTGGTTGTCAGGAAAGATCACCCCAAGAGCAATGTGTTGAATAGTCTCCAAGGTCACAAAAGAATGTAATAACTAAGCAGCTGAAAGCCTTTCTCACATTAGCTAATGTTCATGAGTCCACTATAAGACACTGAATAACAATGGTATGTATAGCAGGATTGCTCTCCCTATCACAGCCCTCACGTCTATGCAACAACAATAGTGGTCACCAAACAACTCTTCAAAGATATGATAACACCACATCAATAGTGCAACACATAGAATTCATACAAATAATAAAAAATTCTTACTGTCCTTGTAAACATAGGTCACATCCCGGGACGTGACCTATGTTTACAAGGACAGCCCACAGACGTGAGGGCTGTGATAGGGAGAGCCGTCTAGAGGTGGGGCCGCCCTTTTTGGGGCGATGTCCCTGCTTATTGTGTAGGACTATAATAGGTGATAGGATAGACTTGCATTAGTGTCTATGGTCTACCTGTTCGTATAGATGTGAGACGTTATGGTGGTTATCAATTTATCTACTGCTCTTCACGATGTGTAGTGCATATATATTTCCCAGGTGGGTTGTAGTGTATAAAGTGACATGTATAATGGTCATTGTATTTTAATTGATAATTAAAAGTTATATTTTAGAGTGGATTTGGTATAGACTTTTCTGTGATTTTTTTTTGTCGATTGCAATCCCCAATATATATTTCCTTTGCTGTGAGTGGTATGTATAGCAGGATTGCAAAGAGTAAACTGCCGCTCTCCAAAAAGAAACTTTCTACTTGCCTGCAATTTGCTGAAAATCAACTGAGCAAACCAGGTGGTTATTGGCACAATGTTTTGTAGATGGATGAGACCAACATAGAGCTTTTCAGTTTCACTGAAAAGCATCATTTGGAGAATGTAACTCCTACAAGAAAACAACTTTATGATACTTATCAAATATCTACAATACTTAATTACAAAGTTTGTAAGGCTGAAAAAAGACAGACGTCCATTCAGTTCAGCCTGTTGTGCTAAAGTACCAAAGGAAACCACACAAACTCATTACCATAAAAAGCTTTATTCGAAAAGAATAAATATAACGTGACAATGGGAGTAGGGACAAGATAATTAAAAAATACAATATAATTGTCCCTGGACACATGATTAATAGTAGAACTGCCTTTGAATAGTGAAATAAAGATTATAATGACCATGAGTGACCTATGGTAATATTTAGCAGGTATTCAGTTATTCTGATACAAAAACATAATGCATATAGCGTACCGGAATAAATAATTAAATCTCAATTTAGTCAAGCAAGAAGAATAGGGGGAAATAAATATAGTGGAATTACCAACCAGGGTGATACAAGCGTGCTCAACGCACTTTTCACAGTCTTCTTCCTCAGGAGCAACTCGCTGTTCTCCTCCATATTTTTCTTGATTTATTTGGGGTTTGACTATTCATTCTGATACTCAATATGTACTGTCTTTGTATCTGATTAAGTTAATAACTGCTATATATTACCATAGGTCAATCATGTTTATTATAATCTTCGTTTGAGTATTCTAAGGGAGTTCTATTTTTGATCATGTGTCCAGGGAAAATTGTACAGTATGTTGTGTATATATATCTTAAAGTTTAGAGTCACAAACCACAGGATATATGTATGTAAAGGACATTTTATGGCAGCTGCAGTGACTAACACACACACATCTCAAAGGATGGCAAATGTGACATGCTGGGACTTGTAGAACTAGAAGTTCCAGCATGCCCCATCAGCCATCCTGTGAGATGTGTGTGTGTGTGTTAGTATCAATGCTCTGTTCTCCCCCCTCTATCACTTACATGTACTTTCTGTCTCCTGTCCTGGGATGTTCGGGACCTTTGATGACATCACAGTCACATGACCTCCCTGCACAGGTCCTTCAACACTCAGGTGCTACAACAATATGTCCCAGGGCCGTTTCTCGGGGTGAGCGGGGCTTGTGAACACCCACCCCTCTACCCCCCATTCTCTCTACCCACCCTTAGGTACGGTCCTGTGAATGGAGAGCTGCAGCAACGACTTCCGCCATGTCTTATTTTAGGGGGGTGCCTTATATTAGGGAATTCTACAAAATCTCTGCTATGTCTTATTTTCGGGGAAACACGGTACATAATATTGGATCATTTACCTCAAATAAATAAATGAATGAAGTCTAATATTTTGACGTTTGTTGGATTGGTTCTCTTTATTTACTTTTAGGTCTTGTGTGAAAATCTAATGTGGATTTAGGTCAAATGTATGCAGCCATTTTGAAAGGTTTGCAAACTGTCCAGCGCCATAGTATATGGCATAAAGACAATGCTCCCATTGTAAAAGAGAAATAGACACTAAGTTAAATTCTACAGAATGCTATTTGTAAAAAGTCCTTCCTGTTGTTGGAAGGGTACTGGCATGGTTTGATAAATCCTTTAATCTGAGTCGCCAGCGCTTTTGCAGAGCGATAGCTAGAGCTTCTTATGCCAGAAGTGACTACAGAGTTCAATAGATGCAAATCTTCCATGACTCTTAAAACGATTATCCTTTTTATCTCCCACCTACCAGATTGAACTGCTCCACACAGTTTAGTCCAAACCTGGGTATAGGAAAATAATCCTAGGGGCTAAAGAAGGGACTGTTCTGTGCTGTGACTGATTTACACTGTATGGTTTAAAGGAAAGCAGATAATGGTCTTCATAGTGTTTAGCAGAGGTCTCACAAGGAAACTTGGACATCTCCATAGGATGACTCATGTAGTGGATTTACTAACTAGACAGCTGAATATTCAATAAAGAGGGGACACAATGAGCGTTGGCTCTAAGGGGCTTCTAAAAGAAAGGTGCAGTTTTGTTTAAATGAAGCCTATTCTCTGTGTAATTAAAAGATCTGCAACTTTTTAATATAGCCTGTGACTCCTGTCCCCCTACCCATAAAAGGTTTACAGCTCTCTTCATTTAGGAAGAGCTCTCAATGACAGTGTGTGGACAGCAGAGGCAGGCTTTGTAGATCTTGTCTACAAGTGCGCATGGCATGCGGGATTCGCAGGCTTTTTCCGTGAGTGGGCATAGAGAGCAGGACTCTCAGGTTTCATTCATAAATGAGCATTGAATGGAGGTCTTGCAAGCTTCATTCATAAATGAGCATGGGAAGCAGGACTCCCAGGCTTCATTCATAAATGAGCATGGGAAGCAGGACTCGCAGGCTTCATTCATAAATGAGAATGAGAAGCAGGACTCGCAGGCTTCATAAATGAGCATGGGAAGCAGGACTCGCAGGCTTCATTCATAAATGAGCATGGGAAGCAGGACTTGAAGGCTTCATTCATAAATGTGCATGGAAGGCAGGACTCACAGGCTTCATTCATAAATGGGCATGGGAGGCAGGACTCGCAGGCTTCATTCATAAATGAGCATTGAATAAAGGACTCGCAGGCTTCATTCATAAATGAGCATTGAATGGAGGACTCGCAGGCTTCATTCATAAATGAGCATTGAATGGAGGACTCGCAGGCTTCATTCATAAATGCAGTCGCATACAGGAGCCACTTATTATATAGCTCTGTTGCTCATGGGCGGCATGGAGTACTCAGCAGAGGGCTGAGCAGAGGTATTTTCATAGGGGTCAAGTCCACCAGGTTATAAAATGAGTATTTTGATTCAGTGCCAGGGCTGGTGCCAGCTCATTTCATACGTGGCAATACTGGAAGAGATGCCAGAAGCAAGGCCTCTGGCGTTCTTATATGGGTAGCTTCACACGCTGGACGTATTCTGAATAAATCCTAACTTGATAGAAGTGTGCATGTTGGCCCAGTAGTGCTGTAGTTCAAGAGGCAGCTCTGCATGTGATAGAAGTGAGGGTCTGTGCAAATAACCTAAATTATTTGCAAGGACATTTTATGTAAATTTAGAAAAATGAATATTGAAGCTATTAGTTACACTGCAATAAACATTAGGAATCAGGTAAATTAAAGGGGTTTTGCCACGATCTCATTTCATACCTCCTGCATTCAGGCTTGTGTCTCAGAAGTGAGCGATTGATTTGTGGATGCATATCAGTGTCCACAGGATGACATCACCTGCTGTCTTGGTATCAAACAAAGGTCTTCTTATAGTAAAGCCCATGTGAGTAGCTGAAGGTTACAGTTTTGCATCACACAAAGGTCAGGTTCAATCCGCAGGGAACCAACCCGTGTGTGTTTTTTTCTCTTTATCATTGAGGTTTCTTTTTTATTTAGTTGCACTGTTTGACTGATATAGAGGATGGGAGTAGAATGACAGCACCTGGGGTTTGAACACTCAGTAGCTGCCTGAGAGGAGAGGTGATGTCTGAGCATGTCTGACCAGGAGTGAGGAGCTCTTAGCCCTGGTCATATCCCATGGAGACAAGCTGTAAACAATGGATAATTAAAGGAGCAACTAAAAAAAAAACGGTGCAGAATTTTTAATAATAATGAATGGTGAAAATATTTATTTCATTTGCAAGCTTCCCACGTCGATTTTACTTCATGGCAAAACCCCTATAAAGAAAGAAACCTTTTCTTAAAAATATTCACTTGCATTGTGGTCGTTTGTGTGCTCCGGTTATTTGTTGCTTTATTTAGATTATTTTTAGCACATCTGAGTTGCTACTGGCTAGTTTGTAGAATGTACGAGTCTTGAGTTTTTAATGATCAGGTTCCTGGAAGCACAGATGTTTGTAGCTGATTATTAGTTAAGCATTATTTCAGGGCAGATGTATAAAGAAAATAGCTCCTGGGTTAACGACTTGACCATGCTGCCCTGTGGGGTCTGTCATTCGTGCATAAGTAAAAGATGTTAAAAAGTTGTCAATAAATAAAAATTGGTAATTGGACCGTGTTACAAAACAGTAGGACATTTCATTTAAATTTTACGGGGGGGATTTGAAGACCTGGCTCAATCAATGGATAAGACCCCTAATAGAATAGGGCAAGTGTTCTGTTTGCCCCAGGTCTGACTATTGCTCATATGTTTAAACTGTGTTGCTGACTCTGAGGCTTACATTCTGATTTTGAAGCATATCTTCCCTGCACCAAAATTGGGAGAAAAGCAGCCTTCCTAGTTTGGCTTCATGACACTTTACCAGACAAGGTGGTGTTTTCAGCAGGTCTGAAAGAGGAAGGCAATAAGTGATCCAAAATACTGGGATGATTTTATCTTGGACCCTTGTTGTAAAAGCAAAAATAGTTATTTTTGCTCATGGTTTAATCTTTTTCATAAGCTTTTGGGGGTTCAAGAAAACTAGAAGCAGATGTAACAATCCTGAAACGTTCGCTCACAAGGAAAGGTGAATCCAAGGTCATTAAACCATAGACCCCTAGATTGGGTAAAGGGGTTTTGCCACAATCTCATTTCATACTTCCTGTATCCAGCTCTGTGTGCTCAGAAGGAGGCGTGCGTGATTTGTTTGAATTGCATATCATGTGACCCTGCAGGATGATATCGCCAGGCCTTTCCTCTCTGTAGTCAAAGAAAGGTCTGTTTATGTGGAGAACTGTGAGTAGCTACATTGCAGCTCAGAGGTAAAACTTTTGCCTCCAGGCACAAGGGTACCAAACCTGTGGATTTTTTTTCTCTTTATCAATACACATACCTGATTGAGGTTTCTTTTTCTAATTTATTTGCACTGTTTGACTAATTACTAAGCAGTACAGAGGACGGGAGTAGAATGACAGCACCGGGCGTTGAACACTTAGTAGCTGCCTGAGAGGAGAGGTGATGTCTGACCAGGAGTGAAGAGCTCTCAACCCTGGTCGTATCCCCTGGAGATGAGCTGTAAACAATGGATCACTAAAGGATTAGCTAAAACAAAATGGTCCCGAATTTTTAATAATGATGAATGGTGAAAATGTTTGTTATTTCATTTACAAACTCCCCACGTCAATTTTACTTCGTGGCAAAACCCCTTTAAGGACATACCTGAGAAATGCATACTCTGTTCTGCCGCACTGTTTTTGTTAGCAGCTCCATAGACGGTTTATAGAAGAGATCATTTGGGTCATGCCTGTATGGATGGTGCAGTCATTTTAAGTGAGGTTATCTACTGGCTTGGTTTTCAACTCATGGTACATGGTACCTTAGAGAGTACTTGTCTTCTGTCTAAGAGGTACTTGAAATATTCTTATGCTTTGTGCTTAATAGGTGCAGTGTAGTGATGGAGTATTTATTTGTGGGGGAATTTGAAATACAAATTTAGACAGGGCAGGAGGCCCCTTAGTAGCTTAGGCTATAGGCTGGAGCCATTCAGTGATACAACTTCCATAATGGTTGAGGTCTGATAAACTTACATGGGGCAACTTTAGACCATTTTTATTTTCCTCACTATTTCAATTCATAAATTTGATTTCTCTCCTTTTGTATTAAAGCTGATTTCGGAGTGTCTGCTCAGATAACAGCCACTATAGCTAAACGAAAGTCTTTCATTGGAACTCCATACTGGTAAGATTTCTTTTTTTCTATTAATTTGCTATTTGTCCATAAAGTCTAACTTACCTGATCTGGATCATTGTGGAAATGTCCTGTAATTTTCTATTCTACAGCTGAAGCCTTGGAAGATGAAATTATACCCTTTTGGGTATGACCCATACTAGGAAGACATTGTACATATACAGTACATGTCCATAGAGAAGGTATATAGGGAGCATGTAACCTTATAAAGGTAGCATATATGTGTATACAGTTGAAACTAGAAGTTTACATACATTACATAAAAAGACACACATGCATGTTTTTCTCACTATCTGACATGAAATCTGAATAAAATTTACTCATTTTAGGTCAATTAGGATTACCAAAATTATTTATATTTGCCAAATGCCAGAATAATGAGAGAATCTTTTAAGGCATTTTTATTACTTTCTGCAAAGTCAAAAATTTACATACACTAGGATTACTATGAATTTAAACAATTTGGGACAGCCCATATGTTGATGACATATCTTTGGCAGCTGGTTTATTGTTAACATCTGAGTTAATTAAAGACACACCTGTGGATGTATTTTAATTCACATCAGACACATACTGCTTCTGTGTGTAACATCATGGGAAAGTCTACAGAAATCAGCCAAGACATCAGGAAGAAAATTGTGGACTTGCACAAGTCTGGGTCATCAGGGATGAACGTGCTTTAGTCCAACATGTGCATATCAGTGCAAGAACAAAAGCAAAAGACCTTGTGAAGATGCTGGCGGAAGCTGGTAAGATTTTGTCATTATCTACAGTGAAACGAGTACTGTGTCAACATGGGCTGAAAGGCCATTACTCCAAAAGAAACCTATAAAAGCCAGATATATGTTTGCAAATGCACACAGGTACAAAGACCTACATTTTTGGAGACATGTCCTGTGGTCTGGACAACTAAAATTAAACTGTTTGCCCAGAATGACCAAAATTCCATTTGGAGAAAAAAGGGAGAAGCTTAGAAGCCGAAGAATACCATCTCAACAGTGAAACACGGGTGTGGCAGCATCATGTTGTGGGGTCGTTTTACTGCAGGAGGGACTGGTGCACTTCACAAAATAGATGGTATCATGTAGAAAGAAGATTATGTGGCAATGCTGAAGCAACATCTCAAGACATCAGCCAGGAAGTTAAAGCTTGGGCAGAAATGGGTCTTCCAAATGGACAACGACCCAAAGCATACTGCCAAACTGGTTACAAAGTGGCCTAAGGATAACCAAATCAATGTTCTGGAGTGGCCATCACAAAGCCCTAATCTCAATCCTACTGAAAATTTATGGGCAAAGCTGAAAAGACATGTTCCTACCAACTATCGTGAGAAGCTTGTGGAAGGATATCCAAAGTGTTTGACCCAAGTCATACAGTTTAAAGGCAATGCTACCAAATACTAATGAAATGTATGAAAACATTGACTTTGCAGAAAGTAATAAAATATGCCTTAAAAAATTCTCTCATTATTTTGGCATTTAGCAAATATAAATAATTTTGGTATTCCCTAAATCAGGTAAGGTTTAGGCTATGTTCACACGGCTTATTTGCGGGGCATAATTACGCCCCGCAATTACGCCGTGGGGGCGTGGGGCCAGCACCTCGCCGGCACATAGACTATCATTACTAGCGGCGTGTATACGCCGCTAGAAAATGACGTGTCACTTATCTCCCCCCGCAGCGGATTCGCCAAGCGGAGAGAGGAGACGTAATCCATAGTTGTCTATGAGAACTGCGGATTACCGTAATGACTGGGACGTATTACAGCCACAATTCGCGCAGTACGGCGTGTAATTACGGACTGAAATACGTCCCATTTTAAGCCGTGTGAACATAGCCTTATTCTGATTTCATGTCAGATAGTGAGAAAAACATGCATATGTGTCTTTATATATAGTGTATGTAAACTTCTGGTTTCATCTGTGTGTATGTATGTATGTGTATATATACATACACAGACCCATGGTCTAAATCTAAAAGTTCCACACCAATCTGGGTTATATCTAGTATTGCAGTTCAACTCTTTTGAAGTGAATGTGTTGAGCTGCAGTGCAAGACTAAAGCTATGTAGCTGTGTTCTTCTAATCCCTGAAAACGTTATATAGTGCTATTATATTCTACAATGCTTTACGTAAAAAAAATTTTCATATCAGCAATCTAAATTCCATATTGTGCCCAGACATACAATAAGGTCTCGCTTGTAATAAGATAAATTACCTGTGTGTAGGAATTAGAGGCTGAGGCTGGCCCTGGTAGATAAATTGTGCAGCATGCTTTACATTGCATATAGATGATCTCATGACATTGATAGCACTGGATGGATATCTGCTTTCAATCACATGGCAATTCTTATTGGTCTTCCTGCAATAAAAGTTCCCATTTATAAATGTTGTGCAACGGAAGAACAGCATTGACTTGTAAAAAGATTATGAAATAAAATGTTGTCACTGTTCACTTTTGTATACCATTGTGCACTGTTGAGAATGGAAAAGATGTTTAAAAATTTGATGAAAACATTGCAAAAATTCTTGACAATAAATTTTCATTTGTAGGATGGCTCCTGAAGTAGCTGCTGTCGAGAGGAAAGGTGGTTATAACCAGTTATGTGATATCTGGGCAGTAGGCATAACCTCCATAGAGCTCGCAGAGCTTCAACCTCCTATGTTTGACTTGCATCCAATGAGGTAAAGCACTGAAAATCATCTGTTAACTTTCTACTTTTTGTCACTTTTTTGTGACTTGCGAAATTTTTTTCTCTAAAACTAGATGTAGCAGAATTTTCTACCGATTACTATGGAGTCGAATATGAATTTTTGCCATTTTTTTTGTAAAAGAGAAAAAAAAAACAAATAACTCACTCAAGATCAGTGGTTCTCAAACGTTATTGCACTACTCAAACAAATCCAACATGTAGCGAATGACATTGCACGGATCACTTTTTCTCAAAAGTGGAACGAACCCAAAAATATGTAGTATTCATAAAGATAAGTTTTGCTAAAAATGTAGAAAATCTTTATTCCATGTTATAATAAAAATGTACGCGTTTTGAACGAGTGTTCTTAATCATAGCACATGGTTATGCAGCGATACTTGTTGGTAGTATATACACCTGTCTATTAAATTAATATAATTATATCACTGTTATTGGATGTATTATACAAACATTTTTCTTAATAGAAATTAAATGTGAATTATCATGGTAAGGAACTTTTGTTTCATTGTTTGCTGACTATTTTGAAAAACACAACAAAAGCCATACTTGCAGCTCAATGGCTGGACTAGAGACTGAACCCAGTAAAAGGCAACACAGGCCCCTGTGCTACTTGGGAAAGATAAACAGGTGCAGCTAATTGCTGAGCAGTAGCTCACACACCCCACCACTAGGAGAACAATTAATTGATAAAAACTGCACATTAAATTGATACCTGTTCATGCCAGTATGCAAAAAAGCCACAGTATAATACATGGAGAGATTGCACAAATGCAAAAATACCGATAGGACAGCCACTCACATAGCCTCTATTCATGAGGGGGGTGGTTGCTGGTATTATAATTACATATAGATAAGGCGATACAGAGGGGTGCCATTAATGCAGATACGTGTGGAGCACCATGCTGGCCTATTACGCCACTACTATTCGATTTGGCAGGCTGCCGAGCACTCTATAGGTGTTCAACACAAAATACAAACACCCCTGCTATTTTGAACCACCCATTTGAAACACCACCTTGACCAGACAAATCAACGCAAAGCACGAGAAATACCCATACATCACTTGGCAGGGCTGCTAATGAGTGAAACAGGGGAAAGGAGACCAATTTCATTATTTTAATGAGGTAGGAGGCACACTGGCAGTATTTGCTAAAAATATCAACAATAGATTGAAGTCTAATGCTCTGATGGCTATGCCTGTGGAGATGATAGTATACAGAGACTTAACATCACAGCTGAGCCATGTATACTTTTCATCCCAAATTTTATTTTGCAAACTAGAGAGGACATCTCTAGTGGCTTGAAGTTAACCTGGTAGCCTTTTAATAAAGGGCTAAAGATGTAAGTCCAGCCATTCTCCCATTTGTTGCAGTAACTATCCCACTCCAGATACAGTTGGTCTCATGGGTGGTATCAGGGCATTTTTGTGTATTTTTGGTATGCCATGTGTAATGTCTACTGTAGGGTTATCTACCAAAAAAAGTCCTGCTGTTTTGCAATCCAAAATAGTATAGACAGAATGCGGTGCTCTTTTAGAGGAGGAGATTATTAATCATTATAAATGGATAAAAAAGAATTTGGGATCACAACATGAAACGCCGTGTGACTCAAAAGGTTTAAATGTACGGAATGAAATAATGTTTAATTTCTTATTTGCTCATTATTGTCTGTTCGTTGTTAGGGTATGTTCACACGGGCAAATTTTGGGTCGCATTTTGCGTCGTAGTTGCGCTCTAATACGAGAGAGATGCGCTCTGAAATTACGGTAATCCATAGTTCTCATAAAGAACTATGGATTACGCCTCCTCTCCATGCTCATACAATACGATCCGCAAGTAATGACTGTCAATGGGGCCGGCGGGCTGCCGCCCCCCCCTCCTTGCACCGCGCTGATCAGCGCAACTCCCAAATCAACCGCCATAATTGCAGCCATACTATATGCGCCACAATTACGGCGTGGGAACATAGCCTTAGTGGTTGACATTTATATGGTATTGTTGGTTTTATTGTAGCAAGTAGCACCAGCGTGCCTCTTACTATATGTAAAAAAAAATGAAATTGGTCCCCTTCCCCCTGTTGTTCTACTCATTAGCAGCTCCGTCGAATTATGTATGGGTTTTTCCCTTGCATCGTCTTGATTTGGGTGGTCTGGATGGAATTTTCAAACCGTAAGTAAGAAGGAGGACTTTATCTCAGGCCCAACCTATGTGGCCGGTTCAACACCGTTGGGAACCAATGCATTACAAGTGCGGGACCACGTGCCGTCAATCTTCAGGGAAGGTGATTTGGTAGGTGAAGTGCAACTCTAGCGTTCTATTTGGTTTTCATTAGACATCGAATACAGGTGAGATAATTATGCTAATTTAATAGACAGGTTTATATATGACATGTATCACTGTATGGCTATGTCTACACAGCACAGGAAAACGATCGTATCTTCGGCGCTTTTCGTTTTTTAAAAGCGCCGAAGATACGATTGTTCCTGCGGCCCCATAGGCGGCAATAGGAAAGACGAGCTGCAGTCTACACAGCTCGTCTTTTCTCTGCCCGTCTTTCGGCAGCGGCGTATTATACAATATGTTGTATAATACGCCGGCGCTTCTCGTTTTCTTGCCATCTTCCCATAAAATACTACTGTATGTGCGATATCAGGAAGACGAGAAGCGACCACGGATTTTGCACAAAGCATGACAAAAGCCGTGGTCCTGCATCGGAGAAAAAACGGCCGCTTTCAGGCCGTTTTTTGTGCGATGCAGTGTAGACATAGCCTATAAATATAGGCTATGTTAATGAACACTGTCGTTTGAAACACATAAGTGCTTCTTCCTTTGCTTGTTGTCCACAAAATTAATCATGCTGGATACTACATATTCTCTGAGCAGGATATGGATAAACCTCATGCAAGATGGACATGCTCTCCCTTAATATAAGGAAATTCCTCTGTAGTTATAACACATCCTTGAAACAGTGCCAAGCCTCCTGGATGACCCAAACAGTGTGGACTCCAGGATATAGTCCTCTTGATAACCATCCATGACAAGTCTTTGTGCCCATTGGTTAACCCTACAGACAATTCACAGAAAAATGGGACATTATCTACTTAAAATTATAGAAAAATGCCATACTCACAACTATAGAGACAGGTCAAACATATCCATTCCCAGCAAAAGGCAAAGAAGCCCGGTGCTACATGGCAGGCGCACAATATTGATAAACAGTCACTGACACATCTACTATTCATGAGGGGAGTTCCCACCTAGTACTATACCTGACCTCATGACTAATGCAAAAATAGGTTAAAAACCACTTCACACCGGAATGCAGAAAAGCCACAGTATCTTACAGGGGAGACTGCACAAGTGCAAATTATTGGGAAATGACCACTTGCTCACCTTCTGATTGTGGCAGTGAGGAGAGGGTTGTGTAGTATTAGATTTGCACATAGATAAGGCTTCTTTGAGGTGCCAATCATACAGCTATGTTTAGTGCACCATGCTCGTTTACAGCCTCCTATTAACTCATTAACGACCGCCCACCGTTTTTTGAGGGCAGGCATTTCAGGTCGTTTGTCTGCAGCACAATCAAAGGGTTTCCCTGCACTGTCGAGTGATCGGAACGCCTGGTGACCTGACAGAGCCCGGGGAACGGCTGCACAGTCGTCCCTGGGAACCCAGAGTAGCCCCAAGGCTGTCTGTGTAACAAGCCAGCGATCAGGGCAGACTGTGAGCTGTCCTGATCACTGCCTGTGTCACACTGACACAGATTATAAGGTATTAGCATATATGAACATGCTAATACATTACCACGTGTAAAAAAAAAAAAAATGTAAAACCGTTCTCGCTTCATGGGATTTAAAAAAAAAGTAAAAAACATAAAAAGTGTCAAAATAAATAATAAAATAAAAATAAATATTTAATAAAAAATAATTGTGCATACATTACACACAAAAAAAACAACACATATTAGGTATCCACACGACCGTAATAACCTGTAGAATTAATCAGACAAGTTATTAAGTGTGAAATGGTGTAAAAAAGTTTTTAAAAAACTAAAAAAATTAACAAAAATTGAAAAAATAAATTCTTCAATTATTTATAAAGTACAACTTGTCTCGAATAAAACGAGGCCTCATACAACTGCATCATTGAAAAACTGTTGAAACGCAAGGAGGCAAAAACTAAAACAATGTTCTGGTCATTAACTACTTTTCAGGCGTGCGGCTTAAAGGGGTTGTCTCGCCACAAAGATTGATTTTTATGTTAAAGATCTTGCAAAAACAAGTCACTTTGCAATATATGTCCATTAACAATGTCTTACCTATTCCTAGATATCCCCTCTTTTATGGGCTCCAGCTCCTCAGGTCACTATAGCTACAGACCTGTTTGGTCTATCCTGATAGGCTGCCAGCACTGGTTGCTATAGCTACAGACCTGGCTTCTACTGCAGCCTAGTGGAAGCCAGTAAACACGCCCCTGTATTCAGAGTGAAACCAGGAAAACAGGACTGAGGTGAGATGAATCAATGTAGTGAGACAACCCCTTTAAGAGGTTAACTCCCATACTATTAGATCAGGCAGGCTGTCCAACATACTCCAACTGCCCATTGCTAAATATTCACACCCCTTTCTCCTTCATATCACTGGGCTGGACTTGACTTCATCCTGGAAAAAAATATTAAACCTGAGGTATAGATCAAAGGTTTAATTTTTGACCCGTTTCTACAATAGTACGTATGGCCTTTTCCCTGTCATTTTAAGTAAATACTGTCCCATAGGTTAACCTGCGTGAAGTCATGTTAGTTCATCCCTCTCACATCTACAGATCCGTTCTCCCTTTCATCTCCTCTCCTCCAACCCAACCTCCTGTTAAAATAGCTTTTTTTGCAAAAATTAGGCAATCTCCAAATGTCGTCAGACTAGAATCATTATCAGACTATTTTGTCGCTTTGAACTCCTCTCCTGGTTATTTCTTTTCAGGGCCTTATTTTTAATGACAAAGAGCAATTTTCAGCCTCCAAAGTTAAAAGATAAGATGAAATGGTAAGCAGCAGACATCTTTGCGTTAGCGCTC
Source organism: Phyllomedusa bahiana (assembly GCA_025379985.1). Taxonomy (NCBI): domain Eukaryota; kingdom Metazoa; phylum Chordata; class Amphibia; order Anura; family Hylidae; genus Phyllomedusa; species Phyllomedusa bahiana. The sequence goes on along the minus strand of JAODAL010001015.1, from coordinate 177,555 downwards.
AGCACATGTCAGTTTTCACTCAGCAGCTATTCATATTTTCTTTCTTTATTTTTCCTCCAAAGGTCAAATAGCTTTCATCATTTTGTCAAAATGGCTCTCACGAAAAATCCTAAAAAAAGACCAACGGCTGAAAAATTGTTACAGGTAACGTAATCAGAAATTCTATATCACGGTTATATGTCCAGCGAGTATACTAGTAACTAAATTCATACTTGTTTGATTCCGGCAATGCTAACAGTAATATGATAGTAAAACAGTCGTAAAGAGGTGATCAACGTTATTCACTTTACCCGATTTTAAAATTGTAGCTCATCTGGGCGATTTAATTGTTATTGTGCGTTCACACGGCAATGGAACGTTTTTTCAGGCGGCCTACAGAACCGCAAATCGCCTGAAAAAACGGCCGAAAACCCATGCAGTGGGGACATGCCCTAAGGGTGCTTTCACACGGAGCGTTGTTTGATGAGTTTTGTGCACAAATATACAGCATTAACTGCTGCGCCTTTCTGCACAAAAAAAGCGTCAAGGACACACCAAAAACTCTCCGCAAGAAAGCACCCGTAGCTTATTCAAATTTACAGACAATCACAATCCAAATAAACTAATAATACACAAAGCCTATGTTCACACTGACTAGTTTTCCTTAATATCACAAGGCTTTATGGGAAAGGAGCTGAGAAGCTCAAGCACCCTCTATTGAATGTAAGAAATCCTGAATTTGCTTTTAACTCATTGAGTCTTTAGAATGCAAAAGGGATATTATCCAAGCCAACATCACTCATCTGCATACAGCCGTTTTGGGGTTTTGTGCAGAGCAGAGCAATACTGGCTGGCTGGGTGTTTTCCTTAACATGGCAAAAATCACAGACATAACCTCAAATTTCTGCTGCATGATTCTCCTGTGTTGGACTTTGATTTTGCCCCATTTTAGGACTCTGATAAGCCACATTTAGTAGCCATATCTCTCTACCCCTGTTGACTCCATGTTCAGTGGTAAATCATGAAGGGAAAGACAAATTATTTTGGCTTCTAAGCTCTCTTCCCTGTTTTTAGTGAACTAACTTCAGTAGTTAACTTGTACCTTATTACCAATTGCAGCATTTAGACACTAGTGCAATATGTGATAGTTTTTCAATGTCCACTTGGGCTAAAGATTAGCATTGTCCCTTTCCTTACCGTAAGGATTTTAAGGATTGTATAGTCAGCTTGTTACAGGTTTGTTTAGGAGCGTTGATTTCCTTGGTGTCCTATTCAGCTGAGCATAGTATTTGTGACTATGTGGATAACCATTAATTTTGTGTCCAGCAGGTTTTGAAACTGGAGCTACTAGATTGATGTTTTGCATAATTCACTTGGGTTTTTAGATTTGTAAATTGAGGGATTAGCTAACTTTAGATTTTTCTTTTGGTTCTGTATTTTTGGCTCTTTTTAAGTGTATGAATTAAAAGTTAATTTTAAAAAATTGGTTTTTGATGGGTTAAGGCAAAGTCTACACAGCACAGGGTACGGTCGGTTTTTCAGCGGATTCAAAATACTGAATCATAGCCTGTGCCATGTAAATTTTTTACTGAGGGAAACCAAAAACAAAAAGCCTCCGCCGGAATATAGAACATGGGAACGATGTTGGATTTCCGCAGCCCTAATGTACTAGGCCGCCGGGAATCTGAAATCCAGCCATTGTTTTTTGCACAAAAACCACACAAAAAAATGGCGGTGCGGTCCAGCAAAGAGAAAATGCTGTCAGATTTTGGACGACCTTTTCACTTTGCTGTGTGGACCTAGCCTAAAAGGGATTTAAGTTTTTCTATGACCAAGAGTGCCTTTTTGTCATAGTCTGCCACACACTCTTTGCTAGATGCATTCAGAAAATAAGTGAGAGGCTTTTTTTTCCCCCAGTACACAATAAATATTTTAAATTTATGCCACCCAAAAAAATGTGAATTACAATGCATATTGCCAGTGGATGCCCAATACATGTGATCTTCACACTATTCTGATGTGAAATAAGAGTATGAGAACATGTAAAAATTGCATTATGTGAACATAGCCAAACATTTGAACTGTTCATGTCTTTTATTAAGTACACTGAGTGAACATGCACAGGATAAAAAGTAATTGAATCCTTGATTTCAATAACCTGTACATTCCCCTTTAACAGCAGTCGCACAAAACGTTTCCTATAGCTGCAAGGCTGATAAGATGTTTTGGGCCATTCTTCCCTGCAATTGTGTTTCAGTACATAATTTCTAGGATGTCTTGTATGCTAAGCCCTTTCCAGGTCATATCATGGCGTTTCCATAGACTGTACCTTTCAAAGCACAAATCTTCTTTTTCAACCCTTTCAGATTGATTTACTTATTTGCTTTTGGTTATTATTCTGTTGTATAACCCAAAGTTTTTTCACCTTAAAAGTCGTGGACAGCTGACCTTAGATTTTGTTGTAAAATGTTTTGATAAATCTTTAAATCCATCGTTCCCTTAATGACTGCAAGGCGCCCAGGTCCAAAGACCGTGAAACAGTCCCACACCACAATGCTCCACAGGCGGGATGGGGTTCTGGTGTTGGTTTGCAGTGTTCTCTTCTTCCAGACATTGTGACAACCTCCCACTTCGTGTCCCATTTTAGGTTTCTTTGTTCTGCAGTGCTTTTTAAGAAATTATATATACAGGCAGTCCCCGATTTACACCGTTCCGACTTACATCTGTCCCCTAGTTCCAAACGGAGATTTATGGGGCATGCTGGCACTTGTAGCTCCACAGCAGATAGTAGCAAGTTCCAGCATGCCACAGCAGCACATGAGGTGAAAATGAGGTGAAATCTTCTTAACAGGGGCACAGACAGCAAAACAAATGTAAAAACCCTTCCCTGCACTATCCAAAACGGAAAAAAAAAACCTTATGGGCTGGAGTTGCATTTCATAAATATACTTGTTCCGACTTACATACAAATTCAACTTAAAGGGGTTTTGCCAGGACGTGCCTTATCTGCTAAGAATCAAATGTAAACAAGCCAGGCGAGCTGAGGGAGAGAGAGACACAGCCAGAGCACAGAGCCATGCATAAGGGATCGTGTGAAATGTTCACTCAAATAATCAAACTACAACTTGTGGATTCTGTATACAAAAGACAACCGCTTTCTCCACAGCAGCTTGAAAGCTTCATGTTCTCTGTCATCAGATAAAGCAGGGATCTACTCAGATTATCACACTACAACTAGTGGATTCTGTATACAAAAGACAACATATTTCTACCCGGTGCCTTGAAATCTTCTTCAGCTCCCTTTCATCAGATAAGAAGTGTTCTCTGCGCAAGCCCGGCCAGCAGCTCTTGTCAGGTTGTATCTAATAGAAGCTTTTAAGTAACTAAGGGCAGGTAAGGCAGCCTGTAGCTCTCTCTGCTGCAATATTTTTAATCACATATATTTAGAACAGTGATTAAATACCCATTTTGGAGGATTCCACGTCAACATTACATCGTGGCAAAACCCCTTTAAGACAAACCTACAGTCCCTGTCCCGTTCATATCCCGGGGACTGCCTGTACATGAATGCATGTCTGTATGTATAGATTATAAATGTGTTATAGATTATAAATGTGTGTATATACAGTATAAAGATTAAATTGTTCGTGAGCATTGTAGAGGGAAAACAGAAAAAATGTAATGAGGAATCTAGCAGAATCAACATCTTGTCAATTGTTCTGAAAGGTGTATTTCATGTTAGCCTTGGTATTATGCTGTACTTGGAACACCCATTGAAATGAATGGAGAGTAACCACACAAAGTGAATGGGGGGTTTTAGAGGCCTGTACTATAAAATTGTTGTGGGTTCCAGAGGTGGGTCCAGCACCTATCTAATATGATGGAATATTCTATCGATATGTTGGTAATGTTTGTGATGGCAAAGCCCCTTCAAGTTACAGAATTTTCTAAATATAATCTACATAATAATCAAATATGTAGTATTGTTGGGGACTGGGGATGACCTTGGGGCTTTTTCTTTTAGTCAGTATGATGCAAAAGAAAAAAATAAAATTTGTGTTTTTTATAATTTTATATAATAGTTTGATATATTATTATTTTCTGCCTCCAGTCCTATGATGCTTCTTGCTTCTATCTGTAGCCTCTTTCTTTCACATTCACTTCCTTTATACATCTGTGACATGCTTGGGAATAGGCAAAAAATGTTACCCTTATGCATGTTCTGTGCATGTGTTGATAGTATTGGACACAATGTATAGCAAAAATTGTTGCTGCACCATGTTAGCCAGAAAAATTTATGTGATGGTAAATCCTTTTTTTTCCTTAAGGTCTTCATTGACTAACCAGAAATAATATAATTGCTAGCTTTCAATACACAGATGCCCCTTCATCAGGTTTGTGTGCTCCAAAAGTAGAATCTAGCTGTTTGGCTACAGCAGTGTCTATTAAATCACTGCATATTTATTATATAATTGCAGCAAATGGAAGATAAAAGTGCAGATAATGTATATTGTGAGATTGCATGGTAGAGAAAATTGTAACCATTGTTCTGCCATTACTTTTTCTTGTTTTTGTAGCATCCTTTTGTTACACAACCGTTGAATCGCACACTTGCTATTGAGCTGTTGGATAAAGTGAATAATCCTGACCACTCTAGTTACCACGATTTTGATGATGATGATCCAGAGGTAAGACCACTATATTTGTGTGTAACTTCTATTCATTAAACTTGCATTCTATGATTAAAGTCAAATATTGCCAAATAATATGGACATGACCTCGATCAGCTTAACGGGATTTCCACACAAAGAACACTTTTTGCCAGCCTTAGGATAAGCTACAGGTGTCTGATCATTGCAGGCCCCAACAACCATTAGAATAGGAGGTGGTCTCATGTCTTCTCTGTGTATGGCATGTGCACTGATAAGCCAGTCAACTCTTTCTGACTGATGGAGATAGCCAAGTAGAGTATTTGATTATGTTCCTTAAAGGGGTTGTCTCGCTACAAAGATCATCTTTCAACATGTAGGGAACACTAAATAAAGATGTTTTCCAAACGTATTGTGTTGTTCATCTTTTTTGTTAAGGAGCTACAAGTGATTTTATCACCATCTGTGCTTTCTCTGGTTCCCCAAGTGACTGACCTGTGTACTTCTCCCCCCTGCTCTTTGTTCTGTCTGATAGCAGGGAGTGACACAGGTCGCAGGCAGCACAGAACTCCAGACAGTGAGAGCTTGTTTGTTGTGTGATCTTTCAGACAAAAGCCAGTAATTACTGCTGTTTACTTTACCTCAGAAGCTTTCCAGGTCCTGACAGCATGAGATTTATCTAACTGGAAAGAAGTCTGAATACACAGAGCTCATATGCTAATTACAGACAGCTTGACCAGGAAGTGACAGAGCAAAGCAGCATTATTTCATTCATGCATCCTATGAAACTTTGAGATGAGACAACCCCTTTACATAGAGTTGGGTAGAGCGGTTGCATGGCTGTCGACCACCACTGTAATAAAATAGTGGACTCGAGATCCGTGTTCTTGTAATCCAGGGTGGGACCTCCAACGAACAGTCATTATCACCTGTCCTGTAGATAGGTGGTAATTCATATTCGTGGGAAAAACACTTTAAGGGTATGTTCACACTGGGTATTACGGTGTGTACTGTAGTCGCCGCAGTACGCCGGGTGTTTTAGAAGTACGCGCTCATAATTCACCCTCATTATCGGCGGCGCATAAGCGTCTCAAAGAAGTGACTATTCACTTCTCTCTCCCGGCCTAAAATACGTGTGTATTGTACGCTGGGGAAGATGGACATAATTCATAGCCCTCTATGAGAGATATGAATTACTGTAATTGCGGGGCGCATTTCTGGCGTATTGAAGCTCAAATACGTAAAGAAATGCGCCCCGCTATTACGCCGTGTGGACATACCCTAAGATTACATTCTCCATGCTGGCCTTCAGCTTTGTCACGTTTGTGACACTAACAAAAAATAAATTTCAGATCAGAGTCTGCAAGTCCGATTGATTTTGACGTTATAGGCAATAGTACCTGGCACTTGAGGTTACCCCTTAGGAGTCTTAGGGTATGTGCGCACAATGTATTGCGGCCCGTACAGTCCGCGCCGCAATACATTGTGTGTTTCAGGATCTCGCGCTGATCAGCGTGTACTCCCGTGGCCCGGGGGTGCCGGCAGCCTGTTGGCCCCATAGACATGCACTTATCTCCCTGTGCGTACAATGCGATCGTATTGTACACGCGGGGGAGGAGGCATAATCCATAGTTCTCCATGAGAGCTTTGGATTACTGTAATTGCGGCGCGCATCTCGACGCGTATAAAGCGCAAATACGCGTTGAAATGCGCGCCGCAATTACGCCGTGTGAACATACCCTTACACTGTGTAACACCCAAAAGATCTACAATGCAATGTCCACCTAAAGAGAACTACAGCTTCTTGATGCATTAGTACCATCTTTCGCATTTAAAGGGGTTGTCTCACTACATTGATTCATCTTACCTCAATTCTGTTTTCTTGGTTTCACTTTGAATTCAGGGTCGTGTTTACTGGTTTCTACTAGGCTGCAGTAGAAGCCAGGTCTGTAGCTATAGCAACCAGTGCTGGCAGCCTATCATGAGAGAGTAAACAGGTCTGTAGCTATAGTGACCACAGGAGCTGATGCAGCCCATACAAGAGGGGATATCTAGGAATAGGTAGGACACTGTTAATGGACATATATTGCAAAGTGACTTGTTTTTGCAAGATCTTTAACATAAAAAGCAATCCTTGTAGTGAGACAACCCCTTTAATGCCATAAAAAATAATTTTCATTTTATTTGCAAGAACTGTTATTTGTAAGAATCAGTGCATACTTACCGTGTTTCCCCGAAAATAAGACACCCCCCAAAAATAAGACAGTGGAAATCATTAGAGGGTTGAAGGACCTGTGCAGGGAGGTCAAGTGACTGTGATGTCACCCCAAGTCCCGAAAATTCCAGAACAGGTGGCAGAAAGTGTACAAGTAAGTGAGGGATGAATGGGAGAACAGAGCAATGATACTGACACAGACACGCACACAGACACACACACAGACACACCTCACAGAATGGCTGATACGGCATGCTGGAACTTCTAGTTCTATAAGTCCCAGCACGTCACATTTGCCATCCCTTGAGATAGGTCACTGCAGCTGCCATAAAATGTCCTTTACATACATATATCCTATGGTTTATGACTCTAACCTTTAAGATATATATATATATATATATATATATATATATAGACACACTAGTATAGCATGCTATAATTTATTCATGAAAAAATAAGACATCCTCTGAAAATAAGACGTAGCACATCTTTAGGAGCAAAAATTAATACAAGACACTGTCTTATTTTCGGGGAAACAGGGTAAATCATGGCTGTCTTCTACACAACCCTGAGAGAGGACATGATATGACTTCTGCCTGCAAAAAGTAAAGACTCCAAGCGTTACCTGGATAAGGACGCAGAGACATGGACTTGTGAGAGTAGTTGAAACACAGGTTATGTAAAAGTTACTAAGAAAGTTTGTTTGGATATAAAGTAGATAATAGTTGAATAATGCTACGAGACTGAAAGAGTTTCTTTGGGTAACTGGGGTGTCGTTTGGATTACGTCAAGTGCAGGGCCTGAGAAGACAAGCTTAGATTTTTTTGACCTCCTTGTGTCATTGACCCTTAGGGTCCTTTCCTAGGCATAATACAGTGGGTTTCATGAAATGGGACATTCATCTTTTTTCGCTTGTCACTAGATGGTAGAAGGCAAATGACTGGGTTTTCTTCAGCAATGTCTAGACCTGGTACATCTCAGTGATGTGATAGGACAACAATCTTAGGTACTTGACATATGGCAAAACAATATAGGCTTCATTTTGTTACCAATTGTAGACCTGATAAGCAATATGGCATGCTAATGATTGTGTCTTATTACATTTGTAATTGATTTTTTCCTGTATGTTTTTGTGTGCGTTGGTCCCTTTTTGTTTTCTTCCACGTAGTTTAAGTTTTGGGGTATCTTTTCTCCATCATCTCCTCCTGTGCGTCGGGCCCCTCGTTTTGCTGCCCGCCCCAAGGTACAATTGCTTGTTCCGGCAAGCTGAGTGTATCACCTAACTGTTACATCTTATGCTGGCTTCCTAAACCTGCCGTAGCTGAAGCAGTATATAACATTGCTCTTACCAAGCTTGCAGCTTCCATGTGAAGTCCACATCTGCCTTCTGTGCTCATTCCATCAAGGTCTATAGAAGAGCTCCCGGCTTATAGTAGTATGACGTGAAGTAGTACTAACCAGTTTATTGCGTTCTAACCCATAGAAAAAACACATTGATAGGCTGTATCATATCTATTCATCCCTTTGTGAAAATATGATTTTTTTGCTTCAGTTCATGTAATTGTTTCTTCATTTGAGCATAACTAAGTTTTTTTTGTCAGACTTGATTCTTTCAATAAATTCATGTATTTGACCATTTGATAATCAGTTAACTATCTATTGTTTGTACACATGTATCTGTACATTTTGCTAGCATTCTGCGTGTCTTATGGTTATAAATACTATTAACATCAGATTTTCAAACTGGGATGCTAGAATGCTTATTGAGAGATGAGGCCCATAATGGCTTCCATAAGCACTGATAGTAGTCTGCCAAAATGTCTGATCTTGGCAGGACCAGCAGACTGTCTAGTGTGTATGGAGGTTTTCTGACTCTGCCCCCACAGCATGTAATGCCAGGGAATAAAAGAATTGAGCATGTTGAATTATAATGTAATTATAATGGCAATAGGCCACCACCAGAGGTGTGTAGTAGCTTCTTTCTCTACTCTCCCCACTAAAAAAAACTTTTTGTAGTTGGCCAAACCAGACCTGCATGTATATGATGTAGTCGAAAGGAATGGGTACTGGCTGAATAAGCAGTCAACTGACAGCTATTGAAGGTTTAGGCACACCTTAAAGGGGTTTTGCCAAGAAGCGAGTTCCTCACCTAACAGGCTGATACTCCCCTCTTGAGGCTTGAAAAAGAGGGCGTTGTGTTTCTGTGTTTAAAAAAAAAAACAAGTACCTCCTCTGTGATCTCATCACTCCACCTCCCATGCACGTTCCTGGTACTCAGTCTCTGTAGTTGAGCAAACATTGTTTGGCTAATCCACAGAAGAGAACTGTGTTGTGCACAAGCTATATGCGTTTTATTTCTCCCTCTTATTTGCTCAGGAGAGAAGATAAGCTCAGCAGGCAGCCTTCTTTCAGAGGGAGGGGAGCTGAGCAGGGAGCGTCTGCATGTTTACTCAGATAGCTACGTTACAACCAGTGGATTCTCTATACAAAAGACACAGGATCTTTCTCCCCAGTCTCTTCAAAGCTAGTTCATGTTCCCTGCCATCAGATAAGAAGTGCAAACAACGCAAGCACGACCAGATCACCTCCTGGTCGTGTCTAATGTAAACTGTCAGGAAACTAAGGGCATCTTAGTCAGGCTGTAGCTCTCACAGGCTTCACTTTTTTTAATGACATATATTTAGAAAAGGATCCCACGTCAACATTAGATTGTGGCAAAACCCCTTTAAGCCACACAAAATCCACAAGCATAATGTTCTAGATGCCATAAAGCTGCCTTCACACAAGTGTTTAGTTTAGTTTTGTTTTTTAAGAATTTTTTCCAAAGTCCTAAAGAAAAGCCTATAGGAAAAAGCCTTAAACAATTGCTTAGGGCAATGAACCCAAAAATACATAACAATAAAGAGAAATATCAAAAAGCAAAAATTACTTTTTTTTTATATTGTGATTTGTACTTTACTACAGGCAGTCCCCAGGCTACAAACGGGATAGGGACTGTAGCTTTGTTCTTAAGTTGAATTTGTATGTAAGTTGGAATAGGTATATTTATTAAATGTAACTCCAGCACAAAAGATTTTTTTTTTTAGTTTCGGATAGTGCAGGGAAGGGTTTTTATATTTGTTTTGCTGTCTGTGCCCCTGTTAAGATTTCACCTCATGTGCTACTGTGGCATGCTGGAACTTGTCGTTCCACAGCTATCATCTGCTGTGGAACTACAAGTGTACAAGTGCGAGCATGCCCCATAAGTCTCCGTTTGTAATTAGGGGACAGATGTAAGTCGGGGACTGTCTGTATATGCTTTCATCAAACACCTGGCTGTAGCATTTTTTGACAAGACTTGGAGAAAGTGAAAGAGCAGGAAAAATCTTCAAAACGGTTATCTTAACCTTTTTGTTAAATTGTAAGTGGAGTGAGAAGCCCTATCTATACATGGGTAAAAGGTCACCATTGGTATTTCATATCATGATGATCCCATTGCTAGGATCTCCACTGAATGTTAAGAAGAAGGGGAAGAGATGTTGGACTGAGCTCTATTTCCCTTTGAAGATGATCAGCTTTTTCTCCATGGAGGAGTCATGTGAAGAAGTGTGCCGACTGGTGAAGTTTATAATCCGTATGCTATTCTATTACAAGAGAGATGGAAAAAACCTGTAGGCGATTTCAGTAACTTTACTGGTCAAAATCTTGTTGGACATCTCCTAATATGTCTGCTTTAGGAAGGTTTTGTGTTACTGTGAAATAACAATTCTGGAGCATCTTCTCTTATAACTCTTGTGTTGTGCCATTCCTCCTTCTAGAGATTTGACTGAATCAGTCAGATGGACATTAGCATTCCAGTTTTCAAAGTGATGTGTCTCAGCACGTACTCACTCTGTCAGCTTTGATTGGACAGTGTCACACAGTGCAGGGTCACCCCCCCAATTGGTAACACCCTGCTGACAGATTCAGTCATACACTTCTAGAAGGAATAACAAAGGAACATGCTCCGTAATTGTTAGTTTGCAAAGAGTGTTAGGATTTACTAAACCAGACATGTCGAGATGTCACATGTCCACTTGAAGTATAGTGAACTATATGAAATACGATCGGTGATAGGTGTGGATCTGACCACTGGGACTCCATGTCAAAGAAGGGAAAGGTGAGCTCATTTCTGCTGTCTTCAATAAGCAACAATAACGCCAACAGATGTCTTGCACTGCAACACAGGGGTCATAGGTGTTCACCTCTCCTGGTGTTGTCATAAACTTCTTCAGAAGAAGGATAAAAATAATGGAGAGGGGGCGCACAATAGTGAAGTATGTAACCACCAAGGTATTGTAGAAAGCGATAAAAGGGTGTGCTCACCTTTTGAGGTTGTGCTAATAGTGTATAGGCACAACTCTCTTATGAATTTGCAGGGCTCTTGTTCTGAGCCCGTTACACGGCAGCCGCAGGTCCCAGGATCTGAAGTGCCAGCCCGGCAGCAATAGATTGGAGTACAGGATACGAGGAAAAAAGAAGAGACGACTGCAAGAATATGTTTTATAATAAAAGTGCTGTTTATTCTTAAAAATGTAAAGGAAACATCACACAATTACAAACACTATAACACACTATAATGGACTTGACACGTTTCATATTGTATACCAATGCTTCTTCAGAAGTCAGAATACCAAACACAGAAAACAAGCAGACAATTTAAAGGAAATAATACAACCCTATTGGGTTAGAACATTGTCAGTCAAGTGTCATCACAGATAACCAGACAGGAATATGCACAGCATTATTGGTCAAAAGTAGTGTCAATCAAACGTCATCACAGATGACCAAACAGGAAGACACACAGCATTATTGACCAAAGGTAGTGTCAATCAAACGTCATCACAGATGACCAAACAGGAAGGCACACAGCATTATTGACCAAAGGTAGTGTCACAAAGTCATCACAGTGACCAAACAGAGACCACAACATTGACCAAGGTAGTTCAACAACGTCATCACAGATGACCAAACAGGAAGACACACAACATTATTGACCAAAGGTAGTGTCAATAAAACGTCATCACAAATGACCAAACAGGAAGACACACAACATTATTGGTCAAAGGTAGTGTCAATCAAACGTCATCACAGATGACCAGACAGGAAGACACACAACATTATTGGTCAAAGGTAGTGTCAATCAAACGTCATCACAGATGACCAGACGGGAAGACTGCTTGTTTTCAGTGTTTGGTATTCCGACGTCTGAAGAAGCATCGGTGTACAATGCGAAACGCGTCAAGTCTTTTATAGTGTGTTATAGTCTTTTTAATTGTGTGAAGGCTATGTTTCCTTTACATTTTTAAGAATAAACAGCACTTTTATTGTACAACATATTCTTGCATTCTCTCTGGACTGCTGGAACCATGAGCGCCGGGTCGCCTCTTCTTTTTTCCTCATATCCTGTAAACTTCTTCATGGCCTTTAAAGGTCACTGGCTACTGTCTGTGATCTAATATGGGTCATCCCGTCATCTAAGTCCCTGGGCCAGAATTCATACCCGATATGTCATTGCACTTTCTGCTAGAAAGGTGCTGGTATTCAAGCCACCACCCCTGACACCTCTGTCCGAAGGAATACAGTTGGATTTGCACATTTATATTGAAGCCCTACTGCTTGGAGGCAAAGTCACATTTTATTCTCGAAAACGGTTGATTACATTCTGATCAAATAGTTTTGCGGCAGCGCATTGTCACAGTCGTGCGACCACAGGTGACTCGTATCATTTACTTTCCACTTAGGCCAGCGCGGCTCAGCAGAAATCTGAGCTGCCTGTTTAATTAGATGACTCATTTATGTATTTTGAAGTCAGAAGTCCGGAGTTTTTCGGGGCTGTGCATGCTTACTCATAGACCATTACTTTTGAGGCAGCCTTTTAGAAGCTGAAACCTTTGTCTCCTCGTGCACCTGAGTAAGTCATTAGCCGGCCTTGTTATTATGAGGAAAGAGAGCTTTGGAGTTATGCAAGGGAACATAATTCCTTGAAGAACAAACAGTACCTGCCTTTGCTTGTCCATGTGACAAGCAAACTCTCTCTTCTTTTTCCTTTCATAAATTGTTAATAGTTTAAAAGGAATGCCAGTATTTGAAGCAAATTTATTTCATGCTATAAATATGCGCCAAGGGTGAAGTGATAAAGGGAAGAAACAGATATTTTTCAACTTTTTTTTTTTTTTTAAGCAATCAGGCAAGATCGGAGATGCTGGAAGGAAAAATAATAGTAAAGTAAAAAAAACTATAGTAAGGTAGTTTACACAAAAATGAAGTTAATAGCAAAAATCTGATTTTCTTTTATTTATTTTATTTATTTTTACCCTGTGGCAAGCATTTTGCTCTCTCATGTTGCAAAAGTGGATCTGGTAGGATAATTTATGTTCAAATTACCATCTTGGCTCCTTTGTTCTATAATGAAGCGTTGGATGGCTATGCTGTGTGATGCCCTGGGGAGGCAAAGGCTGGAATTGCATATTTATGCAAGAGAAACAGACTGTAGGGAATAAAAAAATCTTTGTGTCGGAGAATGCAATGTAATTGTTGGCGTAGTTTTGGAATGTGGGAAATACATGTATGTACTTGTATAATGAGCGTAGTAATGAACGATGACGCTGTTGATATGACAAATGCTCTGTCAGGAATTAACTAAGCGTGCGCTGGCTCTAAGAAAACCTTTTAAGTCTTTAACCTGTCCTCCTTTTCCGTTTATGGCTACACCAGCCATAGGTTGCTTCTACATTTTGCTCATTTATTTGGGGCAACTAGTTCATAGTCTTTAAATAGGTAGAAATTGGCAAGCATTAATGGGGGCAGCACAGAGCCTTTCAGTGCTGGGGTTTGGTGTTCAAATCCAACATCTGCAAGGAGTTTTTATGTTTTCACTATATTTATGTGGATTTCCACTAGGTAATCCAGATTTTTCAAAAATATACAAATTGGTTTATTTGGAATTTTGGTTGCAAGCCCGAAGGGTGGGATAGTTACTGATATGAATGATAATCTCAGTACAACACTGTGGAATATGTTGGCAGTACAGGGTTCCACCAAGTTACAATGGCCTCAGGGTAAAATATTTTCACCATGTGATGGTCTTTCCTCGGACATTGTACCTTGAAACTACACTCAACATACAATTTCACACATACTGTCGATCTGCTGCCCATGTGAATGACTAGAAGATATAACCAATTACCATGAACATTTTTCTTGTAAAACCCCTGTATTAGTGAAATACATGCATTGATTTGTGGTCTAGTAGCGCCTCTCTACAGTACAGTGCGGTACTGTATGTTCTGTTCTGTTCTTTACATGTGCCAGGATGAGCCGCTCCTTTAGGCACCAGGTGAGGGCGGCCATATTTTCTTCTTTCTGGTACATTGTGTATAAAGTACATGATCCAAAGAAGTTCATGTCCTTAAAATAGCGATTTCCAGCTTCCAGCAGTTCTTTCTATTATATATAAGAACTTTCTTTGTCTGTATTAGTTATCTTCTTAATTTTATTTATTTTTAATTTTGCATTATATTAAGTTGACATTTGGAGGCTTTTGCACTGATTTGTAGTTTGGTCTTCAGTTACAGCAATTTAAACTTACAGTAGTTGTCTCCTAACCAGTTAATGTTGCCTCTTAAGGAGCTCTGTAGATATACGAATAAAAATAAATAATATTCCACATCTTTCGCCACCCTTGGTTGAACTTGATGGACATATGTCTTTTTTTTCAACCGTACTAACCATTTAACCATATTTAATGGGGTTCTTTAGTATTTTAGAACAATGCCCAAAAGAATGGAATCTAAATGAGTTCCCTCTTTGCATAGATTATTAAGTTTTAAGGTTTTACATGTGTCTCTACACATAATTCTGGCAAAATTTGCACCCAAAAAAATGTCATCTATGCTTTTCACCACATTTATTATACTTTTTAGACAGTTTCTAGACACTTCTGTGCCTCACTCGACAAAAGGTCTCGAAAAAAAGTGTGTGGTCTCTGCAAAGAGTGGCATGGCTTAGCATGCGCTACCGTGGCATGAAGTAAGCCAATTTAAAATGGTGTAACGTTAAACTAGGCAGTTCTAACATGCGCCAGACTTATCAACACTAAGATGTGGCACATCGAAAGACTGTCTAGTCCAACTTTACAGTGGATAAGAGTTAGAGTTAGTTTCCACCGCGAACGACAAAGATCTGACTTGTTACTCCTGCGATGTAGGTTGTTATTGCTTAGACAAGAGATGCTAGCTTATGCCAAACTAATGTTCTGTAGTTAAAGGGTGTTCTCACAAAGCAAAGTGTACTGCACAGGTCGCCTCTCAGCTAGCTGCGAGCAGACTGTACATGAGAATGAGGAGGGTGGCACTTACGACCATTCTCTCCTTTCACTTCTATGGGAGTTTAGAATATAGCAGAGTGTGTGCACTTGGCTATATTCCAGAGCTCCCATAGAGGTGAATGTGGAGCAGCAGGCACCACCCGCTTCATACTCATTCACAGTTAGCTCTCAGCTAGCTGAGAGCCGACTGGTGCAGTACAATTTACAGTGGGGAAAAAAATTATTTAGTCAATTTTGTTTCTGGTGTCCTTTGACAGCTCTTTGGTCTTCACCATAGTGGAGTTTGGAGTCTGACTGTTTGAGGTTGTGGACAGGTGTCTTTTATACTGATAACAAGTTCAAACAGGTGCCATTACTACAGGTAATGAGTGGAGGACAGAGGAGTCTTTTAAAGAAGTTGTAACAGGTCTGTGAGAGAGACAGAAATCTTGCTTATTTGTAGGTGACCAAATACTTATTTTCCACCATAATTTGCTAATAAATTCTTTCCAAATCAGACAATGTGATTTTCTGAATTTTTCTCATTTTGTCTCTCATAGTTGAGGTCTACCTATGATGTCAATTACAGGCCTCTCTCATCTATTTAAGTGGGAGAACTTGCACAATTGGTGACTGACTAAATACTTCTTTTCCCCCACTGTACTTTGTGGGAACACCCCTTTAACCACTTAAGGACCCTTGACGTATGAGTACGTCCCAGGATCCATAAGAGGCTTTGCAGGGGGATCGCTCTACACCTCGGCCGTACAGCGCAACGCGCCCGGCGCACATGGACGACCCGGTGTGAATGCAATGCATTGACGTATGACAATGGCCGTTACAGCGCGAACGGGCGGCCGCGGCGTCTGAATGGACGATCGGTGCCGCCCAATGCAATGCATTAGATTGTATTGACAATTGCGCCACCTAGTGGTCAAGCACCATAGGTGGCCTCAATGTTAAAGTAAATAATTTTTAAAAAAATAAAGTTTTACAGTACAAAAAAAAGTATTAAAAGTTCAAATCACCCCCCTTTCCCCATTTTACAAATAAAAACAATAAAATAATAAAAAAGTTACACATATTTGGTATCGCCGCGTCCAAAAAAGTCCGATCTATAAAAATATAACATCATTTATCCCGTGCGCTGAACACCGTAGAAGAAGAAAATTTCCAAACTCCAAAATTGCGTTTTTTGGTCATTTTATATCACTTAAAAATGGAATAAAAGTGATCTAAAAAGTCGCATGCATAACAAACTGCTAGCGATAAAAAGTACACTTCAGCCCGCAAAAAATGCCCCCTCACTGACGTCCGTAGGTGTTAGTACAAAAAAGTTATTGGTCGCACAAACTGGCGCCGCGGCGCAAATTTCAAAAATAGAAAAGGTTTGGAAGTTTTTTTACGGTACCAAAACATACCGGAAACCCTACATGTTTAGTATTGCCGGATGCGCATCAACCTGTAGCATACAGATAACACATTGTATTGACCGAAGATTGAACGACGTAAAAGCAAAACCCCCGCAAACATGGTAAAAAAGCGTTTTTTTTTCACAATTTGTCCCACTTGGAATTTTTTTTGCGGTTTCCCAGTATATTCTATAGTATAGTGAATAGCATCATTAGAAAGTACATCTTGTCCTACAAAATAAAAGCCCTCGTGTCTATGTGGGTGGAAAAATAAAAAAGTTATGACTCTGGGAAGGCGAGGAGGGAAAAACGAACGTGTCAACAACAAAAAACGCCGGGTCCTTAAGGGGTTAAGTCTTTCCATTATACCCCAGTCAACTTTTGCAGTACTATTTAAGTATGACTATAAATGTACAAATTTCTCACCGATGGCCACTTTTATTCATCTATAGACCCCTTTTGTAAAACTTGCACTATTTAGTAGGACGTGCCCAAGATACGGGTGGTGACATTAAGTGAATTCTGTTTTTTCTCAAAGATTAATGACCAAATGACTTGTAAGATAACCACACAAGTCATTTGGAGCTGTCAATAGTTTTCTTCTAGTTCTGTTTCTTGAAATGAGTAATAGTCACCTTGAAATAATTACCTGGATTTTCTGTTCTTTTTGGGGCCTACAGATGGAGCACTATCCGGCAAGCCTGTTAAAGAGGTTTTCCCATTTGGCTATTTCTTAATCTGAGGCTAGCTCATATCCTGCTATGAGCTGACTTAAAGGGAACCTGTCACCAATGTTTTTTTTTAACTAATTAAAACCAAATACTGATGCATATTCTTTTTTCTTAGCTTTGTTTATTTCTGTAGATTTTTTTTAACCCCTTAAGGACCCTGGACGTATGAGTACCGTCCCAGGGTCGGTAAGGGGCTTTGCAGGAGGATCACTTCACGACCATCCTTCCACCCCCACACACAGCCACCGGGTGTTAGCGGCTGATCGCAGCTAACACCCGGCCGGTACAGCGCGAGCGGGCAGCGTCGCTCGCCCGCGCCGTTTAACCCCTTAAGCGCCGCGGCAACGATGGCCGCGGCGTCTAAATGAATGAAGATCGGTGCTTTGTGAAGGCCTCCGTCACTGCCCCACTTCCGGCCGCAGGCATTAGACTCTAGTAACGATCGCGCCCCCTAGTGGTCAAGCACCATAGGGGGACTCAATATTAAAGTAAAAAAAAAAAAAAGAAATAAAGTTTTAAAGTACAAAAAAAGTATTAAAAGTTCAAATCACCCCCCTTTCCCTATTTTACAAATAAAATGATAAAAAAGTTACACATATTTGGTATCGCCGCGTCCGAAAAAGTCCGATCTATGAAAATATAACCTCGTTTATCCCGTACGCTGAACACCGTAGAGGACAAAAATTCCAAACGGCAAAATTGCGGTTTTCGGTCATTTTAGGTCACTTAAAAAATGGAATAAAATTGATCAAAAAAAGTCGCATGCATTCCAAACTGCTAGCAATAAAAAGTACACTTTGGCCCGCAAAAAAATGCCCCCTCACTGACATCCGTAGGTGTTAGTACAAAAAAGTTATTGGTCGCACAAAATGGCGCCGTGGCGCAAATTTCAAAAGTAGAAGTGTTTGGAATTTTTTTACAGTACAAAAACATAACGGAAAACCTACATGTTTGGTATTGCCGGATGCGTAACAACCTGTATAATACAGATAACACGTTATATTTACCAAGGATTCAACGCCGTAAAAGCAAAACACCCGCAAACATGGCGAAAGTACTTTCTTTTCACAATTTGTCCCACTTGGAATTTGTTTGCGGTTTCCCAGTATATTCTATAGTACAGTGAATAACATCATTAGAAAGTACATCTTGTCCCGCAAAATAAAAGCCCTCATATGTCTATGTAGGTGGAAAAATAAAAAAGGTATGGCTCTGGGAAGGCGAGGAGGGAAAAACGAACGTGTCAACAACAACAAAAACGGCAGGTCCTTAAGGGGTTAATTCTGCATAGGATAATAGGGGTAATCATGTTGCCTAAGCTGCTTTTAACAGCATTTAGAGATCCTTTACAGCAGCTACATGGACATAGGAGTTTTTGAACAGGAGCAGACTTATTGACTTCTAGAGTAAAAAGTTTTCTAGACATTCTCTGTGACCTGGAAAGAAGTCACTGGAGAGGCTGAGCTGTGACCATCTCCTAGAGTGAATGGTGGACCCTGTGTTAGCGTACGTTCACACAACGGATTTGGACGCTGATTTTGGGGGCAGATTCAATGCTAATTGTGCCTATGATTCAGAATCCAAACTGAAGGTAAACCGATTTACATTATACCCTTTGTAAAATCAGTGTCATTCAGATTTTTGCCACACACTGTAAGCGCCAGCAAAGAATTGTCATGTCAATTCTTTGCAGCGTTTTAAGCTCTGACCAGTAAGGAGGATAGGAGGTAGAAAATCTGCTTTGGACATAGTCATTTCCTCAATGAAATTCCACACTTACAATCGCAGAAATTCCAGTCAGGAAGCAACACTGTTTCTGTGCTGAAAATCCACGTTGTGGCCGAACTCTTATTTATACACATTGGTGTAAACCTGCCTATGCTGATAATGAAGAGGTGACTACAAGGGCGTAGCTATAGGGGGTGCAGAGGGCCCAGAAGCCTAAGGGGGCCCAAATGCTGCTCTGTTACATATGAAACTACCAGTACTATAAATGGCACATGATAGATGGGGGCCCTCTTATAGGTTTTGTATTGGGGCCCAAAAGCTTTAAGTTACGCCTCTGGGTGACTACCTGATTTGTAGAGAGAACTTTTCAGCAGTGTCAAATTATTATTAGGCCTGGTGGCCAAAGTGAAAACTGCAACTATTTCATGATTTAAAATACAGAAATAATTGGTAGTGGTATGAAAAATAAAAAACAAAATTCTTAAAACACTTGTTTAACATAAAAACATGAGTTTTGATGACACATTCCCTTTGAGAGAACAGAGAGATGGCTGCATTTGCAAAGTTCTTCCCACTCATTCCTCTATTAGTTCCATTACAGCCGAGTGAGTATGCCTGGCTTTTTTTTTCAGGATTTCCAAATAAAAGAATGGGGAGAGCTCTTTGTTCTCTGAGGCCGGTTCATAAAAATTGAATAAGTTGTAAGAATGACATGTAGGCATACAAATTACTATGCTTTCCTATGGTGTAGGGCACAACCTTCTTTACGCCAATAAGGCTATGGCTACACGGCACAGCAATATGATCGTATTTTCGCTGCTTTTAGGATTATTTTTTTTTTTAAACAAATATTTATTGGGTTTTCAATAAAATTTTACATAGTTGCAGATAGATAATGACAAAGGATGAGGATTTTAAAAACGCCGAAAAAACGATCGTTCAGGCAGCCCCATAGACTATAATAGTAAAAAACAACCTGTCGTCTTTGGCGCCGGCGTTTAATATACAAAATGTTGTATAATACGGCGGAACTTTTAATTTTTTCGGCATCTTCCCATATAATCCAAATGTATGGGTGACGGCAAAAAAAAAAACGAGAAGCGACCGCAGTTTTAGCGCAAAACGTGACAAAAACCGTGGTCATGCCGACTTTCGGTCGTTTTTTTTGTCCAATGCAGTAGAGACCTAGCCTGATATGGGTTTGTAAATGGGATTCAAAACCATTCTTAACTGCTCAATAATGACAGAGAACATTGTTGGGAGATTTGGATACCTCTTGAAAATCCCTGCATGGTGCCACAGTGCCAAGCAGAGAAACTTTCCTATCTACCTTCTTCCATGAATATGCTCTTGTATACTGCTAAAGAGCGGCCTCAGAGACATGGACAGAATCTTGAAAATCTACTTCAACAGTTTTAGCCACAAAAGTATATTTTGTCACTATGTAATGTTTTAAAACAGATTTGGTCTTGCGGTGAAAATGGTGTTTAGTTAAAGTAGTGCAGGTAGTGTCTTTCTGCCAATAGGTTCCCGTATAGTAGGTCTGTTGAATAAAGCACTCCGCAGAGACGAGCAAGGCAACCAGTCTCTTACCTATGCTGTGAAGATAGTGTCTGATACCTATGCCATTATTTCCTTTGGAAATTGCTCTGTAAAGATATCATTTCTCCCTTAAATCTCTTTCTTTCCAAGTACTTGGATATTAATCTGTCAGTTTGTAGTCTCTCTCCCTTGTCATTTGTGCCTGCTTTGGTAGGACATGTATTATTATTTCATTTCAAAGCCCATTTTCTTGAAGTGCTGTAACAAATAATACACACATCCCCAGCTGTCAGGCTGCATTGTGTCCCTGTATATTATTACAAGATGCAGACCTTGAAAATCTGGTGGTGGAAAACTCAATCATTTTTGTTATTGAATCTTTGAGAGTCTATTATTTTTGTTATTTTATGTGCATGAAATAAGGTTACTTTTCCAAAGTCTTATTTTCTATTTCCCCGTTCTCTGAAACTCAGAGCGGAGCTAATCTATGTTTTCAAAGATCATGAAACGGAATTTGGAAGAACTACTGTAGGTTGTTTGAGGATACATGAAACAAGGTTTATTTTAGCTTGGAGCTGGAAGCACAGAGAAGAAAAATTAAATGATATTCAGTCAACAAATAGGCAAAAACGAAAAAAAAATCTAAAGTTTCATGGTCACTGTGGACTCGTCAGTGTGGGAGACGAGAGATAAAGTTCAGAAATTTGTTTAGAAATTTAAATGATGCAGTCTGTGTTTCTGTAATTTATATAGAATTTATAGAGCAAACCATTATTGTTGTCATAGATAAGATGAAGAGATACTGATGTAGAAGAAATGTCTGAATAAGTTTCAAGTACAGATCATGATTTCTGGTTATTACCCTCTTTCCCCGAAAATAAGACAGCATCTAATATTAATTTTTTGCTCCTAAAGATGCACTATGTCTTATTTTCAGGGGATGTCTTATTTTTCCACAAATAAATGATAGCATGCCATACTAGTGAGTGTGTGTGTGTGTATGTATAGAGATATATATATATATATATATATATATATATATATATATATGTGTGTGTGTGTAAAGGACATTTTATGGCAGCTGCAGTGACTTATCTCAAAGGATGGCAAATGTGACGTGCTGGGACTTGTAGAACTGGAAGTTCCAGCATGCCCCATCAGCCATCCTATGAGATGTGTGTGTGTCAGTATCATTGCTCTGTTCTCCCCCCTCTTCCCTCTATTACTTACATGTACTTTCTGTCTACTCTCCTTTGGATTTTTGGGACCTGTGGTGACATCACAGTCACATGACCTTCCCTTCACAGGTCCTTCAACCCTCTAATGATTTCCGCTATGTCTTATTTTCAGGGGGTGCCTTATATTAGGGAATTCAACAAAATCTCTGCTATGTCTTACTTTCGGGATTTCTTATTTTCGGGGAAACACGGTATCTCCAGGGTACAGAGTCTAGCGAAATCAATTGTCTTTTAAAGGGGTTTTCCAAGATCTTTAAAGAAATACCTACCACCTCCCACTATGCTAAAATAGAAAATTAACACATACTTACCTCTCCCAGCACTACTGTTTCACTGCCATGGCTCCAGTGTCCCCACCTCTTAATCCCTCAGTGATAACATCACGTTAATGGATCACATGATGCTGAAGCCAATCACTGACCTCTGTGGTCACATGCCATACATGAAGTCATGTGACTGCTGAGGCCAAACATTGGATGCAGCATCATGCGACTTGTGAACGTGACATCATTAGTGGGGGGCACTGGAGCTTGGGCAGCAAAGGACTAGTGGTGATGGGAGAGGTAAGAGGTAATATTGGTTCACTTTCTATTTTAGCTCAATGGGAGTTGCTAGGGAGGTTTTTAAAGGTCTTGGAAAACCCTTTTATGCGTATTTTAAGTTCTGAATACCTTATGAGGATAAAAGCTCATAAGAGGGTCCCAAATGCAGTGAGTTTTTTTTAAACTATTCCTCATTTTTAAATGTTACAACTACAAACAAATGTATTTTATTGATATTTTATGGGATCAAGCAACACAAAGTAGCAAGGATTTGTGAAGCGCAAAGAAAAGGATACATGATTTTCTACATTTTTACAAATTAAAAAGCTGAAAAGTGTGACATGCATATGTATTCAGCCCCCAATACTTTTTAGGTCCATCTTTAGCTGTAATGACAGCTGCAAGTCTGTTGGGGTATGTCTCTACCAGCTTTGCACATCTAGAGGCTGGAATTTTTCCTGATTCTTGTTTTCAAAATAGCTCTAGCTCAGTCAGATTGGTTGGTGTACATTTGTGAACAGCAATTTTCAAGTTCTGCCACAGACTCTCAATGGAATTTATTTCTGGACTTTGCCTGGGCCATTTGAACACATGAATATGATTTGATTTAAACTATTCCATTGTAGCTTTGGCTGTATGTTTACGGTCGTTGTTACGCTGGATGGTAAATCTTCGTCCCAGTCTCAAGTCTTTTGCAACCTCTAACAGGTTTTCCTTCATAATTGTCCTGTATTTATATCCATCCAACTTCCCATCAACTATGAGCAGATTCCCAGTCCCACACCAAAGCATCCTGCCACCACCATGCTTCACTCTGGGGATAGTGTGTTCAGGGTGATGTGCAGTGTTGACTTTACTCCACACATAGCATTTGTCATTTAGGCCAACCAAGTTCAATTTTGGTCTCCTCTGGCCAGATGATGGATTGAACAGTTCTACATGAGATGTTCAGAGCTTGGGTTATTTTTTAAAAACCTAACCCCGCAATATAGACCAGACAACTTTATCCCTGAGCTGTCTGGTATGTTCCTTGATTTTCATGATGCTGTTTGTTCTAACAAACTTCTGAGGCTTTCACAAAACAGCTGTAGCTATATTGAGAATCAATTACAGACAGATCTACTCTATTTACTAATTATGTAACTTCAAAAGGCAGTTGGTTCCACTGGATTTTATTTAGGGGCATCAGAGTTCTGGGGGCTGAATACATATTTACTCAACACTTCTCAATTTTCTAATTTGCAAACATTTAGAAAAGCACATATCATCTTTACACTTACAAATGCTTGCTGCATTGTGTTGCTTGATCACATAAAATATCAATAATCTGCATTTAAGTTTGTGGCTGTAATGTTTACTTTTGCAACTCACTGTACATGTTTTGCTTGAATCACTCATTTAATGAATGGTAATCTGGAGGAGCAGGTGTAGAGACATAAGAGTGGCAGCTTTCCCCAGCATTGCCAAAAACACAGGTGCCATTGTGACAATAAAGAAAAAAAATGGCTACTGTGATGTGTTACAGCTATTACAATAATGCCTATCGCTGTAAAGGACTAATCAAGATTCATTTCTAAAAAATGTCACAGTTGTATTTGTACCCCAAAAGAATTTTCTTATGGTTTCCTAAATCAAGGAAACTTGGTCAACAGACAAAATAAACAGGGTTCTTACAAGATAAAGCTGAAAAAATAGAAATGTCATCACCAAGCACCACTGCGTCGGGAAAAGGTAAAATTGCTGATACAAAAGTATTTTCTCATGCAGAAAGAGGAAAAACAGAGAACAATGCCTCTCTCCTTGTGCAGTACTTTAGACCAAATAGCATAAAAACAATTAGGTCAACGTGTACTGTTTTCACCTGAGTTCCTAGCTGAGCTTGATAGAAGGATATAAACAGCATGGCAGAAGGCTGTAAGAAAGATAAAGAAGCTCCTGTGTTGCTGATGAGAAACAGCGGGGAGTGACGACATCGTCCTGGCCTGAGCTCTAGAGCCTCTTCCAGCACAGAGAAGTTGTTAGTAACTAGAGAAGCCTGTGTACACAAGCAGGCAATGAGAACTGTTCTAGTTCTGAAGGGCAGCAAATTCAAAACATCATTGTGTTTGGTGATAGTCTTTATTTACCTATGCTTACATGTTAACGTTAATAAATTAAATGAGAATATCCCTTTTTTCTTAAATTTAAAAGGATAACGCTGTTCATGCTATCCAGCACATCATCGGGCTGATGGCTGTCCTGAGAACGTGCTGTGTAGCTTGAAACATGTTGTTTTTTTACATTAATAAAAGTTTTTATTATTAACTTGCAACCACAATTGATGACTCTGAAAGAGGATGTTTCACCCTGCTGCTTCACCTAGCCACAGGCAGCTTCAGATTCATAGCTCCTTACTTTTGCTAGTTTGGCTGTGTATGGTTCTATAGCAGTGATAAGCATATTAGCTCTGTATTCCTAGCTCTTGTAATTGCACTGACATGAGTGCAGGAGATATAATCTATAGTGCAGAGGGCTACAGAGCTCAAAGTAAGCAATCAAAAATCTCCTTTGTTTGTTAGAGATAACACACTCTGTTTTCAAGCTGCAATCCGCCTTGGTGACACACTCACTGCTCTGTCTAATCGGGAAGGGAGAGCAGGACAGTACCCAGAGAAACCTATGTTCACTATGTGATAAAAGCTTATTTTCTGACCAAGGTAACATCAAATGAGGAATGTATTTGGAAAAAGTCTGGATTTAACCTTCTCTACTTGTTAAAAGCTAATCTTTGTAGCGAGACAACCTTTTAAAGGGAACCTGTCACATAAGTTATGCTTCCCTTGACAGCACAAGCTAGTGACAGACCTGCTGTTTCCAGTGCTGTGTCCCTTATTCTGTAAGATGTTGTAGTTTTTACCATTTACCCCTCAAATCTTATTCATGAGCAGGTGTTAGCCCCTCCCATCAAAGGCTAGCCCCGCCCACTGACAGTTATTCACCTGTTTCTACCTATTCAAAGTAATAGGTTTATCAGTTGAGGTGGGCGGGACTAGCCTCAGGTGGGCGGGGTATGAAAAAACTGACTCTTTGAATGACTCTTCTGGCTGAAAACTGAACTGCAGATTTGAGCATTAAATACACAAAAACTACAGCATCTTACAGAATAAGGGACACAGCGCTGGAAACAGCATGTTTGATACTAGCTTGTACTGTCCTCAGCAAGGGGGGCATAATCTATGTGACAGGTTCTCTTTAAATCCAGCACCCCTGAGACACGATGTATTGATTTTAGGCAGTGGCAGTTGATGTCCTGAGATCCCAGGCAGTCAGGAAACGGTTAAAGGTATTGCCCCATGAAGATTTCCTTTTTCCATATGCACCATTGTAGAGTATAGATGTCATAGATGGAGCAACTCCCACTCTGGCAGACTAGTACTATTCACTTCAAATATCCCTGATGCTTGAGCGGATATGGCTGTGTGGTTTCATGCAGTCCATTGTAGGAACAGATGACCTTTAGTCAAATTCAGCACTTATCTGCTACCAGGAGCTAAGTCGCCATACAAATTTACAGCTGAAAATTTAGGTCTTTGGAAATTATCCTAGTTTGGCTCCTGGAGTGGTGCAATTGACTAATAAAGTCTATGGTGATTTGTCAATACCAATTCAAAAACTGGTCTAAACATGAGTATAAGACACCATACCATAAACAACATGTACCAATATGAAGTATAATGACTCTCCACTAATTACCATATACAGATTTTTATTCCAAAAAATACAAAAATTCAGCTATCACAACTAAAACAACCTTTTAAAAACTTTTAAAAACACAAAAACCCCCCCCAATAAAAATATTGGTGACACAACCCCCCCAAAGTTAACAAACAGTAAATTGGAAAAGGGGCCTTTTTGACAAATGGCGGCGAAACGCGCGTCGAGGCGAACCCCTCCTTGGGACATATCCCCCCCTTTTTGGAAATGAATTGAAATATGGGTTTTTTTGTATAAAATTAAAAAAAATTCTTGGTTTGGGGTGTTTTTTGATCCCCTTGATCTGTTATCGTATATTTTTTATGAATTTTCCAATTTATGTTTTTTTAACTTTGGGGGGGGATGTGCACCAATATTTTTATTGGGGGGTTTTTTTGTTTTTAAAATTTTTTAAGGTGTTTCAGTTGTGATGCTGAATTTTTTGTATTTATAATGTATTTTTTTTCAATAAAAATCTTTTATGGTAATTATTGGGGGGTCATTATATTCATATTGGGCTAGGTAATTTTTTTGACCCCCCCAAAGGGGAAAAAATAAGCAAAAACTGCCAATTGAACCATTTTTTTCTTTTAAATGACCTTTTATTGTGGTAATGAATCTCCCCGGGTTATAGACATTGGATTTTGTGTAAACCAAGGGATGTGATGAAAGGAATCTGTTTATGTGAGCTTTCTAATCTCTCGCCCATTCCTGGGGCATTCTAGGCACTATTACCTAATGGTGCATTGGCTTATCTATTAGTAAGAGGATTAAGAGGCAGCCGTTTCCTTTTAAGTTATTGTTTCTACACAGTGGGAAACAACAACTTTGGATTATCGCAGCCCAATATAATCATATCCTGGTGAGCTATGAATGTTTCTCAATAGTAATCAATCCCCTGCCGTGTCCAAATCTTCCTCTGCACATTTACTAGGGCTTGTATGGATCAGAAAACACACTCAAGTTTTTTGTGCCCAGTTCAGATGTAATAAGCTTTGAGCATTACTTTGGAACCCTAGTAATTCAGTTTGTCTCTTCTTTCTGTTAGATTAGGAAAACAGTACTAATTCCATAAAAAATTCACAGCTATAATAAATCTGAACTAAAAAAAATAAAATCTGCCACAATTGTTCGCCTAGTAGATTTAAATAATTTTTGTATTATATTTTGGGAACTTGGTTGAGCTTGATGGACATATGTCTTTTTTAACCGTATCATGTAACTATGAAGATATACAAACATAGGGGGGCACAACTTGTCATTTACTGTGTTATCATGACTCGGTAGGTAAACCTACTGTCCTGGGCAATATGTAACATCATTGCAGAAGATTTTTAATATTAAAAAATATAGTAGTGTTTTTGGTGGTTGTTGTTGTTGATCTTATAGAATTTTTTCAAATTTGTCTTATTTCCTGCCCATACTTCTAGTGCATATAAAGAGTAAAATTAGGATAATCAAAAAAAAAAATATGTTGAGGTTTTCTGACTTTTTTATATTATGGTCACAATTATGTTAGTCTTGGGGTTTTGGTTCTCTTTTAAAGATTACAGGCTAATGCATGTTACAGTTCTAAAATGTAAGGTTGGAAAGTTTCAGGTTTTAAGGGTTGGAGGCCAGTTATAAGGTTGCTTGATGATTCTATAGCCAGCAATTTTCTGTTATGTTGAAGGGGCTGTCTGATCTGAGGGCCATTTGTTATATAGCAATAAAAGCTAAGCTGAGTTTTTGCTCGAGAAGATTTGGTACAACTTGTATTTTATTCATTGGAATCCCTATTTATTATGAATTTATGGTGTGCAGACCTACTCGGTGATTGACAGCTACCTTCATATAATGCAGACTTACATAATTAAGGCTGTCAATCATTGAGTGGGACCGCCCGCTGGACTCATAAGTACAAAATTATCAGGAACTTAAAGGGAATTTGTCATAAAAAAAATGATCTTTTGCTTACTCCTGTTTTTACGTTAGAATATTTGGTTAGGTTTTTAAAATTTTTCATATCGCTATCAATTTTTTTATTTTTTATTCTGAAGTCCTGCAGTTCACTTTTTTAACTTTGGCCACTAAGCCTGATAATAATCTGACAGTTCCTGTTCTGTAGAGAGAGATTTTCAGCAGTCTCCTCATTATCAGTACAATCATGATAACGCTAAAAGGTAGCACCAATGCATATAGGTAACACAGGATCCACCATTCACAGTAGGAGAAAGTCACAACTCCCCCCTCCCTGCACAGTGAGTTCTTCCTAGGTCACACAACGTGACTAGAAAACTCCTATAGAAGTCAGTGGGTCTGCTCCTGCCTACAGGCTCCTATGTCCATGAAGCTGCAGCAAAGCATCTCTCTCTAAATGCTGTAAAAAGCAGCTCGGGCAAGTTGACTGCCCCCATAATCATATACAGAAAACAAAATAAAATGATCTACAATCAGAAAATAAATACGGCTAAGAAGAAAAGAATATGTTTAAGTATCCTGATTTAATTAGTAAAAAAAAATGGAGATATATTATTTTTAACTGAAGAAAATTAGCCCCATTAAATGAGGCTAATCCACATCTAAAGCTAAATTTGCCATATATAAGGTAAAATCATTTCTGATTTCTGGTGAAATTTTTCTGATGGAAAAATGTGTTTTGCACAGAGATACATAAAATGTTTCTCCACTTTGAACAATCCCAAAAGGTGATCCTTGAAGATAAGTTGTTCACAAAGTGTGCCCCTGTTAGGACCCTTCAGTGATCAGCTGTAACTTGTGGAAAAACTGATTATTACATGTTTAGTTTCCTTGTAGAGCCACAATAGGAACAATTAAAGGGGTGTTCTCACAATGCTGTTTCACAAAGCCTGCTCTTCACAGCCAACTTCCTGGTTAGGCTGTGGGTGGTTTTACAACACTGATTGACATATGTGCTCTGATATTCCTAACTGAGCCTGATAGAAGGGTATGAACAGCATGCCAGAAGGCTATAGTGTCTTGTCAGTAAGAAAGATAAACAAGCTCCTGTGTTGCTGATAAGAAACAGCAGGGAGTGACAACATCATCCTGGCCTGAGCTCTAGAGCCTGTTACTGCTACTCCCAGGGTTGTGGAGTCGGCAAGCCAAAGCCCCGACTCCTCAATTTCCCAAAGCTCCAACTCCTGACTCCCTCATACTTAAGTGATACTTTTACTGTAGTAAAATGGTAACAACAGCTTTTTATCACCTTATGATACAATAATCAAGCTATTTAGGTAGAACATACACTGATAATCAAAATGGTAACAATGTTTAGAACTTTTGACTTTCAGGCTCCACATCTCACCATCCACTACAGCTTTGTACACGAGACTACAATCATTTTATAGCCAATCATCTTACCTATCTTACACATAAATTTGACTTGCAAGTATTTAGCATCTGCTTAGTTCTGCAAGATTGTCCTACCTGCAGGAGCAAAACAGTAACAATGCAGTTACAGGACAAGACACTGCAGAACTAAGCTTATGCTAAATAGTTGCAGGTCAAAGTTATGTATGAGAGCCAAGATGATTGTTTATAAAATGATGGTAGCCTCACATCTAAAACAGTAGTGGATGGTGAGATACGGAAACTGAAAGTCACAAGTTCAGAACTTTGTTACCCTTTTGCTTGTCAGTGTAAAATATATTTATTGGATGCGACTTTAGAACAAAAAAATTGTAAATATGCAAAACTCTGCAGTAAGTGGGAAAAAACTGTTTTAAACAAAGACGTCCTGAATAACGTTTGTGGAGTCTCTGAATTTGTTCTGAGAAATAGTATTGCCTCCATCAGACCCTGCATACATGACCTCACATCTTAGCTCATTATTTCCAGGCTAGAGAACGGCCTCTCTACACTAACTTGGGTTGGGGGCATAGCGGTGACCACAGGGGCAACATCTCTAACAATCTCATGGCATAAAGAAATTGCCTCAGCCACAGTCAGTTTTGATGAACGGTTGAACTCTTCTACTCTTTGAAAGCAAATGAAAAATTTTGCTGAAATATGGTCAATCTGTTTGCTATGGGAGTGGAATCTTTTCCCCTGTGGCAACTCTTTGTCTGCTCCATGTCATCACTTACACTCCTCATGTGATGAGGCTGAATATGTGGGAGCCGCAGCACTGGCCGGACCCAATTCCTCTTGCTCTTTGCACTGCATCGAACTAACTGGACCAATTTATTATATATTTTGGGAGTCAGAGTCGGTCTATTTTATTTTGAATCCTGCAAAGTAGGCACTGACTCCGACTCGACAGCCCTGGTTACTGCACAGAGAAGTTGTTAGTAACTAGAGAAGCCTGTGTACACAAGCAGGAGATGAGAAATGCTCTTGCCCTGAAGGAAAGTGAATTCAGAACATCATTGTATTTGGTTGGTGATAGTCTTTATTTACCTATGCTTACATGTTTAAGGTTAATAAATGAAATGAGAATATCCCTTTTAGTGTTACAAAGTGCTTATTCAGATTAGTTGTTTGCCTGTATGCAGGACAGGTCCTCTAGAACAAGAGATGCTCTGTATAATTACTCTCCGCACTGGTCAACAGATGAAGGATCCTGATGAGAGGGCCACTTTCTATAAGCTGAGGATTCATTATTAGGTTCTATGAAAATGTGTTTTCTAAATTGAACAACTCTTGTAAGATAGTTGGAAAGTAATTCTTTCTTGCCTTTTTTGTTTTTTTTTAAATTGTTGCTACCTAGTACCATGTGACAGTGTCTTCAAATTAGGACATTAAGGTCAAACCCTTGACAGCAGATGCTGTTTTATTGCTGTAATATATACAACTTGAATGAAAAAGTCATTTTTGATATTCTAATCATCTTACTCATCAAAACAGTATTGATTTTTGTCTATTTCAGCCTCCTGTCGTTGTCCCACACAGGATTCACTCGACAAGTCGGAGTGTCAGGGAGGAGAAGACACGTTCAGAAATTAACTGTAAGGAACTGCAAGTAACTCTTATTTTCTAATTTTTTGAAGTCAACTTTTGCATGGTTTCCCACACGTTTTATTGGTTTCTTCTACTTTGTAAAACCAGCATCTTCTTGCCCCATGTCATTAAGTGGGTGTACTTCATTCTCATTGCGTTGTAATTTTCTACATTTGCTAACAAGACAAATTGACAGTATTCAGTCTTCACAGAAGAAGCAATTTTTAGGATTTACAAGCTCCCACATATCTGTTTACTCTATTGCTCAAGGGCCACAATATGTCTCATGCCTGACATGACTATCAATAAATATTAACTTTGCCAGGATGATTATCACTTTCTCATGTGTTCATACGATCCAAACCATGCCATTTATACTCTGTAAAAATTCATCATTTATGTACAAGATAAAATATTTCTTGTACAGATGGATAGGGAGATATTTCCAGCGCTATAGAAAGGTATTTATCCAAAATTGATTGTGTCAGATCTGCTAAAAAATGTAATATAAGGCAAAGATAAATGTACTTTCTTTATGACCATTTAACTTAATGAAAGAGAAAGTTATCCAACTCCTGCAAGAAGCAGTTAATACCACCTCACCACCCACATGTGTATTTTAAGACAGGAGTTCAATTTTTCAGTCGCATTATCATACTGTTCTCATTAAAGGAGTTTTATCGTTTGAACTGTTCGTGCTCTTTAGCTAATTCTCTGAGATTGAATTTGAAATCCAGGGGTGAGTCTCTTCTCTCAGCAGGCGTGCCTCCCCTCCCAGGAGGTGTGTCTCTCCTCACTGAAGACCTGTGACATCATCATTCTGGGTGAGGCAGTAGAAGCAGAAGGATGTCTGCAGAGGACAGCTATACAGCCTCCTGCATGCTGCTCCTGTGTCTGCAGAGCTTCAGGCTGAAACCACAAGCTCCTTGCTGGGCTATAAGCAGTTATACAGTCAGCCTGAACTGAGGATATATATGAGGAGTGTACACTACCCCCTCTTCCCCGCTGCCTTCCCCTCCTCTCCCCCTGTTAACAGGCAGGACACTCTATAATACTGTGTTATATGAGGGGATCTGTGACCTAAACAGCCAGTAATTGCCCAGATCATTCACCCTAGAGCTGGGAGATGTGTATAGAGCCAGCAGACCTTGGTTTTCATTATTGATTTTAACAGCTCAGAGGGGAGAAAACAGAGTGTGCAGGCAACCAATCACAGCGCAAGGGGCGTGGCCGGGGCATCTCCTGTCTGGGGGCTTATCCCAACAGGCTGAATGAAATGTCAGCCAGCCAATCACAGTGCAGGGGGCGTGTTTAGGGGCAGGATCCGGCCAGTGGCCATGTCCCGACCAGCAGCAGCAGAAACAGAATACAGATCTACAGAAAAGCTCGTATCTGCTAAACCAAGTGACTGAGGTAATGCAAACCAATTACAAAAGTGATTATTTTTACTGTCCCCATAATCTGAGACATGATCTTTGTAGCGATAAAACCCCTTTAAAGGCCACAATAAAATTCGACAGCCATGCATTTTTTTTTGTTTCTCATTTGCATACATATATGGGGGCTTGTATTTCGCAGGATGAATAGCTTTATTTAATAGTACCTTACTAGGGTATATAAATTGAAGCATTTAACATCAATAATTTGTGTTGATGGATAATCCAAAGAGAAAATGTTTTGTACAGGCAGTCCCCGGGTTAAAAAAAGATAAATCAGCACACAGCCATCAATGTCTAAACCGCTGGCAACAAAAATGAGTACACCCCTAAGTGAAAATGAACAAATTGTGCCCAATTAGCCATTTTCTCTCCGTAGTGTCATGACTTGTATGTGTTACAAGATCTCAGGTGTGAATGGGGAGCAGGTGTGTTAAATTTGTTCATATCGCTCGCACACTTATACTGGTCACTGGAAGCTCAGCATGGCACCTTATGGCACAGAAATGTCTCCGGATCTGAAAAAACAAACTTCTCTACTTAAAGATGGCCTATGAGAATATTGCAAACACCCTGAAACTGAGCTGCAGCACCGTGGTCAAGACCATACAGCAGTATAACAAGATAGGTTCCACTCAGAACAGGCTTCGTCATGGTCGACCAAAGAAGTTTGATGCACGTTCTCAATGTCATTTCCAGAGATTGACTTTCCAAAATAGACATATGAGTGCTGCCAGCATTGCTGCAGAGGTTGTAGACGTGGGAGGTGAGCATGTCAGACCATACGCCACACACTGCATCAAATTAGTTTGCATGGCTGTCATCCCAGGATAAAGCCTCTTCTAATGATGATACACAAGAGAGCCTGAAAACAGTTTGCCAAAGACAAGCCGACTTAGGACATGGATTACTGGAATCATGTCCTGTGGTCTAATGAGACAAAGATAAACTTATATGGTTTAGCTTATATCAAGCGTGTGTGGTGGCAACTAGGTGAGGCGTATAAAGACAAGCGTATCTTGCCTACATTCAAGTATGGTGGTGGGAGTGTCATGGTTTGGGGCTACGTGAGTGCTGTCGGCTGTGGGAGCTACAGTTCATTGAGGGAACCATGAATGCCAACATGTACTGTGATATACTGAAGCAAAGCATGATCCCCTCTCTTTGAAAACTGGGCCACAGGGCAATATTCCAACACTATAACGAACCCAACACACCTCCAGGATGACCGCTGCCCTGCTAAAGAAAAGGAGGATAAAGGTGCTTGACTGACCAAGCATTTTTCCCAAACCCTATTGGTCCTCTGTGGAGCATCCTCAAACGGGAGTGCAAGGTCTCTTAGATCCTCCTAGTAGGGTATAGGGTAACGCACACCTAGATGGTTGGTGCTCAGTAGGTGCTTGTCTGTTTTGTATTCATTATTTTCCTTTATGTTCCTCCCAGATGTCTTTTGTGACAAAAGCTACAGCTTAAACATCTAATCTTATGGCATCTATGCTATCACTGTAAATCTCTATACAGAATGTTCTTTGTAAGCAGTATCTGATCATCTATTTTTGTGAAAAATAAAAACACTCTATTATTTGCATAATACCAGAATTGGTGTGCCGTGGTTCTCTTCTATTTGTAACAACCACCAACTATGTGATGTTGTCATGGAGGAGTGGAAGAGGATTCCAGTGACAACTTGTGAAGCTCTAGTGAACTCCATTTGCCTTTGTACAGCTGCAGCTATGGAGCTCCAAGTGCCAGCACCCACACCACACATGTCAAACACCTGTACTAATCTGCACCAACATAAGTACGTGTTTAACCCTGCAGTGGGGGGTGGGTGTAGTCCGACCACATGCAGGAAAGGAGAGGTGGAGCTGGAGGACTGCTCCACACTAGCAAGATCACATACAACGATTGCAACACTCCGGCAGAACGACATCACTCTTAGGCTATGTTCACACGGCTTAACTGCGGGACGTAATTACGCCCCGCAATTACGCTGTGTGGACAGGGCGTGAGCGGGGGGCCGGCACTTCGCCGGCCCATAGACTTGTATTACCAGCGGCGCGTATACGCCGCTGGTAATTCACATGTCAATTATCTCTCCCCCTCGGCGTATTCGCCGAGCAGGAAGAGGAGACGTAATCCATAGTTCTCTATGAGAACTGTGGATTACCGTAATGAATGGGCCGTTTTCAGCCCGTAATTTGCGCACACTTCGTCGCGTAATTACGGACCGAAATACGGCCCATTTTAAGCCGTGTGAACATGGCCTAAGTTGCACACCATAAAAGTCTCTGTATCTAGCAGACCGTCTTAACTCAGATCTTCATAACTGCCTTTTTTATGTTTTTTTTTTTTACTGGTGAGGTAGGTAATGGAATTTGATCAATTTGATGTTATTGTGTCTAAAAGATTATCAGCTACAATAGAAGCGGACTGTCACTTTAGCTGGTGCCTTGGAAGGCAGGAGGTCAATCACAGCTATTCTCTTGTGGGTGATGGCACAGTCACAGACAATGTCCTACATCATAATTTATGGTGCTGGTTCTTGACTGAACGCTTCCAGCACAGTAAATCGTGTAGATTTTGTTGCTGCTTTCTCTATGGAAAATAGCTGTGAAAAAGGAAGAAAAAAATACTAAGCTGAAATTTTTTGGCTCTCCCATGGCATTGCTTCTCTGGTCCATTGCTGGTCTCTAGCAATTATGTAATGACATCCATGTGAACACATATCCGCCAGTGGCGCATGTACAGAGAAGTCTGGAAACCATGATGTAGCCACAGCCGGCCGATAAATGTCAATAGAATAAACGTAGTCCAATTTAGACTATGTTTGCTCTATTTCTTAAACGTGCATGCTGTGTGACAGCAACCACTATGTTGTGGTATCTACAGGGGTACATATTTTGAGGGTACCCTAGTTCATACTTCCAATGTAATAAAAACTGGAAGGGGTCCAGACAAGCTTTACCACAAGAGAACCAAGGGAGGTGGTATAGTGGGGTATTTATTTAAAACTTTGAGCAAGTTTTTTTTAATTATTTTTTTTTTTTACTTTTATTTTTATTTCCTCCTTCCTTACCAGAACTTATGGTTTTGCTGATACAACATTTGCAATAGTTGGGTTTTGTTGTGGATTCTTTTTTCCCCCTTTTGGTCCTAATTGGGGAAATTTCTACAATATATCTGCAACCAATCCACTCCATAAATTGATACGTTGCAAATTTTAAATTTGCACTGCAGGTTAGTTTTTCATGTGGAAAATTCCTACAAGGGTTTGGCAAATCTCATCCACTTTGTTGCTATTGTATTTAGCTGAAGATGCAGATATAGCCTATGCTTCCTCAACATATACTATACATTTGGGTCTGGGATGACCATTGTGTACTGAAAATGTTGTATGTTGAAACCATGACTCCATGGAAAACTGGTATGTGAGTCTGAACCCTCTGAAACATCAACCCAAAATAACAAAAAAGTACTATACTGAAAAAAAATAAGCACAAAGATAATGGGAGCCATTACTGTAGACAGAAACATGGCTGAACCTTTTTTTTTTCTAGATAGGAGCCAACTGTCTTGGTATAATAGGAAATCATAACCGTTTCTATTACATATATAATAAAAAGTGGAAAACCCCATATAGCCATGTCAAGCAGGTTGGGGGCCACGATTATCAGCGGTGTTAGCTGCAGTATCTGCATCCATGTTTTAAGTGGTAATATAAGACTCCACAAACATGGCATCCAGGTGCAATATCTGTCTTTGGGAATTGGTGGTGTTGCAGCTGAGCCCCATTTACCTCAGCACGGTTTATGGAAGAATGCAACCCACTAACCGAGTCCAGTCTAACTGGAATGATTGCATCTCCTTCAACAGCAACAACTACAAACGCTTCCCACAACTGGAGATTGGGACTCCTTTTTTTTTTTTTTTTTGCAGAGTTTTTTTTTTCTTTTTAGTCCTTAACAATACAGTTATTTTCATTTTTCAGCCCTGACCTTTGAGGAATATAATTTAAATATAAAAGTATATGTGTATATATAAAATTGTGTGTATAAATTATATATATGTGTGTGTGTGTATATATTTTTATATGTATATGTGTGTGGTATGTTGTTTATATATAGTGTGTGTGTGTATGTATATATGTTTGTGTGTATGTTATATTATATATATATATTAAAATATATATATATACACCCACTGACAAAGATATAAACAGTCTATAATGTTAAGGGTCGGTTAATTTTAACATTGAGAGATAAAATCCAGAAAATCACATATACATAAGTATTTGACCCCCTGCCAAAAATTAAGAGTCCTGGCTCCTTCAGACCAGTTAGGCGCTCCTACTCAACTCATTACCTGCATTAAAGACAGCTGTCTTAAATAGTCACCTTTATAAAAGGCTCCTATCCACAAACTCAATCAGTCAGAATCTAACATCTCCAACATGGTTAAGGGCAAAGAGCTTTAGGTGACAAGATAGAAGACCTGCAAAAAGCTGGAATGGGATACAAAACCAGAAGTAAGACTCTGGATACAAATTTTGGTTCAATAGTAAGAAATTGGAAGAAATAAAAAATGACTGTCAATCGACATCGATCAGGGGCACCATGCAAAATCTCACCTCATGGGGTATCCTTGATCATGAGGACGGAGTTGGGGGGGGGGACTTGTTAAGGATCTCAGGGCAACTGGGATCACAGTCACCAAACAATTTTTAGCACATTACACCATATTGGTTTAAAATCTTGCAGTGCCCGCAAGGTCCCCCTGCTCAAGAAGGCACATGTGCAGGCCCGTCTGAAGTTTGCCAGTGAACACCTGGATGATTCTGTTAGTGAATGGGAGAAGGTGCTCTGGTCAGATGAGACAGTAATTGAGCTCTTTGGCATTAACTCAACTCGTTGTGTTTCAAGGAAGAGAAATGCTCCCTATGACCCAAAGAACACAAACCCCACTGTCAAGCATGGAGGTGGAAACATTGTCTTGGGGGTGCTTCTCTGCTAAGGGCACAGGACTACTTCACCATATCACTTAGTTGGGAATAATCTGAGTTTAGTTATGTACCTGGATTGTACACGTTTTATGTATGTATTCTGGTTTTTACTAGTTCTTGTTATTGCCATGTCAATTTGCCTGTATGATGGTTATGGTATACATACCGTGTGCTCCGAGCCTACAGACCTAATTGCTTCTATTAACCACCTAGTTATTTTTAAAGGTTACCATGGGGATTACATTTCTTTCACTTAACACTAATGGCCTCAACTCACCTTTTAAAAGATCTCTTTTTTGGAAAGATGCTTTAAAGTCCCACGCAGACATCATTTGTGTTCAAGAAACACACCTGAGGTCCTCTGACTCATTCCGCTTACGTCACAAGAAATTTCCTATCTCTTATTTTTCTAGTCTAAATTCAAAGAGTGCAGGTGTGGCCATTTTTGTTAAAGATTCTCTAAATTTTACACTAGTAAATTCGGTCTTAGATCCCAAAGGACGATTTATCATTTTACAGTGCGTCCTAGACTCTACTATGCTTACAATTGTTAACTTGTACGCACCTAATACGCGTCAGCTTTCCTTTATTTCCAAAATAATTACTAAGGCTAAGACAATTTCCAAAGGTCAACTGGTGATATGTGGCGACTTCAACATAGCCATTGATAACCGCATTGATCGTTCGCGAGGTAGTGTCAACGAGGCGCCAGACTTACGACCACTGCTCCTTGAAGAAAATCTCCATGACCCTTGGAGGTATTCTCACCCGTCGGAGCGAGATTACACTTTCTTCTCCGCGGCTAGACAAACATACTCCAGGTTGGACTACTTCCTAGTTGATAAATCCACTTTATTAAACGTAATTTCTGTAGACATAGGCTACGCAACATGGTCAGACCATGCTCCGATTCCCCTGACTTTTCGAAAAGAGGTCTTGCCTCCATCCTTTTCCCCTTGGCGTATCAATCATTTCCTATTGAAATCCCCCCTTTTCAGTACCGAAATTAGGGATGCCCTAAAATAATTTTTTTAAATCAATGCCTCTTCTGTCTCATCTCCTCAAGTGTTATGGTGTGCTCACAAAGCGTATATTAGAGGAATATGCATAAGGATTGCTTCCAGAGAAAAACGTAAAAAAGATAAAGAATTATCTGATTTACTAGATGAGATCAGGTCCTCTGATTTACAACTCAAAGCATCTTTGAATCCTCTGATTAAAACTAAATTAACTGACCTTAAAAACCACCTTAGAATTCTGAATCTTCAACGTTATGAGCAACACCTGTCCAAATTAAAATGGAACTTCTATCTTCAGTGAGATCGACTGGGAAAAATGATTGCGCGAAAGGTGAAAAAACTACAAGCTAAATCTAAAACTGTGTATTTATCTTGCCCATCTAAAGGTAAAATCTATAACCCCCCAAAAAATCGCAAATGCCTTCGCAGACTACTACAGCTCTTTATACAATCTCAAACACAAGGCCTCAATACCACAGCCTTCAAAAGAACTTATCTGTGAGTTTCTGAGCAAAATCTCCCTACCCACTTCATCAGAGGATCAATTACTCTGTTTTAACTCACCTATTACTGACCTTGAGATAAAAAGAGTGATCACTCAGTCAAAGTTAAACAAATCACCGGGCCCGGATGGGTATACTAATATTATAAGTTGTTTGCTGAAACCCTGATACCACATCTTAGAAACACATTTACCTCCATCGTCTCTTCTGGGTCACCATTACCAGAACTGTTAACCGCTACTATCAGCACAATACCTAAGCCAGGAAAACCTACAGACCTGGTAGCAAACTATAGACCCATCTCTCTATTAAATAATGATATCAAACTTTTTTCTAAGATTTTATCCAATAGGTTAAATGATATACTTCCCCACTTGATAAATGCAGATAAAGTGGTCTTTGTTAAAGGTAGGCAGACCAGGGATGGTACCAGAAGAATTATAGATATCTTATCTTGCCTCTCTAAAAAAAATACCCCCACGGTGCTTTTATGTCTTGATGGTGAGAAAGCATTTAATCGCATCAATTGGTCTTATATGAAAGAAGTCTTATTAAATTTTGGTTTCAACGGCGAATTCCTTAGCGTGATTCTCTCTTTATATATGTCCCCATCCGCCAGAGTATTTTCTTCAGGATTTATTTCCAAACCCTTTCTAATATCGAATGGTACACGACAAGGCTGCCCTCTCTCCCCACTAATTTATGACTTGTGTGTTGAAACCCTTGCTGCAAACATACGGAAATCAGATCTGATAAAGGGAGTCACCATTAACTCTACGGAACACAAAATCCGTCTATATGCCAAGACCCCGAATCATCCATTCCTGCGTTACTTAACGTCCTGAACTTATACTCCACAATATCTTACTACAAACTTAATATGTCCAAAACTATTATCTTACCTATCCATTGCCCCTCTTCCTTAAAGTCACTATTGGCACAATACTAGTTCACCTGGTCTGACTCTTTTGTCCCCTATCTAGGCATAAAAATTTTCCTAGATTTCAACCAAACTGTAGAAGTAAATTTACAACACAGTCTTTCAAACATCTCAGAAGAAGTAGAGAGACTCCACCATCTACCTCTATCTTGGCTGGCCATGTATCCAAAATGATACTTCTTCCAAAATACTTACATATAGCCAGAACGATTTCCTTTCTTTTCCCCCCTCCATTGTAGCTAGGCTTCAAAAAATACTACTTAATTTCATATGGGGCGGCAAGCAACCAAGATTTAAAAAAACAGTACCTCCACACTCTGATAAAAAATGGAGGTCTTTCTGTCCCTGATCTAATCCTTTACAACATGGCAGCAATACTTGAACCCATATCCCAGCTATGGAACTCCCCGGAATCTCATCGGTGGTCTTCTCTGGAGAATTCCACAACCATTAATGGCTCGTTAAAAGATTCCCTTGTAGCTGCTCTTTGGGGTACTAGTTTGCCTAAATTTGACCTCCCCACTCTTAATCAGATACTTACTGTTTGGTACAAATACATCATTCCCCTCCATTGGATTCACAGTCCTAGAAATCCAAGTCCTTTAACCACGTTATACGTCTGAGCAGGGGAGTGCTTACTATGGGAGATTTATACTCCAACGATACACTTAAATCTTTTGAAGACCTTAAGAAGCAATTTGACCTTCCCAATAACCAATTTTATGTTTACTTACAAGTCAGACATACGCTCCAAAACTGGAAATTCCCTAGTCCCTCTCGATCTAATACCCAGTTCTATAAATTCCTCTCCCAAGAAAAAGGTTACGAACGAGGTCTATCTTTGATTTGCTAAACTATATTAACAAATGGAATAAAGGAGAAACCTGATTATGCATACAAATGGGATCTAGACATAGGGAAAATGTTCTCTGGGGAGGTTTGGATGATTGCAACTAATATAGCCCTCAAGATGTATGAACCATGTGGAATTGATGAGGAAAATACACTTACGATGGTATTTGACACCATGCAGACTGGCTCATGCATCCCCGGGTCTTCCCAATCTATGCTGGAGGCTCTGCGGGTTACGTGGCTCATTGTTTCACATGTGGTGGAGTTACCCGTAGTATATAGTCTTTGGGGGACAGTAGAGGGGTTGCTGTCTGATATTTTTCATGCCCCTATTTCTGTCTCCCCTGTATTGGCAGTTTTGGACCTCTTGTACAATTCATTCCCAGTACCTTATCACACGGTACTTTTCCATGTGTTAATAGCTACTAGGCCAATTATAGCTCTGTACTGGAAAACTACTCTACCTCTACATCTTTAAGAAGTTATTTCTAAAGTTAATACCCCATGCCACTCTGAAACCTGCCTGGCAATTCCACCGCATCTGAGTTCAAGAGCACAGGCTAAGTGGGCTTACTGGTCATCCTCCAGATTCTATGTGTGATTGTCCAGTTGTCACGTATCACTAAGACTGATTTGTAACCTCAGATCTCCATTTGCTCGGTATCACGTGCATTGATGATATATTCTGTACATCATAATATAGGCACTGTTTTGTTAATCATGGCTTGTTCGAATGTTTTATTGTCACTTCTCTTGTGATATACTCCTACTGGTTTTTGACCGTTATGAATCTTCACAATTTTATTTTGTAATAGAATAGACTCAACTTTTGTCTGGGACTACTGTAAGTACAGACTTCATTTTGAGCTTTTTTCTTTTTTTTTCAACGCAAAACAGCCATTAAAACTATATGGAAAAGCTTTAGGTGCTTATCTTTAAATTCGAGTAGTCTCAAATATTGCTTCTTACTACTTTTGTAAGTAATCCCAACTGTATTGAAAACAAAATGCTGGTTATTAATTTGTTTTCTGAAGATGTTTTACCATTTAAAAAAGTGAATGGAAGGTAATGTTAGTTTTTCTTCTTCTAGTTGGCCAAGTAAAGTTTGATCCACCAATGAGGAAAGAGACCGAGCCACATCATGACTTGGTGAGTAGGTTGGGGTCTTTGCCTAATGTTGAGATC
The DNA here is from genome assembly GCA_025379985.1 of Phyllomedusa bahiana. Lineage (NCBI taxonomy): Eukaryota > Metazoa > Chordata > Amphibia > Anura > Hylidae > Phyllomedusa > Phyllomedusa bahiana. The sequence goes on along the minus strand of JAODAL010001015.1, from coordinate 135,583 downwards.
CTATGTTACTGATACTTATCGTAAAACCACAGTGACTCACCATTAACTATGATGTCAAGGACACCACCAGCCTCTTCTGGGTGTATGTTGCTGCTGTTGTAGGTACACTGAAGGCTTTGTAGCTGTCATTTTTGTTGTGCTGCAAATGCTTCACTTATTTATCTCTTGCGAAGTTCTATTCTCAGCACACTGTTTATAAATTATTCTTTTTGCTCTTGTTTAGCTTCCTAAGACCTGCTTTTCCCTTTTTTGTTCTCTTAAAAGATCCTGCATGTGGCAAATGATTTAAGAGGAAGGTCAGACAGAATGCATCTATTTCACTAATGCTTTTTTGGGTTGAACTAACGTTTTTTAGTCTATTTTGGAGAATGCGTCAATGATCTGATCTAGTCATCTTCCATTGATATAATACTTGGCTGAATTTCATTGATGTAATTCTGCTAATACCAGTTCCTGCGTTTGCCACTAACAGAATACTTGTATATTATACAGTGATCTACTCTTGTGATACTTGAACACTGAAGAGAGTAGCATGCGCAGCATGAGTGTAAGTGTTGTGCTGTGTTCTGGCCAGATGCTTGCTTTTGAGATTTATTTTTTAGAGCCTGCAAGTGATATTCCCTCTTGTATGTATGCCGCCTTCAATCACTGTAAATAACTTGGGTATCTGTCTGCTAAACAGCTCGACAGGGACGATTTTTTGGACAGTACAGAAGAAATATACTACACTGCAAGATCTAATCTGGTATATTCCTTTTCTTTGTCAACTTTTCCTTTGTGTCTACTTTATTGGCTTTCAAATTAGTTTCTATGTTGTTCTCCTGTTGTTCCTTTCAAGACTTAAATGTGCTCAGTACAGGATGTGCTTGAGTCCTGTGTTGTTTTTCATGATCCGTTTAACACTAAAAACTGTAGAAAGTCCTCTTCTATCTCTCCAAGGTCAGATAGGTAAATTGTCTTGTGTAAAAACAAACCAACTAAACAGGGTTTCTACAGGGTGTTTTATGCTCTGTTGGTGCCCTTTTTCTTATCATTTTTAAAATATATTATATAACCCTATATAATATATATTATATAAATTATATAATATATAACCCTATTTAGTAAATTTTGTTACAGATATAACTTGGTCTGTGAAAAACATAATGAAATCATAGCAAGTCTTAAAAATGTTCACCATTGCCATTTATACAAGTTTGAACTCAATGGTCCATGTTATGGAATTTTTTAACAAATGGATCAGAAGTCAGTGTCTCAATTTCTCAAAAGTGGTGTTTGCTATGTACTAATTTATACTGGATGGTAATACACAGACAAGATGAATGTGGGCATTCAGTAAACTGTACCACTATCAGAAACGGGAACCTACTGACTATTGTAGTGAACAGCTGGCTTTCACTTCCTAAGTGTATGCATGCTTATGGTGGACACTTTCAGCACTTGCTCTGACTCCTCACGTTTATCATAGATCAAGTTATGTCCATGTCAAATTTCACTAAATTGTCAGTTATTTTACGTCAATTACTTATGTTTTAAGAAAAAACTTTGGGGCTAGTAGCAAGGGAAATACGCTGTATATTTCAGATTTCAGTACATGGTAGAGCAGATGGTCTTCTGACAGATTATTGGTTAAAATAACCATGTAACAACAAAGGCAAGTTAGATTTACTGTCTTAATTCATTGTAGCCCGTGTAAGTAATTACAAGATGACTACATCTGCCACTTATTAGGCAGCTGTTTTCTAACAACTCTTACAATGTCGGCTAAAAGTGGCCCATTTTACAAAGAAAACAACGGACAGAAAGATTACTAGGGGCTTCTATATCTGCCTTGTGCCAACTATACAGTCAGCTGCAATATTTAGTACTTTGTGCAAAGCGTAAGATATTGAAGTGTTTCCTTGAGAATGACCGAAGTAAAACATGCACCGATCCCTACTAGAGCCCATCTTCACTTTTGGGCAACAGAATTTGCATCTAAAGTTCACACCTTTGTGCATGAATTTTAGACGTAGACTTTAAAATGTAGATTGTGATTTTATCACTTTTTTTTGCCATGGGTTAGCACTATGTAAGTGAGCCGACCCACTTCTCAGCTGTCTGATGTAGATTCTGCATCAAAGAAGAAACATTTTATTTGTTGTTTTTTTTTTCTGCATCACAGATTTCTAATCCAAAGCAGGAAAAAAATCAGTGCGTCATTCACTGTCAACTAAGCACAGATTTAACATTGATTTTGACACAGAATCGATGTCGGATTCCTGTCAAAATCAATGGTGTGAACAAACCCTTAATACTTCAACATAGTCAACATAGACGCATTCTAGCCCCTACATAGAGACAGATTAGATGCTTTGACACCTATTTGCTTCATTGTGTACCCTACATGCTGTATTGCTTATACCACTTTTTACTCTTCAGTCCATCTGATTGATGGGATAAGAAGAGTCAGTGTTTTTTGGGGGTTTTTTTTAGACATGAAGGAAATCCTTATTGGATGTACCAACCAGTAAAATTGACCAATAGAATAACAAATACAAAACCAAAAGGGTACAAACTCCAAACCACAAACCGATTAAAAAATAGATATATACCCAACTGTGTATAATAAAATATCAATTTTATTAGAAAAATATATACATAAAAAAATATACACTAAGCCCAAATTCCGGCCTCAAAAAGCTGTAGTAGACCAGTTCTTCAGATGTATGAACAGGTGCACTCCAAATTTTGGTGCGATAAGTGCCTTGGTACCACTCCATAGACGCTTTTTAGCGCGCCAACGTTTTGGGGCGCTCTGGGGGCGTCACATCACACTAGTAGAAGTAGTTTCATTTATGGGTCTTTCATGCCAAAACTTTGGCGCGGAACAGTTAGAACAGCCAGACCACGTTAAAGGTGTCTGCCTGAGCTCGAGTTGTCATATTGGCACTAGACTGTGCCTGAATGTATGACCTGCAGAAGAACAGGTTCATATATTCTGGTGCAGTCTATACTACCTTACAGCGATTTAGAACTGGTCTGTCAGCACCAGAATTCAAACATGTCGCCCTAAATGAGTAGGATGTGTCAATGTTCTCAGTGAGATTTATTCTGCCATACAGATTATGGCTTTGTCATTTAACTTTGTTTGCACAGCTTGATTTATGTTGTCACAGTACGACAGATAGATTGACAGTATATGGTGTTAAAGTGGTTGTCAAGTTAAAAAAAAATAATAATAATTAATTGGGGCCAGAATGGTTCAAAATAGAAAAAAAAAAGGAAACACCTACCTGTCCTCTGCTGCTCCCGGGCTCATGGTGATCCACTGTTATTGACCTCCGAGATCTCGTCACAGAGTAGAGGCTTGCATTCCATTCACATTCAATGGAGCCTATCCAGCGTGTTGGAAATGAGAATCTGAAAGCCAAAGGGAGTGGATCACTGGGAGCGACAGCGATGGGGGACAGCTAAGTAAGTATTAGATTTTTCTTGACTCCAATGGAATCATTTTTTTTTCTTTAAAGTATAACTTTTTTAAAATTCAAAGGCGTTAAACATGACAGCTGTTTCCTAACCTGTCCCACTTATGACATTTAAGATTTGTTTAATGTTTCTGCCAACAAAAGTTAGTTTGGCATTCCTTGCCCAAGGGGGTATTCTTCTGCTTCTTCTCTTCCATCACCTAGCAATCCTTATACCAATATCCAAGTCCTGGATATCTTTTTTTTTTTAAAATATTTTACATTTTTATTGCGACAAACCTTAAAACACAATACAAATAAGAAATAGCCAAAGAAAACTGAATACCTATGTCAGTTTATAGACTTTGGAGCACAAGATAATTGTAATATATCATGATGATTTCCATTCAACCATGTGAGATAAGTAAAGCAGAAGAGAAAATATGGTACCATATCAGCCAGCTGAAAAAGTTTTTCTTTAGTAAGAAAAACAAGGTCACAATCTTACAGATGTGTCTAAACAAACATTTTAGTTAGCTGTTAAAAGGAATCATATCTGCAAGATTGCTACTTTGTTTTTCTCACTGAAGAACATTAAGGTATGTTCACACGGCTTAAAATTGGACGTATTTCAGTCCGTAATTACGCGTCGGAGTGCGCAAATTACGGTTGGAATACGTCCAAGTCATTACGGTAATCCACGGTTCTCATAGAGAACTATGGATTACGTCTCCTCTCTCTGCTCGGCGAATCCGCCGGGCGGGGAGATAATTGACATGTGAATTACTAGTGGCGTATACGCGCCGCTGGTAATACAAGTCTATGGGCCGGCGAGGTGCCGGCCCCCTGCCCCCACGGTGTAATTGCGGGGCGTAATTACGCCCTGCAAATACACCGTGTGAACCTAGCCTAAGGGAGACATGTCCCATTAGAGCTGCTCCATATTTTTGGTGTTTTTTGCATTGTGCTTTGTTGACGCCGTATTCGCTATGTAAATGAACTGTAGTACATCAAAACTAGGCTCATTTGAATATGCCTTAAATTTGCGCATCAAATATGCTAGTAATGATATGCTATGCGCCTACATTTTGCTATGCGCCTGGATTAGACGCATAAATTATACTATGCAAGGTTTACCAGACGCAAGATTTTTGACAGGTTCATTCATTCAGGCACACTGTACACTCATTTAGTGCACCTTAAAGAGAACCTGTCACATCGATAATGCCACCCTTGCTGAGGGCAGTAAAAGCTAGTGTCAGACCTGCTGTTTCCAGCGCTGTGTCCCTTATTCTGTAAGATGCTGTAGTTTTCGTGTATTAAATGCTCAAATCTGCAGTTTTCAGCCAGAAGAGTCATTCAAAGAGTCAGTTTTTTTCAAACCCCGCCCATCTGAGGCTAACCAGCCCACCTCAACTGATAAACCTGTTACTTTGAATAGTTAGAAACATGTGAATAACTGTCAGTGGGTGGGGCTAGCATTTGGTGGGCGGGGCTAACACCTGCTCATGAATAAGATTTGAGCATTAAATGCTCTAAAACTACAGCATCTTACAGAATAAGGGACACGGTGCTGGGAACAGCAGGTCTGACACTAGCTTGTGCTGTCCTCAGCCAGGGGGGCATAACCTATGTGACAGGTTCCCTTTAAGAGTGGCTTGGCGGCACCTCTTTTCTGACATGTCGCCCTAAATGTTTTTATAAGTAAAGCGTGGGAAATCAAAGAAACAAACACAAGATGCGTTCAGTCCAAATAAACAGGGAATATATACTAGAAGACCATATGACAAATCACTGAAACAATAGGAGTAAGAGAAAAATGGGTAAGGGAATTAGGACTGTTGGGAATTCTGAAAAGTGGAAAAAGGGAAGCCTCGAAGCCCGAGGCTTATAAAAGATTACAGGGGGTTGCACCAGGTGCATAGTTAGGCAAAGTGTATGCTCATGGAGGATGAGCGAATCACCCAAAGGGTTAGACGACTATTGGGTGGTAAGCAATTGACACTAAATCTAATAAAACCAGGTCATTTTGTTCAGGGGTGCGAGCTCCACCATCCGCTGAATCCCAGCGATCTCAGCAAACCACTATCTTTTTTTTTTTTTTTTTTTTTTTTTTTTAAATTATTATTATTATTGGATACACATGAAATTTGTTACCTTTCTTTGAAAGATAACCAACAACCAATTATGTCCCAAAAAAACCTAATCCTACCAAAACCTTTTTTCTGTTCAAATCATGGTTTCTAATAATCATTCTTTGCTCAGCACCCTGTATCTGTTCCAAGTAATTTTGCTCAGTACTTAAAAAAAAAAAAAAAGTTTTGAACTTTCATTCTGCTTTGAAGAAGAAATACAAAATGCACGGCTTCATGAGGCTGGTCTGTTTATTGTCGAGCACCACCTGCAGTACAGAGGAATGCTATGGATCCCATGAAGCCCCAGTCTTACTGTGTTAAGGGATGAATATCGGTGCTATACAGGATGAAGATATGATCTTATCAGCTTTTATGTGGCTTACCTTACAGCCACCGGTATGAAACAATGAGTCAGAAAATTCTTTGTGGTTACTGATTTGTGAAAACACAGGCTTGGTTTGTACAGCTTACAGAGCGTCCTACCAGCCTCTTTAGAAAACAGTCTGGCTTTAAAAGGGTTGTATGAGATTTTTAAAAATAGTCTGTTTTCTTCAATAAACCATTGTCATTCCTTCCCATAGGTGATGCCTAGTATTGCACTTCTGCCTTATTAAAGTAAAGTAAACAGATTTTTCAGGTCCTCCTTTCAATTCCATCAGCAATATATCGCTCTCCAGCAAACGATTAACATCAGCTCATATGCCCATCATAAGACACACATTTACCTTCATTATTATTAATCATTTTAAAGCGCTATTAATTGCAGGGTACTGTATATTCAAGGGGGGTTACATACACAGCATATGGAAACAAAATATAATGGCAACAATAAATGACTAACAACAGGTGCAGAGAGAGAGAGAGGACCCTGCCCGCAAAGGCTTAAAATCTACAAGGGAGGAGGAAGAGACAGAAGATGAGGGGTAGACATGTTTGTGTGGTGGATTAGTGACAGCGGAGTTATTGTAGGTTATATGCTATCCTGAAGAGATGAACTTTCAAGTTGCTTTTGAGACTTGTGAAAGTGGAGGAGTCTTTGATTTGTTGGGGTTATGAGTTCCAGAGTATGGGGGAAGCACGGGAGAAGTCTTTTGAGACGGTTGTGTGAGGAGCTGACAAGAGCAGAGCTAAGAAGGTCCTATGAGGAGCGGAGGTTGCGTGAGGGGAGATATCTGGAGATTAAGGCAGAGATGTATGGAGGGTAGAGGTTATGGAGAGCCTTGTAGGTCACAGCTAGTAACTTGAACTGCACTTGCTGGGCAATGGGTAGCAAGTGAAGGGATTGGCAGAGGGGAGCGGTAGAGGAATAGCAAGGAGTTAATGCCCAACATCCGTGATTCTGCTTTACTGCCTAAGAAGTTTAGATTAGACAGAAAAAAAAAATCAGATATGGGTCAGCCTTAAACGTTAGAATGAGGTTAAAGGCGTTTTCTCACTACAATAACTAGCTTTTAACATAAAAACTATTACCAAATACATTGTTGTTTTGAATTTGCGGTGCTCAGGAGATAAAGAAGAATTTGTCTCTTCTTAGAATGTGCAAATTTCTCAACCACCTCTCCGTGCTCTCTTTCATCTCTCATTGCTCCAAGCTGCAGTCAGTCAGTTCAACCATGGTGAGTCACTCCCTGCAGAGTCTGCTCTGTAGCAGCGTTTGTTTACCTAACTAAATTAAAGGTTTTTTTCTCTTTAGATCTCTGTAGCCTTGTACACTACACCTCATAAATCTCCAGCAGTCATATCCGTGTAATAGGAATAGCTAGGAAAAGCAGAGCCGATAAGCCAATTACTGCTATAGACCCACCCACAGCCTTATGGAAAAGTGTGAGTTTAAAGTTGTCTGTGGCTCTGTGAAACTGCGTGGTGAGAAACCCTTTCAAGCTGCAGTACCTGATCAGAGCCCATGGGCAGATCTCTCCAGATCTTTTTACCTCCTAAGGGCTTTTTCCTCCTAAGAACATTTAATATGTTCATTCTTCCGCCCAGTTTTCGGGCGGCAGAAGAACATGTCTATGTGAAGGAGGATTAGCGGAGAAAAGCCGCTCCCCTGCGGCCTTGTGCTCGGCCCGAAAACTGTGCCGTGGTAACGCGGCCTAACAGTGTCTTGAACATTATATAACTTTCACCAAATCACCTACAATGACTTTAATAACCACCATGAGACACACATTCAGCTTCATTACAACTAGGTTGATAACTTACCACCCAACAGCTGCTCAAACACACTGGTAAGAAATTAAATTAGAAAAAAAAAATTCAGGCATGGGTCACACTACAATGGGGCTGGATTGTATTTTTTCAGTCAGATCTTCATTTTTATATTTATTGGATCTTTGTGTCGAAAAGCACAGTTTCGGACTGGGCCACAGGAGAATAGGAGAAATCCCCAGTTGGACCCTTAGGGCATGTCCCCACGGCAAGGGTTTTCGGACGGTTTTTCAGCCGGTGTGCGGTTTTTCAGACCGCCTGAAAAACCGGCCGAAAATGAGCACAATTGTGCTCTATGGAAAACCCGTGCAGCAGTCCACACTGCACGGGTTTTCCGCTCGGTGGCAAAACATTGATTAAGCACCATCTTCTGTGCTTATCAATGAGAGGGGGAGGGCTTTTCTCCACTCATTGCGGAGAAAAGCCATAACCCCTTCTCCCCACCCCCTGCGGCCGTGGGGACAGGCGCGAAACAGGACAATTACCGGCCGGCAAACCGACCTGTGTTTGTCCTGTGCCGTGTGAACGTGCCCTTAGTGTAGCAGACCTAGAGATAAAATAGGTAAGAAACAAGAAGCTAAGTACAAGAGGCATGTCCAGTCATGTACAGTAGGTGTGACTCCACCAGTGGGGCCCAGGCACCCCAGGAAACCACTGGGAAAACACAGAATACATGACTGTTTTTACCATAAATTTTCATATAAGCATGCTCTCCTCCCTGATTCTTGTATCTATGTGGAATATATTTATCGCCATCTCCCTAGAGTACATAGTATATTGCTTTTAATGCTATTTCTCCTGCCTTCCTGGGAACTCTAATCTATCCTTGATGATGTTTGCCTCGTAAGCCCTTGATACCACTTTAAGCAACACCGACAGATGTCATGTTCATGAGAATGTCACATAAGATGTGATTCTCCGGGTGGCAGCTGAACAACCTCTCACATTTGCAGGATTTTTACTTTTCTTCGTTATTTTGACTGTCTCGGTTCTGGAATTAAGTTGTGACAAGCAGCCGAAGGCTCGAAGAGACAGATTTGGGTTGGTTCCCAAAAAATAAACAGGTCACTTTACTAGCTTGGACAAAATGGTTTAAACATCAGTTTCTTCATGGCCAGGAGGACTTGGCATGCTCAGCACAGGTAATTATGCCAGTGGCCTCGTGCAGAATAGCAAGCAGGCCTACATTGTATCAGAGAAGCAATACACCATACGCTGATTCAGTGATTCCTGCCCACTGACCAAGAAGTAATATGACCATATTAGACCTCCGAGGAATGTGCAGTAGTCATCTGGATTCTAGGCTAGTTTGAGACATTATTTTTGGACAGTGTTTAGAGCTAATACAATAGAGCAGGTCACTGATATTTGTGATTTATATGTAGAAATTATAACTTGGCTTGTCAGGAAAAATCTGCTTAGTAACTCATAGGGCATATCCTGATCCCGACACCATAAGGGTCCTAGACAAAATCATTGTTTTAGTTTTTCTCTATGTAGTGCCTGCCCTAATTTCGCTAGTTCAACCAACTATTATCTTACCAAATATTTAATCTGCCTATAAGGTTTGCTATTCTCAACATAAAGAAAACGTGATGAAACCATCTATCTGCATTAGTTTCTGTCTCTGAATACCACCTGTTTTAGGGTTTCTCTATTTATATACAGGTACCTTAGTATAAGTCATTAATCCATTACAGATCATTGGACTTGGATTAAACAAACTTTTTCCATAAGAAATAAAGGGAAAATAATCCATTCTTATAAGAATAGGATTTTTTAGAAGACTGCTTAATACTAAAATACAAATGCAGTGGGTGAAATATATACTGTATAGAATTGAAAACGTACCAAGTTTAGGTATCTCTTTTCTGTTTCTTTTCTTCTGTCAGGTCCCTGATTGGACCTGGTTGAGGATCACCAGGTCTGACCTTAACTAAAAATCTGTCCAAAGAACTTGGCCTCTACCACCTTCTGGATGTTTTGGAAATGTGACATTGGTCATTCAAGACAATGTTGTTGGGATGGTTCTTCTCTGTAAAGCTTTTGACATCCATCCATTTAGCAAGGATTTCCTTGACTAATGAAGTAGGGGCTTCCTCAGCCTCTTCCTCATTAGGTCCAGGCCACTCTCGAGTTGTATTCCAAACAAATAGTTGTATACCAAACATCATTTTCCACGTCCAAACAGGACTTATCTAAAGCGAACTTATAACAAGATTCTACTGCGTTTTTCATTACGGTGCATATGTTTTCTTTACTGTGTTTTATCTTAAGAGGGTTTTCCCATCTGACTGTTTCACAGAGTTTTGTGTTAGTGGGACATTAGTGATGATGGGGTTTAAACAGCAGGACAAAGGGCTACAGAGCCTTAAAGGGTTAAAAATTGTCAGTAAGAAAACCAAACAATCTTCTGTGTTGCTGATGAGACACAGCAGGGAGTGATGTCACCATGGAAACAACCTAGGAAACCTTCTGTAAACATGCAGGAGATGAGATCTGCTGTAACCCTGAAATGAAGCAATATCAGAACAGCAATGTATTTGTACCTTCTTTACTTTTGACTACATGTTTAAAGGTAATCAATTAGATGGAGATCCCTCCTTAGGCTTTAATATCGTTTTGGACTATACGTGGTAAAAGTTGAAGTTTCATGAGTGCTCTATAATATACTGTACATGGGTATCGCCTGGCAGGTTACTGAGCTAACTGTCTGCGCACTCTGACTCCCATAAACATATAGTTACATAGTTTGTACGGTAAAAAAAAAGCACATCCATCAAGTACAACCAAGGGTGAGAAAAGATGTGAATGAAGGGAGGGGGATAGGGAATTTTTAAGCCTTGTTTCCCCAACTGACAAAGACTTTGGAACCTGTAAGGCAAGAACCAATCTGCCCTAAGGGATTATTTCATTCCTGATCCCAAAGTTAGTATTAATATGTTTTATTTTTAAGTAGTTACCGTGTTTCCCCGAAAATAAGAAACCCCCGAAAGTAAGACATAGCAGAGATTTTGTTGAATTCCCTAATATAAGGAATTCCCCTCCCCCCTGAAAATAAGACATAGCGGAAATCATTGCTGCAGCTCCCCATACACAGGGCTGTCCCTAAAGGTGGGTAGAGAGAAAGGTGGAGGGGAGGGGGGCGGGTGTTCCCAAGCCCCTCTCACCCGAGAAACGGCCCTGGGACATATTGTCGTAGGAGAGTTTTGAAGGACCTATGCAGGGAGGTCATGTGATAGATGTCACCACATCTCCGAACAACCAAGGAGAGGGGACACAACGTATAAATGTATGAGAGAGGGATGAGGGGGGAGAACAGAGCAATGATACTGACACGCACACATCTCACAGGATGGCTGAGGGGGCAGGCTGGGACTTCTAGTTCTACAAGTCCCAGCATGTCACATTTGCCATCCTTTGAGATAAGTCACTGAGCTGCCATAAAATGTCCTTTGCATACATATATCCTATGGTTTGTGACTCTAAACTTTAAGATATATATATACACACACACACTAGTATAGCATGCTATAATTTATTTGTGGAAAAATAAGACATAGTGCATCTTTAGGAGCAACAGGGTATGTAAGCCTTTCTTGTAACCCTCAACTGTTCTTGCTGTGACCAGCTCCTCAGGCAGACTATTCCACAGAGTCATAGTTCTCATAGTGAAGAGGGCTTTGCTGTTCTGGAAATTGAATGCTTTTTTCTCCAGACAAAGGGAATGTTTCCTTGTCATTTGAGGGGTTTTACATGAAATAGCTTTTTGCCATACGTTTTGCAGGGGCCATTTATATACTTCTACAAATTAAAGGGGTGTTCCCACAAAGCAAAGTGTACTTCATAGGTCAACTCTTCATCTAGCTGCGAGCCGACTGTGAATGAGGAGGGCAGCACTTGCTGCTGTTCTCCTCATTTACTTCTATGGGAGATCTCGAATATAGCGGAGTATGAGCGCTTGCCTATATTCGGGAGCTCACCTAGAAGGGAATGAGGAGAACAGCCACAAGCGTCGACCTTCTCATTCACATGCACGGTAGGCTTGCAGTTAGCCAAGAGCCGACCTATACAGTACACCTGTGCAACACTTTTTGGTTTTTGGTACACTTAGGATTTTCCTATGTACCTTGGATTTTTTTTTAGTTGATAGTGTGCTACTGGCATTTGGAATGTGTACTAAATAGGATTTAGCATGGGACAAGTATTTCTGATGTGCTTCAGCAGGCATGTATCACTGCGGCTACTATTGGTGCCATCTACCTTGATCATTTGCATCTTGTATTTAACCAGGGCTGCTTTGCATGTCTACTTTTCTTGAAGCAAACTCTAACTGGATTCTTGTGTAAAAGTTTGCATTATATTTTTACGTGGCTAAATATCATAACTTAACCAGTGGTTCTGTTGCATTACATTTTAAGGTCCATATCTCAATACTACCCCCTTAGTAAGGTGTGCGCAGGGTACAATCTGCAGGTCTAAGTATATGTTTTCTCTACAGCTCTATGTCACCTTACATCTGCATACTTTAATTCAGGTGCTTCTGTGACCTTGGGGAGGGCTTTCTATCTTGCAGTCTGTTTTGTAACTTTTGGGAAAAAAAAGTTGAGTGTGCTGAAGAATACCATAAATTCCCATCGGCATATCGCCATGTTATGGATTCCTTTAATAAAAATAGTAAACCTTTTGTTTCCATTGGTTCTTAAATAAATATGTAATCCGAAGAATTTCAATTCATGCAGGGTAGGCTTGACTGATCTGGCTGCTTCATGTTATGGATAAGGGATATATACACACATTTCATAATACATTACATAATACTATATTTTTAATATAAATATATATAATATATATATATATATATATATATATATATATATATATATATACACATATATATACATATACACACACACACACTAGTGAAAATAAGTATTTGATACACTGGCAATTTTGCATGTCTTCTCACCTATAATGGAGAGGTCTGTAATTTTTATCGTAGTACTTTGATTGTCAGAGACAAAATCTAAAACAAATCCAGAAAATCACATTGCCTGATTTGTAAATAATGAGCTTGCATTTTATTGCATGAAATAAGTAATTGATTACCTACCAATAAGCAAAAATTCTGGCTCTCGTAGACCTGTTGATTTTTCTTTAAGTACCCCTCCTACTCTGCATCCATTACCTGTATAAAAGACACCTATCTACACAATCAATCACACTCCAACCTCTCCACTGTGGCCAGGACCAAATAGCTGTCTAAGGACCTGAATAGAGCTGGGACCATAGTCTCAAAGATTACTGTTAGTAAAACACTACACCGTCCTGGATTAAAATCGTGCAGGGCATGCAAGGTCCCTCTGCTCACACCAGCACATGTCCAGGCCGTTTGAAGTTAGCCAATGACCATATGGATGATCCAAAGGAGGCATGGAGAATGTCCTGTGGTTAGATGAGACCAAAATAGAAAATTATGGTATCAACTCCACTTGCCTTGTTTGGAGGAGGAAGAAGGATGAGTACAATAACAAGAACACTGTTTCAGTAGTGAAGCATGGAGGTGGAAACATCATATTTTGGAGGTGCTTTTCTTCAGAGGGGACAGGACGACTGCACCTTATTGAAAGGAGGATGGATAGTGCCATGTTTTGCATGATTTTGGACAACAGCCTCCTTCCCTTAGTAAGCATTGAAGATGGGTCGTGGTTGGGTCCTCCAGCATGACCCTCAGCTGAAACACATAGCCAGGGCAACTAAGGAGTGGCTCCGTAAGAAGCATTTCAAGGTCCTGGAGTGGCCTAGAGGGAGCTGAAACTCACTGTAGCCCAGCGACAGCCCCCAAACCTGAAAGATCTGAAGAAGATCTATATGGAGGAGTGGACCAAAATTCCTTCGGCAGTATGTTCAACCTTGGCCAACCTTGGAGGGCTTCTTAGAAGAAAAACAGCTCTGTGAGAACCAGGATTCTTGCTGGTTGGTAGGTGAGCAAAATCTTATTTCATGCAATAAAATGCAAATAAAATGCAAATTCATTATTTAAAAATCATACAATGGGATTTTTTTTAGATTCTGTCTCTCACATTTGAATTGTTTCTACAATAAAAATAACAGACCTCTCCATTGTTTGTAGGTGGGAAAACTTACAAAATCACCAGAGTATCAAATATTTATTTTCCCCACTTTATATATATATACACACACATACTACCAACCATTGCTTGATTATGATATATAAGCAGTGTGTAGTGTGGAACAAAAAAGTTAGTTTATAGTAACCATACTGTTATACTTTTTAAATGTACGTTTTGAGTTTTTAAACTTCTTTAGAGGACCTATGCTTTGTAGTAATATGAGATGAATCCCCTTTATTCCCAAGTCTATTCCCATCTACGGAATTATGTCACTGCTAATGTCTTCGTAAACATTAATATCAGTTAAACTGACTTCAATCAATGTGTTTTGTATATAATAAACATAATGTCAATGTTAAGTTAATACATATATGTGACAATCTCTGTGGTTTATGTATCTTTGTGTTTTGTTAATGATAAAAAATTATCCTCAAGTTGCATTTTAAGTACATTTCTTGTATACATAAGATTACAAATGTTCAGAATTTGAATTTGCAATTTACTTTTTGCCATAGTTAGGAGACAGTACTAAGTTTAGTAGCTGTTTTCTTTTGTAATATTAGATTTTATGTGGTGTTCACAATTGTTTATCATGCGCTTTACCACCAAAATTGCTCAACTTCCCCCTATCTCTATCACCTTCACCTCTGATTTATTTTGGCCTTACAACCATCAATTGTAAAATCTTATTTAAGGTATGTTTTCATTACTTTTTTTTTTGTATATTCATATGAACATTCTCGTTCTCTCATCTGTTGGTAAAGCAAAAAAAAAGGGTATTAATGGAAGGCAGACCCATGGCATTATACCATTGTACAGTCTGATGCCTGGTTTCACGAGTCATGTAATGAGATAATAAATAGATGTACACATGATGAGGACCATCAGTAACAGACTGCTTATGAACACTTCGCCACCACTGTGTATGTATAGTTATATATATATTGTGTGTGTGTGTGTGTATATATATATATATTTATGCACACTCATAATATATATAATTATATATATATATATATATATATATATATTATATATATATATATATATATATATATATATATATATATATATATATATATATATATAGTGTAGCGCAGAATGACTCCAGCTACACTTTCAGTCAGCACCCAAATGGAACGGGGAGAAGGTCTACCTCTATTGTGCCCTGTGCAATAGCAGATGGATAGTTATGTATAAAGTTTGCAGTCCTTGTCTTGGGACAAGAATTCTGCCTTAATGTGGATTTATTTTGTATTCTAGTCACATTATACACTAGTAGGTACTCCATTCCAGGATGGTAACTGTAATAGAAATGCATCCATTTAAAGGCAAAATAATTCTCCCAGGACAAGGACTGCAATCTATATACAGTATCTCACAGAAGTGAGTACACCCCTCACATTTTTGTTAATATTGTATTATTTCGTTCCATGGGACAAAACTGAAGATATGATACTTCGATACAATAAAGTAGTAAAGTAGTCAGAGTACAGCTTGTATAACAGGGTAAATTTGATATGCTCTCAAAATAACTCAACACACAGCCATCAATGTCTAAACTACTGGCAGAAAGAGTGAGTATACACCTGAGTAAAAATTGACAAATTGTGCTCAAAATGTAAATATGTTGTGTGGCCATCATTATTATCCATCACTGCCTTAACTCTATTATGCGTAAAGTTCAATAGACTTTCACACCTTGCTACTGGAATCCTCTTTCACTCCTCCATGACAACATCACAGAGTTGGTGGATCTTCGAGACCTTGTGCTCTTCCACTTTCCGTTTGAGGATGCCCCCCACATGCTAAATAGGGTTTAAGTATGGAGACATGCTTCGCCAGTCAAGCACATTTACCCCTATTTTCTTTAGCAAGGCAGTGGTCCTCTTGGGGTCTTGTTTGGGGTCATTACCATGTTAGGATACTGCCCTGCAGCCTAGTTTCGGAAGGATCATGCTTTGCTTCAGTATGTTTCAGTACATGTTGGCATTTATGGTTCCCTCAATGAACAGTAGCTCCCTACAGCCAGCAGCACTCGCGACACTCCCACCAACATGCTTGACTATAGGCAAAGACACACTTGTCTTTGTACTCCTCACTTGGTTGTCGTCACACATACTCGACACCATCTGAACCAAATAAGTTTATTTTGTTCTCATCAGAGCACAGGAGATGGTTCCGGTGATCCATGTCCTTAATCTGTTTGTCTTTAGCAAACTGTTTTCGGGCTTTCTTGTGCATCATCTTTAGAAGAGGCTTCCTTCTGGGACGACAGCCATGCAGATCAATTTGATGCAGTGTGTGGTGCATGGTCTGAGCACTGACTGGCTGAACCTCCCACCCCTATGAGAGCACTCATACATCTATTTTGAAAAGACAGTCTCTGGATATGATACTAAGCACGTGTACTCAACATCTTTGGCCAATCATGGCAAGGCCTGTTCTGAGTGGAACCTGTCTTGTTAAACCACCGTATGGTCTGGGCCAGCGTGTTGCAGCTCTGTTTCAGAGTATTGGCAATCTTCTTATAGCCTAGGCCATCTTTATGTAGACTATTAACTCTTTTTTTCAGATCCTCAGGCAATTCTTTGCCATGAGGTGCCATGCTGAACTTCCAGTGACCAGTATGAAAGGGAGTGAGAGTAATAAAACGAAATTTAATACACTTACACACTATTCACACCTGAGACCTTGTAACACTAACGAGTCACCTGACACCATGGTGAGAAAATGGCAAATTGGGCACTTTGTCCATTTTCACTTGGGTGTACTAACTTTTGGTGCCAGCAGTTTAAACATTGATGACTGTGTTGACTTATTTTGAGGCCACACCAAATTTCACTGTTATACAAGCTGTACACTGACTACTTTACATTGTATCTAAGTATCATATCTTCAGTGTTGTCCCATGAAAAGATACAATACAGTGTTTACAAAAATGTGCTCAGTTTTGTGAGATACTGTGCATAAAAATCCATGCACTACACTATTGAGTACAAGGCACAGTGGAGGGACTCTGTTCCCCCTTTCCCTTCCATGTGATTATAGCAGGAGCCGCTTTCCACTACACTGGTGAGTGCAGGCCACGGTGTCCTCTAAAGTATAAACAGGTGTTAAGTTCTCTTCTGTTGACCCACATATGTATACTACTCACAAAAAGTTAGGGATATTTGGCTTTTTTCAGGATGAACTTAAAATTTCTGGAAACTTTAGAATGCACATATCCAACTGTTGAATGTTTTAGTACTCTGTGCACAACTTGCTGATCTCTAACAAGGAGCTGCATGGCTAATTCACAAAAGGTGCTTGATCCCTGAGTTACCCAATAAATTTAGGGGATCAATCTGAATTGGGATATAAACAGTCCTCCTCCTCATGCTGTTCACATTGTGACATCATGAGACCAAGACGACTTACAATTGATCAACAGTACCTCACCATTACAAGGCTTCAAGCAAGATGCTCTCAGATGGAAGTGGCCACATAGCTTAGAGTGTCACAGAGTGTCATCAGCAGGTTGCAACAGAGATACAGAAGAGTTGCAGAAAGACAGAGAAGTGGACATCCTTTGCCTACATCACACACTGATGACTGCTTTGTTGTTAATAACGCCCTGAAGAACCACATGATGAATGTCACACAACTCCAAGCAAGTTAAGGGAGGTGAGAAACAACCATGTGTCACATCAGACCCTTCGTAATCATTTACATCAGCGTGGTCTGCGTGCTAAACGGTTGGCAGTGGTACCTGACCATAGTGCTTGACTTGGCGTCTCCAGCATCGTTGGCAGCCATCATTTCTGCTCAGAGTGAATCGACTTTAATCATGGAACAGCACTGAGGACCACTTGTCCCACGTCCAGCGTAGATGTTCCCTGGCCCATGCAAGACGATGATGCCTGTGCCTGGTGGTGTGGTCAGCTCGTCTAGCACGCAGACCACGCTGATGTAAATGCTTACGAATTGTCTGAAGTGGCACTTGGTTGACTCTCACCTCCCTTGAATGTGCCTGGAGTTGCTTGTCATTCATCATCCGGTTCTGCAAGGCATTGTTTGCAATTAAGCGGTCATCAGTGTGTGATTTAGCCTCAGGATGTCTACTTGTTTGCCTTTCTGTGACTTTGCCTTTCAAGAAATGTTATATTCATCCTAAAATTTCAACCAAAAGACAATTATCCCTAACTTTTTATGAGTTGCGTAAATGACTAATGCCTTTGCATATCATGTAGTCATCCAAAGCATTTTTTAGGTTACAAACAGACACAGGAAGAGCCTTGGCTTTTATACATTTCATTTATATATAAATGTGTATGTGTGTAAAATATATAGCACAAAGTATTAGTGAATCTGAAAATAAAGAGAAAAAATACATATATAGTGAAGATATTACAAAGATTTTACATTTGCTGATCAATTTTCATCCCTATGAACATACTGGCATCTCCAAGTTCCCTCTATGGAGTGCAGAGTTTTGCTGGTGTTTTGTGTGTACTGCAGTGTTAGTATAAGGTAAGACACCAGGTCTACTTTGTATAGGAAGAATATTCTCCTTTTTTATTATAGAACACCCTTAACATTATCCTATTTTAAATTATTTTTTTTAACTTTATTTTTAGGACCTACAGTTAGACTACGGCCAAGGACCTCAAAGTGGCTATTTCCTTGGGGGAAATAAGTGAGTTAAATCAAATGTTACCGTGAGTTGCGAAATGTGGGATGCCATATAACCTGCGCTTTCTCAGTAGTTTTATCTGCCTGATGTTACATGGATAAAAATGATCATTTTTAACAGCATTAAAAAGTATTCTTTCTGCAAAACGACATAAGTATCTATTAAGTTTTTCAGTAATTAGCCACAATTTAATGGACAGTTACACCATGAGAGCTAAGGTGCTGTTCCTGTGCCATCCAGCAGCTGCTGGATGTAATACACACCGTTGTAGTGGCTAGGATCAAAGGTAACTCTGATCCAGGCTTTTTAACCCCTTATATAACACAGTCAAAAGCAAACGCAGCATTTATGTAGTTAGAGGAAGGAAGACTGCTGCCCCTATCATCCAGTTGGCACCATATCCACAGGAAATTACTGGGCATAAAAAGGTCTCTGTGAATGAAGGCAATGCATAAAAGATTGCTTGGCAGCAAGATGCTGAGGAGCAGTAATAGACTGCAATATAAAATGAGTATTGCAGTGTATTATTTGAGAGATAAGAAGACTGCACAGCAAAGATCATTGTTGAAAAAAATAAAGTTTATTTAAAGATCACTGTGAAAAAAACCTAAAAACACTGGGGAGGTTGTTTGGATTTTTGGATTAAACCCTCCCTCCCTACACCCACTCCACCCCAAAATATAGGTAATCAATTATGTGTACCCTAAAATAATGGTAATTAAAAATGTAACTCATTCAGAGAGTTCATGATGCTATGTTGATAGATATATCAAAAAAAGCTATAGATTTCTAAATGTTAATCAATGGAATAATCAGTACCAAGAAATGGTACCATTCAAAAACATAATTTGTCTAAGAGAAAAGCCCTTATAACTTCAAGTTCATGTTGTTGGAAAAATAAAGCTATGATTCTCGGAAAACCAAAAAATACCTGTTCTGTCTTAAAGGCCACAGTAGACCATATCCTTGAGGGGTTAGTGTAACTTATCTATATAAATATTAATGCTGATTTTTCATTCTCCTCGAAAATAACTGGCTAACTTTGTCATGTTAATGTTGCTTACTGTGAGCTGACGCACAAAGGCATGACCTCTACTTAGACAGCAAAAAGTGCAAAAGTTTTAGCCAAGTGTGGAACAAATGCTGCAAAAATGAGTGTCAAACAGGTGCCTGCCATCAGGCATCCGATTAGCTCCACATTTATTCTACAGCAGCACAATCCCAAAAATACAGCCCTTGTTATTAAGGATTTATCTTCATCATAAACAATTAGTCTTGAAAGAGATGAAATGGTCCCTACAGAGCCCTGATCACAGCATCATTGATGTGATTACATGATGAGACAGATTTGAGCAAACCTCCATCCCCTTAAGATCTGTGGTTGCTTCTCCAAGATGTGTGGAACAACCTCCCTGCCAAGTTTCTTCAGAAACTATGTGCAAGTGTACCTAGAAGCACTGATCTTGTTTTGAAGTCAGAGTGGTCGCACCAAATATTAATTTGATGTTCTCTTTTTTTTTTTTTTCATTCACTTTGTGTTTTATTAATTGATAAAATATTAACACTTTTATTTATTTTTTAAGCATTTTCCAGATCCATTTTTTATCAATAATTATAAAGGCTGGGTTCACATGGCTTATAGCTGGTGTATAGCAGCGCGTACCGTGTGGGCCGCTATACACTGAGTGTTTTAGAAGTATGCGCTGGCCAGTGCGTACTTCTAAAGCAGTATGTGGCACATTTATCAATAGTGTCTAACTGTAAGGCGAAGTTCACCCGGCGTATTGCCGGCGTAATTGCGGGGACGGATTTCGCCCACATTTACGCCGGCTGCCGTGGGGCGGGGTGGGGGGGCCAGATGCTCGCCTGCCCGATAGACATCCATTATCCACGGCGCGTATCCCGTTGGGATAATGTGCTTGTCACTTTCTCCCCGTTTGGCATATTCGACGAGCGGGGAGAGGAGACGGAATCCATAGTTCTCTATGAGAACTGTGGGTTACCGTAATGCCTAGGACGTATTGGAGCGCAATACGGCGCACAATACGGCTGAAATCCGTCCCGAAATAAGCCGTGTGAACGAGGCCTTAGACAGCTTTAAGTTAGTCTAGACAGTCTTACCATGCGCCACATTTATGATATTGTTGATAAATCTGGTGCAAGTTAGAACTGTCTAATCTAAGTTTGTACCACATATAAGTTCAGTTTTACGCCACAAACTTCTGACGCATTTTCTGTCACATTTAAGCCATGTCCTTTTTCCGTGACCATGCCCCCTTTGTTGGACGAGGCACAGAAGGGACTGAAACTGTCTATAACACATAGTAGATGTGGCGTAAAGCTTGTAAGACATTATTTTTTATGCAAATTGTGCCAGAATTCTGGCGCAACTGCCTTGATAAAAATGCCCCTTTGTGCTTTAGAAGTAACATCCTGGGGAATACGCTTTAAAATCATAGCACTCAATGAATGCTGTGACTTTACCATAATTACAGGCCATGCTTCGGTTGTATTACAGCGTAATTACACCCCAAAGTATGGCCCACAATTATGTAATGTGAACATACACTAAGGACTCTGTGATAAATACAGGTAGCTAGTGTGCCTAGAAGTTATCTACATATCACAAGGCATTATGGGAAAGGAGCTGAGAAGCTCAAGCGCCCTCAGTTGGATGTAACAAATCCTCAATTTGTTTTTGACCCACTGGGTCTTTGGAAAGCAAAAAGGGATATTTAGCCAAGCCAGCATCAACCATCTGTTTTACAGCCTTTTTCGGGGTGTTTGCCCCCTGTCATTTACAGAGCAGAGCGATTTCTAGCTTGGCTGAGTGGGAGGCAATGAGGGCTCAGAAAGGGAAGATCTCTCCTTAGGGAGAGCACCTATATAGGCGTGTGGAGATTCAAAATTGCCTTTTGCAGTCCACGATGCATCTGCATATCACAAGGCATTTGTGAAGGCATTCTGTTTTAGAAGTCATCTGCTGATGGATATTTTTTGGTTTGTTTTCCGTTGATGTCTGTGGAACTTTTTATTGTCTTGCTACTAAAAAATGAATATGGTAACTTGTCCACTAGACTAATAGAGCATAGATATGATAGACATACTCTAATTCTGTAGTGATGACTGTTAACATGTAATGCCTAAAGATATAAGATCTTTGGGGGACATCCTTTGTTGTGGGATGTGTCCATAGTGGCTATTCCTGCCCATATAGATCCGTTGTCGAAACAGTGTCCTTTTTCTTTTCTGTCCCTGGATAAATCGTAGCAGCCATATGATTGTCCAAATCAGGAGACATTTAATGTAAGTTCTGCAATATAAACTATGAATTATGAAGCCCATAAATTATCATCATCTGCATAAGGCCAATGGAGAGGTTCATTTCCTGCTGCTATTGTTATTTGCTTTAATATGCCCACAAATACATGTGCTCTCGTAAAGCTTGAAATGACTTGCACTTCCATCATCTCTAACACAAAAATAGTGGGAATTAAGATTAGGCTTCAGCATATTCCGTTTAAGCTTGTTCCTGCCAACAGATCCAGCATATCTATTCAGCCATAAAATGACTACATTGTTCAGTGCTGCATGTTTGTCTGCTCATGTTCCAATACAAAGCACATCATTGCTCTCACCGTGCCCAAAGAAAGCCTTTCATTATCTGTCTTGACAAGCAATAATAACAAGTGGGTTATTGTAACTGTAAGCTTTCCTCATAAAACAATAGATTAATGGAAAAGCTGGCAACATGAGAATTTATTTCCAAAGTAATGATAATGTGCCGAATAGAATTCATGAAATATACGGAACGGTAACAATTTCCTTTCATCATAAGAAAAATCAGCTGTATATCAGTCTGAGAAATCTAGAGCTCTTAGTCCATGGGAGGTGAGCAGTGAGTCACGCCAAGCTTTTGTATTGCAGCCGCACAAGGCAAATTCTCCTTGAGAAAGGATAGGCAAAGGATATAGGGACTGTTGTTTTTCTTCAATCATTTTGCCTACCTTGTTTTAGTTTATTTTGACTCATTTCATGATCACGCTGAGGCGCAGCTAAAAATAAGGTAGAAATTCCATAGATAAAAGACACTTGTGCTCCATGCTGACAAAATTGGGAAATTGATTTGGATTGGAAATTGGGTTTTTGCAGATGCCAATTATTCCAAGTAATGCGAAAGTATTGTTACAGTATATGTTTAGGTGACATTAGATGCGGAATAGTATTTTTACTTTTAGGATTTTCTTGATTTATTGCTTTGTGTGTAAGTTTTGTGTTCTGTATTACATTAAAATATTTAAACTGCTGTGAAAAAACTATAAGCCATTTCAGCCTTAGAAGATTTAATGTATATGTTGATGTATAAGAATGTCCAGCATTAGTAAAACTGGTCTGCTATTTCCCAACCCCCCTAAAAATTGTGCCTCTCTTGTCTATGCCCTGTCAATTAAATGTGTAGAAGCTGCAGTACCAGACACCGTGGACAATTCCTTTCTTCTTAACCCAAACAGGCCTTTTTTAGTGTTAGTACTTTTTTTGTTAAAAAGACTTGATTTGGAACAATAATGGCACTTCCTAGTTTCTGCTCATGTTTTGCTCCAGTAGGTGGAGCAGCAGTTAGGAGTATCTACCTCTTTGCATATGTGCACCTAAAAGGTAATATGTCATCAAAAGATGAACTTTTGTTTGACTTATGGAAAAAAAAAACATAACTAGTGGTCTTAAAAATGTGTTTAACATAAAAACATATCATCATTATAAATATTTTTTTAAAAATCCTGAAATCCTGCAATTTTCACTGTGGCCACTAGGCCTAAGAATAGTCTGACACTTAGGCCGTGTTCACACGGCTTATTCCCGACGGATTTGTGAGCCGTATTGAGCTCACAAATCCGCCGTGAATTAAGGGGCGGGACTGGGGGGGGGCCGGAGCGCGGCGGGGCGCCGCCCCCGGCCATAGACAATGCATTGTGTACGGCGCGTCCGCGCTTTAAATAATGTGCTGTCACTTTCTCCCCCCGCGGCGGATTCGCCGAGCGGGGAGGAGCGACGGAATCCAATGTTCTCTATGAGAGCAGTGGATTACCGTAATGACAGGGACGGATTGGCGCCGTACTGCAGCGCAAATCCGGCGCGGAGTACGGCGCCAATCCGTGCCCAAATAAGCCGTGTGAACGAGGCCTAACTGTTCTGTAGAGAAATCTTTTCAGCAGTCTCCTCATCAGCACAGGCAGGGTTACACCGAAAGATGACACTGATGTGTATAGATAATGTGGGATCCACCATTCATGATAGGAGATAATCACGTCTCCCACTTCTCCTTACATAGTGACTTCTTCCCAGGTCACACAGCATGTCTAGAAAACTCTCCTATGGAAGTTAATTGATCATCTCCTGTTCTCAGAATCCTATGCCCATGAAGCTGCTGTAAAATATCTCTCCAAATGCTGTTAAGAACAGCTCAGGCAAGATGGCTGCCCTCACAATCATATACGGAAAACAGAAAGTCTTCAATTAGAAAATTAATTGATTTGTGACCTTGGAAGAAGACAGTGTGCAGGGAGGATGAGAGGGTGGACGGTGACTATCACCTATTGTGAATGGTGGTTCCTGTGTTATCTATACACATTGGTGTTCCCTTTCAGTGTAATCCTAACTGTACAGATAATGAGGAGAATGCTGAATAGTTTTCTCTACAGAACGGGAAGTGTCAGACTATGTTATTAAGCCTGGTGGCCAAAGTGAAAACTGCAGGATTTGAGAAATTTTAAAAAATATTAACAGTGATCTAGAAAATGTAAAAAAAAAAAAAACTTAAAAAAAAGTATTCAGCATTAGGTTGCTACTAAACAGTAAGAGTAGTTTAGGTGCTTAAAAGGAGCCTGTCCACAGCTCATAGTTTGCCTCCTGATAAAGTTCCAATACCTCAAAGAAATCCACAGCTCCACAAATGAGGAAGGAATAATTAAATGCTGCAAATACAAAAAAAAAAAAAAAGTTCCCTCTTAATGACACAAAGAAATAAATTAATTTGGCAACGTATTCATGATAAAGTCCATTTTTGTTACACCATAAAAATGCTTATATGTTTATGTAATTTTGTTACAATTTCGTCACCGTTGTGGCGTTGTACCACCTATTATAAAATAGCATCAGACCACTCTAAAATCATTTAAATTGTAATATTAATCACATGATACATAAGTAAAAATAACATGGCACCAGAGGACAAGACACACTTGCCTTGTCAAATAAATGGCATGTTAATTCCCAATAGTGAAAGGTCTAGGCAGATAACGCAAAAGAATAATGCAAATATAACATCAAGTGCATACAAATGCAAACTAGTAAACTGCCCGTCCTTGACCTTTTCTTAGTCTTTGCTACTAAAAGAGGAAATACAGTGGTCTAGGCTTACAAACCTATAATAAAATGCAGCTGATCCCATTGCTAGAGGTAATACCATTATTGTGATATTAATGCACACAGCTCTTCAGAATTCTGAACCCCAATGCACATTTCGCTTGCACTTGTTATTGCCTTTTTTGGGGGGTACAGCTTTCGACCACTAGATGTGAATGTGTCCTAAAAGGTTTGATGTCGTGGCTGACTTAGGGCATGTCTACACTGCGTTTTTGGACGAGGTTTTCGGAGCGTTTCCTCGCCCAAAACCTTGTCTAAAATGCTTCCAAAACGCCCCCAGTTCATTTAATTTTTAATTGATTCTTATGTAAAACTTTGTTGTAGTTCACACACGACGAAGTTTTTAAACGCTTCTTTGGAAGCAATGAAAAAGAAGTGTCATGTCAATTCTTGAAGCGCTTTGTAGGCGCGGTTTTCGGCACGGTGTTCGCCACGGTGTTTGTCCTGGCTATTCAGTTGTATGGGTGAAATGCTGGTCCAAAAACTGATCAAAATCTGATCAAAGCCTCGTCGAAAACCTCGTCTGAAGAAGCGTGTTCCAGGCGAGGTTTTGATGTGGTTTGGACGAGCTTTTGGGCGAGGAAACGCTCCGAAAACCCTGTCCAAAACCTCGTCCAAAAATGCCATGTGATCATGCCCTTAGATTTTTATTGATTTTTATTGCCCTGTAAAAAGGTTATTATTATTGGCAGTGTTGTAAATGTTGTAATTTTGCTTTGAAGGAGTCTTCTGAAATCCGTTGAAGAGGAGCTGCACCAACGGTAATTAATGTTCCTTCTTGGTCACCAAGTCCCGTCTGCTCTAACTGTGTGTATTTCTGTCCAAACGTTTCCCTGTCTGAGTGTGTATTGTGCAGATGTATCAGAGCTTTACTTGGTGTGTCCTGCATCTGTGCTCCACCGTACAAACAAAGCATAGACAGAAATACCAACAAACTCTATACTCTGAAGTATAATAAAACATGAAGCCCTTAGGTAGTGCATGCCAAAGTCCTTTGTAGTAGCTGTAGCCTAGCTTTATCAGTGAAGACCTCTCAGCCATCGTACCTTGTTCATCTCCCTAGGGGACATGTGGCACATTTAGAAGATGATGATGATGGGGATGATGATGAATCTAAACAGTAAGTTCTTTTCAAATCTCGGCTTATTGGGTCTCTGCTTTAGATGCATCTTAAGATCAGGACTCAGTCTGGCTTTACACACACAGCAATCGACACAACCCGACCAATCTTAGTTGTGTTTTTTTTCTTCTTCATATAGCGACTTTGTTGCCTTTCTTAGTCTTTGCTACTAACAGAGGAACTACATTGATCTAGGCTTACAAACCTACGATAAAATAGGCAGCTGATCCCAGATCTCTAGTATTACTAGAGGTAATACCATCATGGGAACACTCAGCTGTGGTTATGATGCGCCCAGTTCTTTGTAACTTTTTCTGTCTTGAACGTAGGTGGTGTGTTCTGTGACTTCTGTAGCCGTGTCACATTCCCTCATGCTATACGTTCTACTGTCTCCTGACGATCTTGTTCCAGCTTGGTCTGTGCTATCTGGCTTTTTATGTGCTATTCTCCAAATGTTTTCCAACAACCATGACTGCTGGCATTTAACTAACATACCTTCTTTTATTTATTTTTTAATAAAAGTATTGAGATGGCTGTTCAGCCCTCGCACTGCAGAAAAAGGATGGACTCTTCTGTAGAAAATTATAGCAGTAACAGACAGGGAAGATCCAGACAGAAATATAACGTGGCAGGGCAGAAATGACTGCAGGCCTCCCATGTTTCCACCTCCTATAAATAATTTCCCAATATAGCCATTTACAGCAATTATGAAGGAATTAAATGTTCATTATATAAGTAAAGGTTTTATATCTGGTTTATATAAACTATAAAGAAGTATATAAATATATTATATACATATATAATCTATGATACACTTCTTTACATTTTTGTTCTTAATGAGATTATCCGTGAATGGGTCTGCATTTGCACTATGTAGGTCCAGTGTCGGACTGAAATTACTTGTGACCATTAGAGGAAAGTATTCCGAGGGTCCTCCCTATGTACGAGAGTTGTGTATGTCTACTTTTTACGTACTTTTTGTAATTCTACATTAATGCAATTATTGCATATTCAGGGTGTAATAGGATATCTAATGCTTGGTTTAAGGCAGGGTTCACACGGTGTAATTGTGGGGACGTATTTCGCCCGCAATTACGGCGTATGCACAGGAGCGGAGGCAGGGGGGGCCGGCAGCCCGCCGGCCCCTAGACATTCATTATTCACAGCACGTATTTGCCGCTAGTAATCGACATGTCACTTCTCTCCCCGCTCGCCGAATTGTCCGAGCAGGGAGAGGAGACGTAATCCATAGTTCTTTATGAGAACTGTGGATTACCGTAATGACTGGGACATATCTCACCCCGTATTGAGCGCAGTATGGTGCGAAATACGGGGCGAGATGCGTCCCAGTTTAAGCCATGTGAACATAGCCTAAAAGTCATCTCCAAATGAAGTTTGGCCCACTAGAGGATCCTATGGTAATTATGATGGCTTCTCCAACCCTAACTAGATTTCACTGAATTTGTCTCCATAGGAACATGTTGTCCTGTCCCTAAAGCCCTTCACTGCGTAACTGGGGCCTAATTTATATAAGGGACCGTTAAGGGCTGACAGCTCTGGACCAGCGCATAGAGTGAATATTGATTTGAGCTAAAGATTTCAGCTATTACACTCCTCAAAATTGAAATTACACCAAGAGGGAAACCATAAAACGGAACAAAAAAAAATCACAGGATTAATAGGCGTGTTAATGATATACAAATGATAAAAATGGAAACAAAATATTCAATCTCGTATTTAGTATTAAGCTATACTATACCACACACACAAATAAACATACACAGGCTTGGTTCATATTGCGGTTCAGGTCCTTTCGGGACCTTCTCTACGGAAAAAGGTATCCCAATGGATTCTGCGACACATCCATAGAGAATAAGGGTATGTTCACACGGTTGAATGCCCCGGCATGTAGCATGCCGCTATACGCCTGCTGTTTTAGAAGTACGCGTTGGACAGTACGTACTTCTAAAGCGCTCTGAATGGACTCCAACCACTGCAGCCCTACCTGGCGCGTGAGCGCCGGAAAGTAGTGACATGTGCGCGACAGGGGATACTCTGGTAAATCATAGCACTCATCGATTGCTATGATTTAACTGTATTTGTGGAGCTGAAGTACATCCTGCAAATACGCCATGTGAACATACCCTAACACTGCAAACGTAGTCACATCCAAAAGGGACTACATAGTCCAACAGTGACTATGTTTGTACTGTTATTCCCTGGATCTGTCGGGATGCCTTTCTCAGGAATCCCAACACATACACGCAGGGCCGTTCCTAGGCTAAATTGCACTCAGGGCGATGTGAAGAAATTTCGCTCCCCGCCCCATAACATAATGCGACACATTGCATCACCATCAACCAAAATATACAAAAAGCTTTAACACAATGTGCTACGTATAAAACTACTAAAAGTCCAACAGTTACCAAATAACACTGCTACACCAACCATAATCCCAAGACCACTAAGACCACATATCACATGCACACGGTGACCGAATAATAAAACCACACCATGACCACATATCACCAGCACATAGTGACCGAATAATACAAACTGACCATTAAGGAGTATAAACCATTATACTACAACCAGTATTACCAGCATACAGTGACCATCCAGTTTTGGATACCCTCTGTAAACAGGCTATGCAGAAATATAAGTGATTACATTAAAGTTATATCTAGTGACTCACAGGAGACGCCTCTGAAGAGTTGGTCTCTTTCTCCTCTTCTTCTTCTCCATCTGTCCAGGCCGCCATGACGACTACTCCCGACGCTTCACTGTAAAATTTACAAAACAAACATCTTAGACTCCTCACTTTATCAGCAGTTCTCTACCAATTGCTATCTCTATACAAACTCCCCATCTATAGCATCTCATATGGTAGCCAGGTAGTAGCCCCTTATAGCCTTGTAGTAGCCCCCTATAGCCAGGTAGTAGCCCCCCTTGTAGCCAGGTGATGCCCCCCCTTGTAGCCAGTAGATGCCCCCCCTTGTAGCCAGGTGATGCCCCCCTTGTAGCCAGGTGATGCCCCCCTTGTAGCCAGTAGATGCCCCCCTTGTAGCCAGTAGATGCCCCCCTTGTAGCCAGTAGATGCCCCCCTTGTAGCCAGTAGATGCCCCCCTTGTAGCCAGTAGATACCCCTGTAGCCAGTAGATGCCCCCCTTGTAGCCAGTAGATGCCCCCCTGTAGCCAATAGATGCCCCCCTGTAGCCAGTAGATACCCCTGTAGCCAGTAGATGCCCCTGTAGCTAATTATAAAATAAAAAAAAGTACTCACCTCGGTCCACGCGTGACGGTCCGGAGCTGCTGAGCGGTGTAAGCGGCGTGACGTCACCACGCCGCTTACGCTGTCACGCAGCTCCCATGGATCTACTCGGCCGGCAGAGCTGCCGACCGAGGAGACCCAGCATCGCAGGGGGCGCGGTGAAAGCCGTGCGCCCCCTGCGACGCTGATACATACAGGGGAGAAGGCAGGACGGTAACGATCCGTCCTGCCTCCTCCCTGTACCAGCAGGCTGCTGACTCTGCCCGACTGTTATAAAACAGCCGCGCAGAAACAGAGGCTATCCTCCAGGTGGGTGAGGCAGTCGGCAGTAGCGCACCCCTCAGGTGAGCAGATCCTCTGCGCCCCGGTCACGCCCACCCCTAGGAACGGCCCTGCATACACGTAGCGGAGGTCCTTGAGGGATCCAAGCTGCAGTGTGAACCCAGCCTTGGGCGCCTTGGCATGCTATTAATGAGGTTGTCTAAGAAATTTTATGCCTCACTGAATTCACTGGAACACACAGATCATCAAGATTGGGTGCTGCCAGCTCCATTTGCAATTGCCGACTAATGATGTCCCAGATGTGCTCAATGGTAAACAAGTCGGAAAGTGCTGCAGGGCATTGTAGTACATTAAGGTGCCACAGGTTGTTCTGTTGAAGAACCGCTCCTGGGACACTTTGAAGAAATGACTGAATGTACCATCAGTTCCAGGAACAAATCAACAGAACTTTGAACTGTTAGTGTATTTGGAATGAAGACTAGAGGGTTCTGGCCACCCCACACCATAATCCCTGGAGTAAGACCAGTATGATGTTCCTCTGTGTAGGCATCTTTATGGTGCTACCCATGTGGTCTTCAGGACCATCTTTGGCTATCACTGCATCTGAGACAATAGTGGGACTCTTTGCTGAAGAGGATAGACCTCCATCCCAGCTTCCATTGCCAGGCACCTTAGAGAGCAGTGGCATGAAGTCAGTGGAACAAATGAAGCTGGAGGTCTGGCTCGTAACCCAGTGTCATGCAAATGTGTTCTGATGCTTTGTCTAGACGCTGTTTGCCGCCATAGGCCTGGGATGGGCCTCATTCTTCCAGGCAGATGATCTGTCCATGCAGAGGTTTACCTCCCCTCGCTTTTTGTTGTTGCTCCAGTTCTACCTGGCTCTCTAAACCACTGGAACAAGCAACGTTGAACAGTGCAGACATCTCAACCAAGTCGTATAGCTTTCTGCCAGAGTGATAAACCAAGGTCTAGGTCTCCTAGTTCAAGGATTCTGTCTTGCTTATGGTTGTTTTTTTGTTACAAGTTGCAAAAAAACAACAAAGCAGGGCAGAAAATTTACTATTGAAGTCTATGTAAACTGCCAGGCGTTTTTTAGATGGTTCTGTTGAAAAACTGTTCGGGTGCTTTAGCAAGCTATATGAATTTTATAAACTAAACATTGCCCAAAAAACATTCCAGAAAACATGGCAAAAAAATGAAAAACACCCAAAAAATTAATCGGAAACACTACTGATTGAACAGTTTTAAGTTTTGGTTTCGAGAGTTTTTTTGTCCTATGCTATGTAGACGTAGCTTAAGAGTGTTTGCTTTCAATGATATGCCCTCCACTTGCCCCTTCCCCTCCCTCCACACAAACACACACAAATGCCACAGATTGGCACTTAGTGCTTGAAAACAGGAACTTTTTCAGATCTTAGTGACACCTGCTACTTCCTTGAATTGTACAACCTTACGGTTGTCCTTCTTGATGCTGCAGTTTCAATGTTGAGGAGTATAAATGTCCAATACAGACTGGAAGAATCAATGACAATATTTACTTCGTTTATAAGAACTGCTGACCTTATAGCCATCACTCCTAGCTATTTCCTCAAATCTGTCCTTACTGATCAGGTGTGAATAGGTGTCACTTCCTACCTTTTTGCAGGTTCCTTTCAGGCTCCTACAATATCATGTCAGTCATAACTATGCACAGAAAGTACGGAAATCTATTGAAAGCAGCTTTGCTTCTA
Organism: Phyllomedusa bahiana; assembly: GCA_025379985.1. Lineage (NCBI taxonomy): Eukaryota > Metazoa > Chordata > Amphibia > Anura > Hylidae > Phyllomedusa > Phyllomedusa bahiana. Next base: position 104,159 of record JAODAL010001015.1, on the reverse strand, counting down.
GTAACATATTCAAGGATCCAGAGAATTGTTTTCTTCAGTCCAGGTTGAGATTAATAGAGCTTGTCTTCTCTGAAAGAAAAAGAAGGAACAAATTGGGAGCACACTTTGCCCTGGAGTAATTTCTTAAGGGCACATAGATCTTAAATGTCACATTTCCTACCAAAGCATTACACAGTGTCCTTTCCCTACCAAGGTAGAAATATATAGGTTATTCTCATAGGACACATTGATCTCCAAAGGAATCTTAGAACTTAGAAGAGGCAAGATAATATATTCATTTTCATTTATTTTCTAATTTATTTGTGACAATTCCTGTATATGAAAGCGTAGCTGTCTTATAAAGGCATCCCACCGTTGGACTCTTAATACGGCTGGAGGTGTCTTCATGGTCCATATGAGGTTCTATGTCATTTTCTGATTGATATTACGAACCCGGTTCAGCCCATAGACAGAATGTTACTGCTGGGTTTTTTAGTTTTCTTCAGTGATCTATCCCAAATTTCCACATACATTCTGTTTTATCGTGCATTGCTGAATAGGAGTTTACAAAACTATCCACACAGAGTGTTATGTAACAGACCCTAAATTCAGTAGAAAATACAATGCTTCCTACCTATCTCATGAGCCTTATCAATATGGTCAGAGACATACAATCAGGTATTGACTGATATATTTTATTGAAATTTATTTTTTGTGCTTTGTCCTTAATTTTTCAGCTCTACTATAAAACCCAAGGTGCCACCTCCTTTGCCACCAAAGGTAAGTTCTGTTTCTTCTTTAAGAGGGTTTTCTCACTACAAAAATTCGTTTTCAGCATGAAGGGACAGATAAAATAAGACTTTTTTCTAAATACTTTGGTCAATAGATTTTATTTTAGTCATGAGATAAGAGACATATATTAGTTCTCATTGCACACAAGTTTATCTGGTTACCTGATTCCCTGACCACAACTCAGTTATCTGATTAATGCAAAGAGCTTAGAGCAGGGACTGACATCACCCCACGGATGGACTATGCTCCGGAGCAGCAAACTAACTATCGCTTAAAAGATTACATATAAGCCATGCTTTTTAGTTCTCATGTACCTTGTGTTTACTGAAAAGATAACACCTCCTGCACTGGGCCGTGTACAGGCTCAGCTACTTACAGAGATGCTAGATATGCTTATCACTGCTATAGAGCCACCCACAGCGTGTGGAGACAGAATGAGTGTGAAACTGCTTGTGACTCAGTGAAACAGCCTAGTGTGAGAGCCCCGGTTTTGTCTTGGACATCATTAGACTGAGTCCATCACAGTGAACAAAGAAAGCTATGAACATGCGAGGGTGGTGCACTGTGCCACCATCGTTGCAATGTATTAAGGTATGTTCACACGGCTTATTTGGGCGCGCATTTCGCTGTATATTGCGGCGCGTATTGCGTTTAATACGCGGCGAGATGCATAGAGAACGCTTCGCCCCCCGCGCATACAGTACGATCGTATTGTACGCACAGGGAGATAAGTGACAAGTCAATTATTTGCGGCGACTAAGTGCCACAAGTAATGCATGTCAATGGGGCCGGCGTGCTGCCTTCTCCCCCACCCCCCTCCGCCCCCCGTGCTTCGTGACTACGTGCGACTTACAAAACACTGGGCGTATCGCGGCACGTACTGTATGCGCTGCAATTACGCTGTGTGAACATACCCTTGAAGTACTTCTGTACTTTTGCATAATTCCTATTTGTTAGAAGGATCCCTTGACAATGAGGAAATTATGAATTGTTTCTCTATTGGGACCCCAAGATCTTAAAGCCAAGAACCCCTTTAAAATGTGGTGACTTGTCTATGTTACAGGTAGATTTTTACAAGGGTTCCGCTTCGAAATCCGTGTCTTGTTCCTTTGTAAGTCTTAGCTGTAGTTTCCATGGTAAACTACCAGGCAGATTTTTTTTCCACTATGGGTTTCAAATCTATAATGTAGAAAGTAAAATATTTGGTGTATCACTTCTTTGATACAGAATCTGCTCAGATTCCATGTGGGGTAGCCCACACACGAAATAGCCCCTATAAAACAGGGCTAATCGACATCATAAACATGTCAGATGTTTTGGATGTTTACGTGCGAAACTAATCTGACGTGTGAACATACCCCTCCTCTGGAAACTGGCGCTGGTCTATTGCTTTCCCATAAAATAGAGCAGATGTAGATCTCAAACTTGGACTTGACAGTTCACTGTGGTGCCCAGCGGTATCTACTAATCATTACATCAATTCTTCTCAGATGTGCTCTGCTCCTTTGCAATGAAAACCGCCTAGAGACTGAACATTTTTCTTTCCCATTGCTAAATTGACATTTCTAGCTGTTTCGTGCGAGCTCGACCTCTCTTCCTGCGTCTTTTATTTACCTCTAAACATTTAAAGATGAGATTAATGAATTAAGAACAAATCAAGCGCAAAAATGTGCATTAGCTGCCTGTCCCAGAGAAAATAGAAGAGAGCGCCTGCAGCCCTATGTGCATGGGCTTCTATCACACACATTGCTCAGGAATATTCCCACTGTCTGGGAGACAGATATTTCGAATAACACTGGCTTCTCCAACAGAACAAAAAAGAGAAGTAGCGCTAGCTCCAAGGCATCCACTGAAAGCCCCAGATTTCTTAATGTTCCTCATTCCAAAGCATTGCTCTTTGGCTTCTTAACCTTAGTAGTGCTGGATGTAGAAGGAAACCCATTTAGATGGTGACCTAAATGTCTTGTTTAAAGACTATAATAGCATGGATATTCTCTGATGGGCCACTCTGTTATGGCATTGTTCCACTTCCAGGTTGGATAGGTTACCAACAGGTTTCTGCAGGGCCCTACTTTACCTTTCACATGCCCCTGATTTCATTTGGAGGCATGAAAACATTTTTTTTTTATTTTTTACTGAGGTGATCTACTGTAAAAGTGTTGTTTCCTTTATGTTGCAGACAGTACTTCTACTTAGTATCTTAGTATCATTGACCCATGTTAATGTGTTTTTTAGGGTTTTCAGGTCATTGGCAGTCGCACGTGAATATGTAAATGGATTTTCCATGTCATAACAAAAATATTATTATGCTCCTTGGGCCCAAAAAAAATCCTTTAGGGTGCGTTCTCACGGCACAGGACAAATACTGGTCAGTTTGCCAGCCGGTATTTGACCTGTTTTGCGGCCGTCCCAACGCCCGGGGGGGGCGTCTATTTTCCGTGATGAGCGGAGAAAAGCCATCCCCCTTCACATTGTCTTGCACAGATTCCGTCCGGAAACTGGACGGAAGATTGTGCTAGCACAATGTCTTGCGGCCGGACCGCGGGTGGCAAAACCGCCGGATGTAAAATCTGTGTAGTGGGGACTGCTGCATGGGTTTTCCATAGAGCACCATTGTGCTAATTTTCGGCCGGTTTTTCAGGCGGTCTGAAAAACAGCAAACCGGCCGAAAACCCGTGCCGTGGGGACATGCCCATACTCTCCAGTACTGGGTCTATTCCATTCTTCTGTTTACAGGCAGATGATCATGTCACCACTGTAGCCACTAATTTACTACAGCGGTCACATGCTTCTACTTACATCACTGTTCAGAAGCGAAGAGCTCCGAACAGTGATGTAAGAATAGGCACATGACCAGTGCAGCTAATCAGGGTCTACGGGGGTGATGTGCCCATTCGGAAGTAGTATACTGTAAACAGAAGGCCAGAGAGATGCAGAACTGAAACCAAGGATCAGGGAAGGTGAGTATAGGATTTTTCTTCTTTTTTTCAACCCCAGGAGCATAGTATTATTTTTTGTTAGAATATGGAGAGCCTTTTTAAGTTTTTATTTTTTCTGGCCAAAAGACAAATTTCTCATACACCGATGCTTTTTGTGACGAATTAAGAACATTCAATGATTTGCATACTGTTTTGTATTCTTCCAAGTTCAGTTAATCATAGTAATCCTTGTAATCTTATATCTAGTGAATAAGAGATGCATTCGGACCTTGTCTCGAGCTCTCCGCTGCCTTCTATTATCCTATTCTGTGATAAATGTTGGCTGTTTCTCATTACTTGTGTGACCAGAACCGAGCTGATGCTTTGTGATAATGCCTTACAGCTCCTGGGAGCTGCTGACAGTGATGTACTACCGGGAATTCTCGTTTTAACTTTTAGACTTTTATGTGGGTTTTTTGTCTCTTTTTTTTTTTTTTTTTTTTTTTTTCTTGATTTTTCCGTTAAGGCGGGTGGAAGTTTTTCAGCAGGTGGGCCAAAGGTGCTTTTCATCTTTGTCAGTGGCCATCCATAGTGACTTACTATGCAAAATTGCAGTTTCGGAGCAAAAGCTTGCAAGCATCTTTTATTCGGTTTAAAAGAATACTCACTTCATTATTTAAAAAAGGCTATTCTCCATTTTTAATCATTTGAAACCTAGAATGAGCAGTCTAAGAATGCACCAGATTTATCACTTTGGAACACACTTTATGATAAATTTGGCACATTTTTAGACACTGTTGTCTTATTATGTACCACCAATTTGTTTTCTTTTTTTACTTTATGCCAATATGTCATACCTGAAATATTGCTGCATTTTAAGCCACAAGCCTCTTTATCGAAATGCCATGCCCTTTGGCATAAAAGTGTCATAAGGGCCTGTGCAACTTAATTGGATTTTTTTTTTATTTTAGGTAGCGCTTCATAAAAAAAACAAACAATGAAAGGGGAGAAAAACCTGCCACCATTTCAGAGCTGACACTGCCCCAGTTTCCATTTACTTCCTGTTCCTGAGAATGGCAAGTGACGCTGTAGCCAATCAATTGCTTTACTAGTCACATGCCGTTCCCTTCACATCAATGCCCACAAGCCATTGACTTTGTTAGGGGTGATTTCAAGAGTATGGCACATGACCACTACTGTTTGTCTGAACAGGAAGTAAACGGAGAACAGGGTATACCGCCATCAGTGCGTGCACAAGTTGTTTTTTTATGCAGCTTTAGCTAAAAATAAGTCAGATATCCCTTTAAACATTCAGTTTTTTTAGATAAATTGAACCATAATTCTACAACACTTTAAATAGTAACATTGTCCCTCTGTTGCTGATATCCAGATGCTTAATATTATTGTGATATACTTAGACAACTGTAGGGCTTGTTAGGGTGCCCATACACCTTCCACCTTTAGTAGCTATCAGTCATGTGGCTGTTCTGCCAAGAGCTCTTCCTCCTGCCTTTTTACATACACATAGTGTATGCTCAGCTTAGCCAAGCGTGCATGTGCTCTGAGTAGGCAGAGGAGAGAAAGCCAGAGCCAGATACCTCTGATGGCTGCTTATCTCCAGGGAGGACAAAATGATTGGGTATCGAAATACAAAATAAACACTGCAAAAAAATATAAAGCATTGGGTCTTAAATTACTAATCACAGCAAATACAGAAAATTACTAATCACAGCAAATATCGAAATACAACTTGCCCAACCTTTCTTTCCCCTGATGTCATCTGTCGGGAGGGCCCATTATCATTAGATACTCAATCCTGACACTTTTCTATTTTGTACATGGCGGTTTTAGAAAAGCAAGCACTGATCAGCCTTAAACCGGGGCTCTACAGGGGCTATTGGTCATTCATTGCAACCTTGATACAGGCAGTCCTAGACTTAAAACGTTCCGACTTACATCTTTCCCCAGTTACAAACGGAGACTTATGGGACATGCTGGCACTTGTAGTTCCATGTTCACAGTAAATAGTAGGTGTGGAATGACAAGTTCCAGCATGCCACAGCAGCACATGAGGTGAAAATTAGATGAAATCTCAACAGGGGCACAGACCGCAAAATAAATGTAAAAACCCTTCCCTGCACTATCCAAAACTAAAAAAAAAAAACTTTTTGTGCTGGAGTTACGTTTAATAAATATACCTGTTCCAAATTACATACAAATTCAACAAACCTTCAATCCTTAGCCCGTTCATAACCTGGGGACTGCCTGTATTTGGAAGAGCTTTATAAATTTGTATATTTCACTGAATGCCATATTTTTTAATGTATTTCTACAAAAAAATGTACATAGATACATTGATAAATCTGTGCCAAGCTATTCCAAAAGTTGCAAATGTTTGATAATGTCATAAATAGGCTTTGAAGAAAACCCGTTCAGTATTTACTTTAGAACCGATATATTTATTCTCATAGTTAATTACTTGCTATTGATCTTTACACATTTCATAGTGCTGTTCTTATTCATATGTGTCTCCCCCAGGTTTGGGAAATCATTAGGTTCATCATTTCTGTTTATATAGTCTTAGTATTGCAACAAATTGAATTGATGACCATTTACATTTTTATGTCATTATTTTTCACATTAAGCCAATTATTATTCCATCTGAAGAGACTACTAGTGGCCAGGTCATTCAAGAGCCAAGTAGACGGCACACAATGCAGCGGGAGCCTGCTGCTTACCATATCCTGTGATGATAGTTTTGCTTGGACCTTGACACGGACTGCACAGTTTAACAGCAGGTCCTGTACAGATTAAGAAGGATATCTGGATTAGAGGATTTAATTTCTGTTTGCTTGTTTTTTGTATTTTTTAGCCTAAATCGATATTCATACCCCAAGAGCCAAGTGCGTCTGAAGACGATAACCAAGGAACAATAAAGAGATGTCCTATCTCAGAAAGCCCAGCACGTCCTGCTTCTTATGTACCTCCAAGACCCCCACCTCCACGATTACCACTCAATAAACCAAATGTGTTAGGTAATTTCAAGTATGGATAAACATATGTTTCCATTAAGGCTCTTCAGAGCTTGTATTCTTGTGTCAGCAGGTAGTTTAGTTCTGTAATAATATTTTATATCAAAGTAACCTGTTTGATATCTCACTCATTATAGTTTATGCATCAGATTAGAAACCTTTTCTGTCTTCTTTACAGGTAATGGAGTTGGGTCATTCCAAGTGAATGGAGACCGGGACACTTCTTCACTTCCTCAACAGGTTGAAAGCCGGACGTCGAAGTCACTAAGTGTGCCTACCCGAAAAGAAAAGAAAGATGTACCGGTAAGCCTTAACCGCACCCACACTGCCAAAACTTGTAAAGGATTGAAAATGCACTGCCAGCTAGTGCACCTCTGCTATGCTGTCCACATGCACTGTGATGCTTTTTCGGAGGGGGGGGGAGGAGGGGGGTTAGAGGAGCCCCACACAGCTGGGCTCCTTGGGGGGAGGGGTTTAAGAAGGGCCCAACACAGCTGGAGAAGGGAGGGGGGTTTCAGTGGGACCCAACACAGCTGTTACCCAGAGGGTGCATCAGTGGGACCCCTCTGAAGCCCCCCTCTGGGCCCCAGTCGTTAGGGGCCTCTCTGAAGCATCCAGACCTCAGCTGTGAGGGACCACACACAGCTAGGGCCCGGGCGGAGGGAGGTCCTCAGAGGGGCCCACAAATCACTCAGTCAGTACATTAATATAGCTACAGCACAGACTGACACTTGCTTGTTGCGCTGCGCAGCCTGTGAATGGAGTCGGCCCCTCCTCTCTCTGCCTGCAGACGGGATGCTTGACAATTTGAATTAGTGAGGTCCCGCCCACAGGCAGAGAGAGGGGAGGGCCCGACTCCGTTCACAGGCTGAGCAGCAGTCAGTCTCTGTCTGCTGTTCTGTTAATGTACTGACTGAGCGCTCCTGTGCAGTGGAGCGTGGCCCCTCCTCCCGTTTTGTAAACCGCACGGTCCCCGCTCCTCCCACCCTCTGAGCCGCATTGCCCCAACACAGACAGTAACCTGCGCTGCACCAGCCCGTGTTCAGCCAGGCACTGACTAATTTCTGAAACAAGGGGGCCCGCTTGTAGTTTCAGGTTTTTCACTGGGACCCGTATGACAGTACCCCCTGTACTGCCTTTACGACGGCCCTGCCCACACCTCTCACACATTTATGGCATTTGCCATTTATTATGCAATAAATGTGTGAGATGGGAACACCCCCCTCTAAGCAATTAAAGAGCATTTCCTCTATTAGATTAAAAAATCACTTATCAATTAAAATTTGAAACTACTTTAATGTATGTCATTTGCATGATCATCAAATTGTACTGCTCTTGATTGTTGATTATATATTTGCTTAGTTCTGCAAGCGATAGAAACGTGATTTTAAAATTTCTGTTTTTTTAGAAGCCAATAAGTAATGGACTTCCGCCTACACCTAAAGTGCATGTAAGTATCTTGTGATGATACAATCAGCAGAATACACAGTACATTATTTAGTAAAAATTTAATAAAAATTCTGGCACATTTTTTTTGTAAGGCTGGTAAATAATAAGCCTGAAGTTCTCCATCTCTGCACAAGAAGGCTTTGTGTTCAGGCCACAGATTAGCTGTGTGTTATATAGTTGTTGCCTCAGATTTTGTTTTTCTGCTCCCAGTACAGGGTTCAATGGCTCAAAAGCTGTGGCTGTCAGTGGCCGCACAAGTTTGTCGATGATATTGTTTCACCAGCAAACTTGTGCAGCCACCGCATACGGACTCTACCCATAGTCAGGCAGAAGCAACTGCTACAGGTGGAAAATCTGTAGCACCTTCTTAAGTAAATCCTCAGTGGCAAATCCACACCATATCACACTGCTGCAGTTCAGTTTCCTTGCAAAAAATTTTCCGCAGCATGTGACTGAAAAATCTTAAAAGCTTATCTACATTGCAGTTACTTTAATACGCTACAGATTTTGTACATGAAAATCCACTGTGGAAAATCTGCAACATATGCATGCTGTGCAGAGGGACCCTTTCCGTTCAAACAGAGATCTGTCCATTTGACAGCTGCTGTTGTTCAAAGAAAGTGAAGTGCTAGCACAACATGACAATATGTATTGAAACATTAATTCTTGACAGTACTTGAAAGGAGATTTTTTTTTTTTTCCTCCTGGATGACAGTATTCGCATTTATAATGCCTTAAAGAGGTGTTCTCACCAAGCTGTTTCACAGAGCCTGCTTTTCACAACCAGCTTCAGACTCTCACTTCCTGTTCAGGCTGTGGGCGGTTCTGTAGCAGTAATGGCCGTATCTGCTCTTTTATTCCTAGCTGAGCCTGATTACAGTGAAATGAGTGCAGGAGTTTTTAAACTGTAGTGCACAAGGCTACAGAGCCCTAAAGGGTTAAAGTTTCTTGTCAGTAACATAGATAAACAAGCTCCTGTTTTGGAGATAACACACAGCAAGGAGCGATGTCACCATAGTCGGCCAGGGCAGCTGGAGCAAAGAGAGATGGTCAGTAACCTATGTAAGCTTGTGTACACAGGCCGGAAATAAAATCTCCTCTAGCTGTCTACATAATTAAAGTTAATCATTGTGGTGTTAAATACAGGTGTTAGATGTCATACAGAAATAGCTTCTTGTAGACACAAAATACCTAAGAAAAGCGGATCTTAAAGGGGTATTTCCATTGCAGCAAGTGCTGTTTTAAAAACCCCCAAATTTACTAAAAAGTAAGCAATTTTCAAAAATGCATTTTTAAAAAAAAAAAAATTGGTAGGGCTTTACCAAAATTAACGGGCCCTTTTTTTCCCATTTTTAACTTCCCCCCTGTTTCCCATTTTGGGTCCCCGCCCCACCACTTGTGGGGTTTTCCCAGTGGTGGCTGGTAATGAACTTTTCATCAAAGCGACTGAAAATTTAAAAAACCTGCGGCCGGGGCCGGGATAGCTAAGATGTGTATCTTTTCTCATGTATCCTCCCCCCGGTTCCGGCCGGGCCCCCGGGGGAAACTTATTTCCTCAGACAGTCTTTGTTTAAAGCGGGCATCCGGCCACAAATGAAAGAACATATTGGTTCGTGGGGTAACCCAAGGTGCACGTTGAAGTTGGGGCAAAAAGACTATTAATTTCCCCATGCCACATCGCAACCCCCCCTTTAAATACAAAAAGGAAACCCCCGGGGCGGGAAAATCCCCCCCCTTTCCCCCCTTTGGGTTTTTTGCCCCTTTGGGCATTGAACCCCTGGCGGGAAAGCAATTAAAAACGAAATGTTTATTTAGGGGGGTTTCAGTTTTAAAAGACACGCATTTTAGATCTCACTGTATGAAATTGTTGTTTCCTCCACAAACCCAACCCCAATGGTCTCCCTTCCCTAATCTGCAACCCCCTTTTGGGTAAAAATTTGGAGTCTATGGGCTACAAAAAAATTTAAATTCGTTCCAAGCCAAGGGCTAGGCCAGTGAATTTTTTGGAAGCGTCCGCCCTTTTACTAAAAGGCCCAATTTTTTCAAATTATCAAATGGAAAAACAGAGATTTTTGAGATACTTAGAGGTATACTTGAGGGCCAGTCTTTACCTCTCTTTTTAACCCCATAATTTTCCCGGGCTTGTAATGCAAAATAAAGAACTATGGGAGGGGAACAAACTGGCTTTTTTCTTTTTTTTGGCCCCGCATGGGCAAAAATTTAAAAAATGACCATCCTCCCAAAATTGATGTATTTTTTCGAGCCCTTTTGCCTGTCCCGATCCCCAATGAAACGCCTTCCCCTTTCCCTTTGCACAGTTTTTATCCACTTTGTCTGGGGTAAATAAGGGGACTTTGGATCTCCCGGAATTTTTCTGTTGGCGGGCGGGGGAAAATTGGGGGGTTGGGGGCGATGCCTTTAATAACCAAATAAAAAGGGGCCCCGAAAACACTGCGAGCTATCCCCATCATGGTCCCGTTATTTTCTTTATTTCCCCAGGGGATGGGGGTTGGAGAAAAAATTTTGTGGTTGGCCCCCTTTTCACCCCCAAACTCCCTATTGGGGGGCCCACTACTCTCAAAAGTTGAACGTCACCCTTCAACCAAAACCAGGGACCCTTACTGGGGACATAGGGAAGTTTTTTCCCAAACAAAACTTTTTGGGTTGTGTTCTGATGTTTTCCCCCAATAACCTCATTTATTTTCCATCCCTAACTGGGGGGAGGGGCCGACCAGTTTAGGGGTCTGAGCCCCCCGGGTTTTGGGATGGGGCAGGCTTTTCATTTTTGGAAAGATATGGTGGATCACCCGAACACGGGGACTGAAATCTTTTGTTTGTTTTAGGGGCCCTTGCAAAATGATTTGCCACTCTCGGGGGGGCCCTATTCCTAATTTTCAGATCAGAAAAACTTTATGCTCTCAAATCTTAAAAATTCACGGGCAGTGCCCCCCCCACTATGTTTGAAAAAGTCTGTAGAGCGGGTTTTCTTCGACAAGGGTTTGATATCCGCAATATACAAGTTCCTAATTACCCCCTCGCAGGACTCGCCTTTGATCCACTCATATGGGGTGAGGTGGGAGGAGTATCTGGGTTCCCCCATCTCCAGAGACACCTGGCAACTGCTTTGGAAACAGGCTGCCCGATCGTCTGTTTCGGCTCAATTTAAAGAAAACCAGTACAAGATTTTAATATACTGGTTATCATACCCCTGCCCTACTGCATAAGGGGCTTAAGGCTATGTTTTACACTGCGTGGACAAAAAACGACCTGAAAATTAATTACTAAAAACGTTCATGAAACGGAGTTTTCTGTCCACTGCCTGTCAAAAGCAGTGGAAAAAACGTCCGTTTTTTGGAGCGTTTTTTGGAGCGTCTTTGCTCTGCTTTTTAATTGTATTCACAAATTAAAAGCCATTGGATGTAAGCTACACCCTACAGGTGGATTTAACATGTTAAGAAGTCACTTCCTTTAGATCACTGTAGCCTTTGTGAGCACATTGTCCTTTGTGTGCTGCTGCTTCGTGCTACTGCTTTATTAAATTGTGCACCAGTTTTCTTGCACCAAAATCCACAAAAACCCACATTATCTTTGCATACAGCAAGATAACTGTTTAGCGTCAAAATCTGTAAAGAAAAGGGTTTTTTAGCGCTAAATTCCCAAAAAAGCATTATTGCCCAAATTCCATTAAAAAAAATATATTTTTTTTAGTGTCAGAACGTGATCAGTTTTATTAGCGCCAAAATTGTTAAAGATATTAAAACTAAGCCCCCAAATCCATCAAAAAAACGGATTCTGGGCAAAAATCCGTAAAAAATTTATTTAATTTGCGTCAAAAGCTAGATCGCTTTATTAGCGCCAAAATTGTAAAGATACGGATTTTAGCCCCAAAAGCCATAAAAAAACGGATTTTTGCGCCAAAATCGTAAAAAAATAGATTTTTGCCGTCAGAGGCGAGATTTAAAGTTTTTAGTGCCAAAATCTGTTAAAAAAAATTATTTTAGTGCCCAAAAACGTAAAAAAAAAATTTTTTTGGGGCCAAAATCCGTAAAAAAAGTTTTTTTGGCGTCAGGGGCGAGATAACGTTTTTAGCGCCAAAATCTGTAAAAAAAAATTTATTTTAGTGCCAAAAAAACTAAAGAATGGATTCTGGACCCAAAACCCGAAAAAAACTTATTCTGGCCCCAAAAATTGGGTAAAAAAAAAAACGCATTCGGGGCCCCAAAACCCGAAAAAAAAGTATTTTCAGATGTAGCAACATAACTTTATTAGCCCCCAAAATTATTTGAAAAGGATTTTAGTCAAAATTGTAAAAAAAAAAAAAAAAAAAATGGATTATGATCCCAAAATCTGTAAAAAAAAAAAAAAAAAAGGTATTTTTAGGGAAAAAAATATGAATGCGAAAAAAAATTTCGTAGGGCCAAAGCATGATCATTGTATTTACAAAAGGTACAAAAAAGGACACAGCAGACCCTTTATGGATTTGATAAAAATTAACCTTTATTACCACCCTTAAGTTGTGATTGGGTCTCTGGGGAGTTTTTTTTGAAAAATCGCGGCAAAAAAACGCCCCAAAAAAAAGGGCCAAAAAGGATGTCCGGCGCTTTCCTTAGACTCCTGTAGAAATTTTTTCTCCCCTGCTTGGCGTTTTTTAGGGTTGCAAAATCGCCAGAAAAAAAATACAGAAAAAAGAAGCTCAGTGTAGACAGCAGGAGTTTTTAAATAAATCTTGGGGAAATTAAAGGGGTTTTTCTAGGTTTTTAGAAAAAAGAAAAACGCTGAAAAAACGGACTTTTTCTGTCAGTTAGGGAAAACCTAAACTGAAATCCCCGGGTGTTGTTGGGATGGGGGACCTGGGGCGACCTTACCACATTATTTTGGGATGCAGATTAATAAGGGGCCACTTTGGGGGGACAGGGTCCCGTCTATGGTGCTGACATTACTCAGGTTAGGGTCCCTCTCACAGCGAGCACTTTCCTTCTTAATATTCCCTACGCCCCATTAGGACGTAAGAAGGGTAGACTTTTTCTGTATATAGTGACAGCCATCAAATGTTTGATTGCAAAATTTTGGAAGCAAACTTCTACTCCCACCAGGCATGACGTGTGTCTCCACTTACAAGAAGTTAGGCGTATGGAATATCTCACTGCCTTGTCTCATGACCAATTGGACCCCTTTGACCACATATGGAAACCGTGGGATGTTTATTGTGTTCTTCAAGACTTGTAGAATATACTACAGATATGGCTGGATTGCGGGTAAAACTTGGGAAACTCCTTTGTCCTTGTGTGTCTTGTCTCGTGTCTTCCCCCTGTCTTGTTAGTTGTCTATGTGTGTAATTGTCTTATTTGTTTAAAGGGCTGTCAGTTGCTCTTATCTTGGGTGCTTACTAAGATGGCTCTCAAGCCTCGTAACTTATAACGGCAGTTATAGTATAATATTTGAATTTATAGGCGTTGTGCGGTACACTGCTAATGTTATTACATCGTTAAAGCATCGTGTGTATTAGGGCCCCGTTCACCACACCCGGCTTATTTTGGCGCGGATTGGCGCCGATACTGCGCGCCGGATTTGCGCTTCAGTACGGCGCCAATTCCGTCGGAGTCATTACGGTAATCCAATGCTCTCATAGAGAACAGTGGTTCCGTCGCTCCTTCCCGCTCGGCGAATCCGCCCGCGGGGGGAGGGAAAATGACATGCACATTATTTACGGCGCGTACGCGCCGTAAACAATGCATCGTCTATGGGGCCGGGAGCGGCGCCCCCGCCGCGCTCCCCGGCCCCGCCCCGCCCCTTATTCACGGCGGATTTGTGCGCTCAATACGGCTCACAAATCCGTCGGGAATAAGCCGTGTGAACACGGCCTCACTGTTAATAGCCCTGCGTGGCTTTATGGTTGTAAAAACTAATAAAAAATTTACAATTTAAAAAAAAAAAAAGAAGATGCAGAAAAGGCCTGTAGTAGGTAAAGCATACATATTTTGAATAACTTGAATTTTGATAGTTGCTTACTTTATAGTAATTGACCCTTGTAGCAGCACTTTCTGTGATGGGAATATCCCTTTAAAGATATTGTTCATTTCAGTCAATGTGACCATCTAAAACATTTTGAAGGAACAGATTTCTTATTGCTCTCAAGCCAGTCATGCTGTTCAGCTCTGTGGAAGAGCAATGAATTTGAATCATTCAAATTTGCCAAATGGCCCTGTCTTTGTGTCTCTCAGCCAACTACTGCACAGGAAAGCCATGTGCACTTTACTTTAAGTTGTCGTGCTTTTGCAGCACTTTTTTTTTTTTTTTTTGCTGTATTGCTTGTGTAGGCGACATAAGTTAAAAGAGGTGGCAATCGGCCATGCACAGCACACAAATAATGCCAGTCACAAAATGACACATATGTGTGGTGTTTGCAGGGTTATTTCATGCAGATTTTCATACTATGCCCATCCATCACCATTTCGGTCCAGCTTTGACTGAAGGACATGTTTCTGCTGCAGTGGCTGGGATTGGAGACCCTGCCATTTAAAGGGGCTGTCCACTTTATAATAAATCTAACAGGCAGTTCCTGGGCCCTACTAACATTTTAAAAAATACTCACCTTCCTCCCTTCATTGGTGCCAGTGCTGCATCTATCCTGTCTTCTGTTTTCATCATGGGGACATCACCACTGCAGCTGCTGATTGCACTTCAGCGGCCACGTGCCACTGATCTTCATCACCGTTTGTAAGTGAACAGCGCAAATAGTGATGTAAGTAGTCGATTGACTGCAGCAGTGACGTCCCCATTTGTAAGTACAAGAATGAAAGCCGGAGACCAGAGGGATGCGGTGCTGGAATGGGAGCATAAGTTTTCTTTATTTTAATGAGGTCCAGGAGGTGCGTGTTAGATTTTGATGTAATATGGACAACCCTTTTAATTCCACATGTTGCAATCAATAGCCTCCATGGCAGCTGACTCCTACCTCCGAGACGGCACCTATCGTGATCGTGTCCCGAAAGTTTCCATGTAATACAGAGAATAGGTCGCTCCAGTTTTCTGTTCTCTCCAGTTTTTTTCTATGGGAGTTCCAAGTACAACCAAGTGTACTCAGAACTCCCATAGAACAGAATATGGAGTAGTGCACAGACTCTTCTTTCTGAAAGGAGACATTCTGAGGCTTGTTCCCACCTATGTGACCCACACCTATCAGACACATATGGCATTTCCTATCGATTATGCCATAAATGTGTGAGATGCATTGATTCATTGTACCTCAGTCCTGTTTTCTCTGTTTCACTTTTGAATTTACTGGCTACTACTGGCCTGCAGTGATGAGCTGCTGAGGATACCTGGTCTGTAGCTATAGTGACCAATGCTGGCAGCCTATCAGGAGTGATCAAACAGGTCTGTAGGTATAGCGACCTGAGCAGCTGATGCAGCCCATACAAGCGTCTAGAAATAGGTAGGACACTGTTAATGGACACATATTACAAAGTAACTTGTCTTTGCAAGATCTTTAACATTAAAGCAATCCTTGTAGTAAGACAACCCCTTTAAGCTGTTAAAGAGCATTTCCCTCTACTATATCGCCTATCAGTCCCAGAGTTATGCCATCTCTTGGTTAAATCTGTTTATGAGAAGGCTGGGTGATAATCAATCACAATGCAATTCCCAGGCTGTCAGGCAGCTGTTCCAATGGCACATTTGTTTAGTTATGCTGCGGATGTGTCGCTTCATAACTAGGCATGTTTGTCATCCTGGAGCTTGCCGCAGCTTAGATACGTAGGAGCTGTTATGATCATAATGGATGTTACCCAGCTTTCCCAGAAGCTGATGAAACAATGGAAGGGAATGAATCATCATTAGACATCAGAAAAAGAGAGGAAATGGGTCAATCTTCCTAAAGGTTTTCTGCATTGTACATATGGTTTTATCTTTTCTTGTGGCAGTTGTAATGCCCGAGGCCTCCGTTTTATTCTCAGGAGCATTGCGCGTTTGTTGCGTACTGACATTTTAGCTGTTTTCATTACAGCGCATCAGATTTGTATGATGTCTAAAAATCCTCTTTCTCATTATATGGACGTTGATTTTATATTTCACGCGGCATTTCTGGTCTACCGATAAATAAGTATTACTGTAGGTGTTAGGCTAGATTTTGTAAAGAGTTTGGATTGATCCCATTTTTTGTTTTTTCTGGGGGCTTCGGGCCCCCGTTCTATGAAACTTTGATTTATGCCATTTGGTATAGCAGTTTTACTTTTTTAGACTAGATCAAGCGCCGCATTTTTGGAGTTAATAACACATTGTGCATATGCTACTATGGATCTTGTTTTAGCAG
Organism: Phyllomedusa bahiana; assembly: GCA_025379985.1. Classification (NCBI taxonomy): domain Eukaryota; kingdom Metazoa; phylum Chordata; class Amphibia; order Anura; family Hylidae; genus Phyllomedusa; species Phyllomedusa bahiana. The sequence goes on along the minus strand of JAODAL010001015.1, from coordinate 87,678 downwards.
ACTTTGATTTCGAGTGTGCCAAAACCTCTCCAGACTTGTTGTGACACTCGTCACAACACCTCTAACCCATTTTTATACATTTTCCACTGGTAAAATGCCACGAGTCAGCAGGGTAGGCTTATCACTTGATGTGCTCAGAAGTGTTTTCTATGCATGAACGGAGATGAACTCTTCAACAGCACTGTCTGCTTAAAGACCAAGATTTCTAGCAGCTTCTGTCCTCTTCAGAAGCTTTGTTACTTAGGTTGCAAAAAATTGTGTGTGTGGGGGGGGGGGGGTGAATGTATTTAATATAGGATTTTCATCTGCGTCATTCTTTACTTTACAAGGTCAGACAGGTCCTCTTATTTTTTTCCCTCTGTAAATTTGTAGTATGATAAAAAGAAATGTTGATAAACGGTCTCCCTTTTAGTGTGCAAAAGATTTCTCCTAGTTAAGGCCATATTTTGCATTAAAGGGGGGAAAGGTCATCAAAAAATTTCTTTTGTTTAAATCCATTTTTGTTAAAAACATTTTTTTAAAAATTTTTGGGGTTTTTTTTTTTTTTATATAATTTCAAGATTTTGTAATAAATTTTTAAATTCCTGCAGTTTTCACTTTGGCCCCTTAAAAACCCAATAATGTCCGACACTTTTCCCGTTTTAGGAAAAATTCTCAGTTGTTTCATTATCAGCACCCAAAAAGGGTCAAAATGCAAGGAGACACCAGTGTGAAAAGATTCACTGGGGTCACCAGTCACAAGGAGATGTCAAGTTCACCCTTTTCCCCCTCCCTGCACAGGACTTTTCCCAGGTCCAGAGCAATGACTAGAAAATCCCTTTTAGAAGGTGTGGGAAAAGTCCTATGTGCATAAAACTATGTAAAGATCTCTGACCCCTGTTAAAGCGTGAAAACAAAGGGCCCATGGCCAAAGTGAAAACGCAAGATTAAGAATTATTAAAAAAAAAATTTAAAAGGAATAAAAAAAAAATCCTAAGAAATGTGTTTAACATAAAAACAGGACTTAAACAATGACTCCATTTTTGATTACATATTCCCTTTAAAGGTGTTGGGTCACTAAATCTATTCATTTTTCCTCAGTCCTGTTTTCCTGGTTTCATTTTTTAAAAATCAGGGATTGTTTTGGTTTTTTGTGGTCCGCGTATGAGCGCTTTGGGGAACCGGCTGTAGCTATAGCGACTGAGGGCTGTTGCAGCCAAAGCAGAGGGGGATATTTGGAAAGGTGGAAAAGTTAAGGACACATTTTGAAAAGTGTTTGTTTTTGCGATCTTTAACTTGAAAAGCAATCCTTGATTTGACAACCCCTTTTAAAGTTTGGGGGTTTTACCTGGGGGGAAAAGTAGGGCTGCAGAAGTTATCGTCAACCCTTGATAAAAAACGACTGGTCAGTTGATCAATATTTTGACAGCCAAAAGTGGCTATTTCGTGTTTATGCTGCCACCTATGGGGAGGGCAATTTTTATAGAGTTTGTTAAAAAAAGTTATAAAAAAGATGTACCTTGTTTTCCTGTACTTCATGCCGCTGATGTCTGCCCATGAGTATATATACATTTCTGTGCAGATTATGCAAGTAGGTATATGCGCACACATGTACAAAAGTATTATTTACCGTAATTTTATCTTTTTTTGGAGTGTTTTGCGCGCCAAATGAAAGTTGTTTGGCCCTTGATATTTTAAGTGGAATAATTGGCCTTTATGGCCTATTTTTTTTAAAAGTACAAAACCGTTATGAGCTTTGAAAAATTATGTAGGTCCCGGAGGGTGTTATGGGCATATAATGTTGTAAACTTAGAATATTTTATTGCAGCAGATAAAAAGACAGATGTACCAGCTGAGCTCTAGGAGAAGTTAAGGAAGCAATGTACTATGGACTGTATTTTCCAACAGGGCACATGTTCCTTTGGTAATGATGGCAACATTGGAGCAGTGTGATTATATTAGGGGCTAATAAAAGAGTTATTGGGGTTTTTGGTAATGAGGCAGGTTGTTTCTCGTTTCCCGCAAAATTAGTTGGATGTACTGAAATACTCTAAACAACCTATTCTACCTCATCCAAGAGATGCTTTATAGGCACTAAAACAGTTATTTTTAAAACATGTGGGAAGGTAATTGAAGATTTTCCCAAAAATTACATTAGTCTTTTGTTTTTTACATTGTAGGAGATAAGAGATTTTTGATTGTTGAGTATATACGTTTCTCTTGTTATGACCATAATCTTCCTTCCTGACTTGGACAGTGAGCAGGGAGTGACATCACCATGTTCAAAGCTCACTCTGGAAGAAGACTCATTATCTCTAACAAGATTACCTTTTGTTTACCGATAAGCAATTGTTTTCACTCTTCAGAGCAATTGTAGCTTTGTTTACTGAAGACTAAATATCATGCATTTATGACTTAGTAATGTCTCAGCTAGTTACAGAAAAGCTAAATATGCTAATCACTGCTATAGAACCACCCACAGCCGGACGACACAAAGGATGAAAAGCTGCTTGTGACTCTGTGAAATAGCATGGTAAGAAAACCCCTTTAAGGGGAATGTGTAGGCCAGGGGGAGAAAAATAAGTTTGTGGAACTAGTCCGTAACTATATGACCCTTGTGGCATGGTGCATGATCATGCCGAAAACGTATGGTAGAATAACCTGATGCCATGAAGGAATGAACTTTTTAGGCCACAGTGCTTAGATGAGTCCTACTGACGGGAAGGGTTCAGGGATTCATGCTGCCTGTACCAAATTATGACCTTTCCATCAACATGGCTGTGTGTATGGCTCTATCGGTTGGAATCTTATCGTCTGCAGTTTGCCTTAGGATATGTTCACACAACTGATTTGCATGCTGAATCAACATAGAATTCATGCCTAAATTCCGCACGTTGGTCTGGGGTGTTTAATCCTTATATTAAAGCATATTATTCAGATCTTCTTCAAACTCCCTTTGTGGACATAATTGTATGTCCAGTGAGTAGTGAGAGATAGTAATCTTTTTCCCTCATTACTTGATATGTTGGTGGTTATTTTGGTGTATATATCAAGTTTAGAAATGGGGGTAGTCATCGGATAGGGCGAGTGCTCCTCCTTGACTAGGTACAGCAGGGGTGGGCAATTAATTTTCCCATGGGGCCACATGAGAAATTCGAATGGTGGGCCAGACTAATATATTCAACTCCATTCTACCCAATACCTTTATACTATAGAACCCGGAGTCGATTGCGAAGCTTTTATCAGTCGACTTGAGGCCTTAACAACCGGCTTAACGACTGTTAGTGACGTCACAACGCAGTAAGTTATATGTCCCCCAGCATAGGTAATGGGGTGCCCCAGTAAGGTTATATGTCCCCCAGAGGGTATATAGGCAGGTTATAGGTCCCCCAGCAGAAATATAGGCAGGTTATAGGTCCCCCAGCGGTTATTTAGGCAGGTTATAGGTCCCCCAGCGGGTATTTAGGCAGGTTATAGGTCCCCCAGAGGGTATATAGGCAGGTTATAGGTCCACTCGCGGGTATATAGGAAGGTTATATGTCCCATAGCGGGTATATAGGAAGGTTATAGGTCCCCCAGTGGGTATATAGTCAGGTTATAGATCCTCCAATAGGTATATAGGCAGGTTATAGGTCCCCCAGTAGGTAGATATGCAGGCTATATGTCCCACAGCCGGTATATAGGTCCCCCAGTAGGTAGATATGCAGGCTATATGTCCCACAGCCGGTATATAGGTCCCCCAATAGGTATATATGCAGGCTATATGTCTCACAGCAGGTAAATAAAAATGAAAAAATAACAGCACTCACCTTGCCCCTGCTCCATTAAGCGACCGCAGTTCTCCGTCTTCTTCCCGCACATCAGGCCGTGCAGGCGGACACTCTCATGCCACCTGTGCTGTGTACTCCGGTGAGCCACAAGCCTGCGAAGAGGAGAACCTCCGCTATCTGCCTGCAAATGTATGTGCGTCCAGAAGACGCACATACAGTTAGTCTCCGGCGCCACCCCCATCACCAACCGTCAAGCCAATAGCTTAGACTTGGGACCTTAACGGTCAGTGGTTGGCGGGCCAGTTGGAGCTAATTAGAGGGCCGGATGGGGCCGCGGGCTGTACAATGCCCAGGTCTGAGGTACAGCGTAGTTTTTCTTTTGTTTGGATATATACACTCCTACAGCGGTTTAATCGTGATCAATATTCGTTCTTACGGATAATATAGAGATATTATTGCAGTCTACGGAACCGTGAGTAGTGAATATATTATCTTTTTATACGTTTTGTGGTCATTTTACATTTATGCACTGTCTGGGTATCAATAATATTTGTTGATATTTTTACCCCATTTCTATATAGGCAATTAGCGGTTAGGATGGTTTTGACTAAATATGCTGTATATTTGAGGTTTATTTTTAATGCATATCAATAAAATTTGTGGTTTTATCAAGTAAGGATATATTTTTTTTTCTGTGAAAAACAGTATGTACCATAATAATTTGCTGACATGTTAATTTGATTACATGCTGATAAAACCCTTCTACAGCGCAGCAATATGTGCCATAAACCCTGTATTACTGTTTCAAATGTGTCACTCAATTTTATATTTGCAAAGGCGGTAATTTCAGTGCATCCGTTGAGTTGTGAAATATATATATATGTAGTTTATTTTTAGCTTTTAACACCGCTACAATAGGAAACTAATATATAAATTAGTTTTAAATGTGTAAGACAACATACCCCTAGGCTATTCCAACACTTTGCCTGTTAATTTACTACTGACAGGCAACAATACCTTGATATACCAGCAATACAGACAATGGTCCTCTAATGGGGATAAAAAAACACTTGAATGAAGTTCAAAAGAAAAACACACATTTGCTGAAATTTGAACAACCTGTTTAATATCGTTCATAGGTTATTTAAAATGAATGGTGACCAAAGTAAAAAACATGGAAACAGCTTCTTGTCTTCATCCTTCTTATCACCCACCCCCGCCCCTCCCAAAAAAAAGGTTCATTTACTTTTACTTCATAGCTTTCTCCACAAAAAATACAACATCCAGCTATGCAAAAGTGGCAGCTCCTGGAATTTGATGGTGAAAACGTATTTTGTCCTCAATGCCCAAAAAAGAGCTTAAAGGGGTTGTCCAGCAGAATTTTTTTTTACATTTTTTCTCGACATTATGGAATTACCCATTCAGCCAATCACTGGCCACTGTGGTGACCTACATCACATCAGTGATTGGCTAAGCAAGCATACCCAGCCGTTTCATATGTGTTGAGAAGTGACCGGGAAGGTGAATGCCAAACCTTCTGATATCACACCATGATATTCAGTCTTGGGGCTTGTCCCTGCTGCACTGTTTTGCAAACCGGCGGACAAACTTGTACACGGACCTTAATGGAAAATCCATGCAGCAGTCCCCACTGCACGGGTTTTCTGCTGGGCGGTTTTCTAGACCACCGGTGGTCTGAAAAACATTGAGCATGTTCATTCTTCCGCCCGGTTTTTAGGCGGAATATGAACATTTCAGTGTGAAGGGGGAGGGCTTGATCCAAAAACAGCGCAGAAAAGCCGTCCCCCTGTGGCTGTGTGCACAGTCCCAAAACAGTGCAAATACCGGTCGGGATTTCCGTCCGGTATTTGCACTGTGCCATGTGAACGGTCCCTTATGGTAATTTTAGATGTAATGCTAAACTGACTGTGACATGGGGCCCGAATGCCTGTGTGCACCTCCACTTCAAGACACAAATGCACAGTCGGGGAGTTTTGCAAAGTTGCTTTGGAACAATAACAAAAGTTCACTTTTTAACCATAGTTAACTGGAAAAGATGATTTATTAACACAGTTAAGACAAATCTCAATAAAATGATTTAGCTAATTTGAATGGCCTTGGTAGTCTGGGATTAGAAACGCCAATGTACCATATACACACAGTTTAGCACCGCTCACCTTGCTTTACCAAACAGCCTGGGTGTATCCCAGAAAAAACCTAGAGTCAAGGGACAAATAGACAGTACAGCAGTGTAGCGTTTCCAGCAGTCATGATAAGGGATACTTAAAATCTTCTTTTTATTAGATCTTGTTAAAAAACGAACTGGTGTAGTAAGTGCTTCCAATGTCCTTCGAATTTAGAACCACAACTAAGCTCTTCAGCTGGTCCAATACATGGAGGTATCAAAAGTGCTTATCATGTCAGTTCTTTTTTAAATTGATCTGATAAGATTTTATTTTCCCTTATCCTGATTGTTGGAAACACTACACTATTGGACAGTCTGGGATTAGCGCATGAATACTGTACATGAATTATAACGGTAAGAATGACAGATTAGTCAATCGCTGCCAGTCTGCTTGTTGGCAGTTTCCATGCTTATAAGAACATTAATTCACTAAATAAATTTAAAATAAAGCTAAATAAATGAAAGATTTTTTTTATTTCCTTCTGCTCCTAAATACAACAAAGCATTACAAAACTTGTAAACTCTTTAAGATCTCTGCACGCCCTGCTCTGGTTATGGGAGAAGGGTGAAGTACGTGCTGATGAAAACACTATCAGCAGGTGAGAAGCCTCATTAAAAATATCTGCAATATAACACTACAGTTTGTAATGATTGCTGCCGTAGATTCACCGCCTCTTCAAGCGACACACCAAAATCTAAGTTGTTTTTTAGTTGCTTACATGCCGAAGGCAGAATTGGAGTTGTGGAAGAATTACCGCCTGCCTTCGCTCAATTACAGGAAAGCGAGGAAATGCAGACGACAAATATAGACAGAAAGATCCGGAATTAGATGTGGCAAATTTATGTGATGTGTGTTTTGAAACATTTATTGCAAAGCTCATTTCACTGAAATACACCATTAAGAATGTTTTTCATAAAAGAGGCATCTGCGCTAAATTTTCAGCAAGTCAGCTAAGCAAGACAACAGCAGAAATAAGCTATGCCATATTCCAGGGAGCTGCCGACTGAATGACTCATTAATTGCAGGCTGTCAGCAACACATTCATTGCTGCCAGTTACTTACAGCAAAACAACGGGTAAGAAAAGCATCATCAGAGTCTGGAGCTGCAGCTGCTGATGAACTTCCCTGCCTGTGCCCAGAGGGAAAATGGTGCTGAAACGCGTCACTTCCTCCTTCTTCTCTGACCCTGAACTGTCCTGTTCAATTATAACATGCAAAACATCACACATGATGGCAGGGATGTCACCCTACTATATTGAGATATATTGATATCTTTTTATATACAGCACCTTGTGAAGGCCAGAGTCAAGCCCTAGTCAAAGCAACCATTAAAAGGGATGTACAGAATTAGAGGAAAACATCACCACTACTATCCATAGACAGTGCCTGGTATTGAGGCTTAGCCCAATTCACTAGAATATGGATAAGCTGCAGTACAAGGCACAGCCTGTAGACGTAAGTGATGCTGCTTCTAAGCTGAGACAACCCTTTACATTTTTCAGCATGATCAATAAAAATTAAAGGGGTTGTCTCTCTACAAGGAATAGCTCTCAAAATGTAGGGAACACTAAATGAAGACGTTTTTCAAATATATTGCTTTGTTCATCTTTTTTTGCTAAGGAGCTACAAGTGATTTTATCACCTTCTGAGGGCTATCAGGTTTCCCAAGTGACTGACCTGTGGACTCCTTCTTCCCTGCTGTTTGTTCCATCTGATAGCAGGGAGTGATGTGAGAGCTTGTGTGTTATCTGATCTTTCAGACAAAAGACAGTAATTACTCCACTGTTTACATTAGCTCAGAAGCTTCTCCAGACCTCAGAGAAGGTAATTTATTTAATCTAGACTGATAAACATAATAAACAGAGGAGTCTGAATACGCAGAGCTCATATGCTAATTACAGACAGCTTGACCAGGAAGTGACAAAGCAAAGCAGCATTATTTCATTCATGCATCCTATGAAACTTTGAGATGATACAACCCCTTTAAATAAAATGTTAAACAGAAAGTTTGACTACTAACAACCATATAGAACTGATGACCACCATACAGGGCTTTTGTCAAATAGTACTCGTGAACATCCACATTTTATCATTATGTCGTTTTTAGGTCCAAAATTTTATGTTGAGTAAATGGGCCACATTTTGGTATCTAGGACATAAAGCATAAATTGCTGTAAAAAAAATTGTAAACCGTCCAAAAGAGCTTACATTTGGTCTATAGAGTCGTATGGTACCTCTGTGGTAGACATCACAAAACTTTTTTTTTTAAAATACCCCGATGGATACCTGTGGCATAGAGCCAAAGCACAGTGTGAACGGGACCTTGCTTGTTGACTTCTGTATGGGTATTTCCAGGTGTAAGTATCTCAGCCTCACCACACTTTAAAAACTGCTCCTTCTCCCCTCTATGATGACATGTCACTCGTTATGTGGCAAAGGAGTCTTGTACAAAGGTGACGGTAAGCTAGGTCCCATTTACCATGTTTACAATAGAAGAGTGGGGGCGTCGTTCCAGAGGAGACACAAACTAGGAACAACTTCTAGCCTTTGAGAGCGAACTAGAATCCCAGACAGGTACTGTATTTACCTAGGAGTAGTCAGTAATTGCTTTACTTTTGAAAGCTAGGGTTATTGCTACATAGTTTCTACAGATCATAAAGCCCTTTTAACTTTTTAATGTGTTTTTATAGCGATCAGAGCTCTGTATTTTTACTCAGAGCTGCAAAGGTCCAGCCTTAGACATAGATTCAACACCTAACGTGTTGTCTGACTTACAGAATAGATGTATTTTGTTGTGAGCACCTTCTAGTGTCGGTTGCAGGTAGTCAGCATATTATCATTTACTTCCACAGTATGTGGGAGCAGGTTATTTTCAGACGTGCTAGAAAAATGTTCCTCACCCTGCTATAAAAATGTATCAAGAAAGTAATCACTACAGAATTTTAAGCCTATTTGGATTAAATTAAAAAAAAGTGGGTGGATATTTACTTTAAAGCTTTTATTTTTTATAGAGAAAATTTAATCCGGCTCCATTTTTACTTAAAAGCGGACCTGTTATGTTTCTGTTTCTGTCATGTATTCCTGTTATGTCTATTTTAGTAAATCTTTGTGTCCTTGTAAATGAACAGTTCTGGAGCATTTTCTTTTATCACTCTTGTATTGTGCATGCTTTCTGTTAATCCTTATATTACTTATTGAATCAGTTAAAGGGGTTTTGCCACGATGTAATGTTGACGTGGGATCCTCCAAAATGGGCATTTAATCACTTTTCTAAATATATGTGATTAAAAAAATTGCAGCCTGAGAGAGCTACAGGCTGCCTTACCTGCCCTTAGTTACTTAAATGCTTGCATTAGATACGACCAGGCAGAGTGACAGGAGCTGCTGGCTGGGCTTGCACAAAGAAAATTTATGTGATGAAAGGGAGCTGAAGAAGCTTTCAAGGCACCGGGGAGAAATATGTTGTGTTTTGTATACAGAATCCACTAGTTGTAGTGTGATTATCTGAGTAGATCCCTTCTTTATCTGATGACAGGGAACATGAACGAGCTTTCAAGCTGCTGTGGAGATAAGCTGTTGTCGTTTGTATACAGAATCCATTAGTTGTAGTTTGATTATTTGAGTGAGCATTTCAGACGATCCCTTATGCACGGCTCTGTGCTCTGGCTGTGTCTCGCTCTCTCAGCTCAGCGTGGCTTTGTTTACATTTGCTTCTTAGCAGATAAGGCACGTCCTGGCAAAACCCCTTTAAATGGGTGTTACCAATTGGGGGTGTTGCCCCTGCAAAGTCTGAAATTGTCCAATCAGTGCTGTCAGAGTCAGACCGTGCAGGGACACAACTTTTTGAAAAATAGAAGGGTAACTCCCATTGACAGATTCAGTAATGCATTCCTAGAATGAATAGAATTGTTATGTCACAGGGAACAGAACTATTTACTGAAATAGACAGCTTTTGAAGATAGTAAAAATAATCCACAGATGTAGGAGGTATAAAAAAAAAAAAATCTGCCGCAAGATAACCACACGAACACTGCTGTGAAGATCAAGACATCCTTACTGAACTTAGGTCATCAGTGGTTTGAAAAGTAAATACAAGTCTTGTGCAGAAATAAATAATACTAATTAAAAAATATATATATGTTTTGCAAAAGTCAAAAAAATGCTACAAGAACCTTGCTGTTTGTGGTGCACTTCCTAACTCCCTGCTGACCTACAGCAAACATCTGATTATAATGTTGTTTGCTCAAGAAACCGCAGCATATAAGCAACATTTTTGCTACAGACGCTGTGAGAAACCTCCCTAAGCAAATGTACTGGAAAGAATAGCGGGAAAAGGATGAACATGTGAAACATTAAAAGTTTAGTGCTATACATAGCTGCTTTAATGAAAATACAGAGTATTATGCTCAGTATTTGTAACTCAGAGTCACAAATGGAGTTTTTGGACTTGGCCCGGCAATTGAACTGGTTCACTCGGGGCAGACCTTCTTAGGGATATACCCTTTACTCATGTAGGGGTTTGTTTTTGTTCTGGATAATATAAATAAAATTGTTATCTCTTTGGGAGGAAATGTTTAATTTATTTTAAAATTTAAGTTTTTTTCAGAAACAATGTTAATATGCATTTATGACATATTTTGCAAATCTTTCCCTTTACCTAAAGCCTAATAGCCTTTTGCTTTAGATAATGCCATAGCAACTAGATAGAGAAGTATCTGAAACTGCATCTGAAAAAAATACTTTTAGGCGATGTTCACACGGCTGAAACACGCCGTAATTGCGGGACGGATTTCGCCCGCAATTACGGCATGTAGGCGGGGCGGGGGCGGCAGCTCGCTGGCCTCATAGACTTGCATTATCCACGGCACGTATCCCGCCGGGATAATGTGCATGTCACTTTCTCCCCCCGCGGCGTAGTCGCCGCGCAGGGAGGAGAGACGGAATCCATAGTTCTCTACGAGAACTGTGGATTACCGTAATGCCTGGCACGGATTTCAGCCATACTGCAGCGCAATATGGTGCGCAATACGGCTGAAATCCGTGCCAGAAATAAGTCATGTGAATGAGGCCTTAGGGTGTATTCACATAGTGCGATTCTGTTGCGGTCCTGTTTGACAGTATTTCGACTCAACCATTTGCAAAGGGGTATGGTAACTCCCAGTTGTCAATTTATTCTTAAATTTTTAGGGGGAATAGCGTGAGAAATGGTACAATCCAGAGTTTTAAGAAAAGATGCTTCAAAATTATTTCACAGGAAATTTAAAAGGGTTGTTTCACAGAGTCACAGGAAGCTTAAAGGGGTTTTGCCACGAAGTAAAATTGACGTGGGAAGTTTGTAAATTAAATAATAAACATTTTCACCATTCATCATTATTAAAATTCTGCACCGTTTTTGTTTTAGCTGATACTTTAGTGATCCATTGTTTACAGCTAGTCTCCAGGGGATACGACTCAGTCCTGGTCAGACATGCTCAGACATCACATTTCCTCTCAGGCAGCTACTGAGTGTTCAAACACCAGGTGCTGTCATTCTACTCCTGTCCTCTGTCCTCCTTAGTAATTAGTCAAACAGTGCAAATAAATGAAACAAAGAAACCTCAATCAGGTCTGTTCATTGATAAAGAGAAATAAAATCCACAGGTTTGGTTCCTGCAGGGATTTGAACCGAGGACCCTTGTGCATGAAGGCAAAAGTTTCTGAGCTATATTGTAACTACTCACAGCTCTTTACATAAACAGACCTTTCTTTGACTAGAGAGAGGGGAGACCTGGTGATGTCATCCTGCTGGGTCACATGATATGCAATTCAAACATCACACACGCCCCCTTCTGAGCACACAGAGCTGAAGAGCTGGATACAGGAGGTATGAAATGAGATCACGGCAAAACCCCTTTAAAACTTGCACTTTGTGGTGAGGCTATGTTGACATATCTGCTGTGCTATTCCAGTAACAGTGACATAACTGTTGGTGATTATAATCTGTAATGCACAAAGATATAGAGCTCTAAAGGGCCGTTCACACGGCTTATTTCTGGGATGGATTGCAGCCGTATTGCGCGCCGTACTGCACTGCAGTAAGGCTGGAATCCGTCCCAGCCATTACAGTAATCCACAGTTCTCATAGAGAACTATGGATTCCGTCTCTCCTGTCCGCTCGGCGAATCCGCCGGGCGGGGAGAAAGTGGCATTCACATTATGCCGGCGGAATACGCGTCGTGGATAATGGATGTCCATGGGGTCGGGGAGCTGCGCCCCCGTTCCGCCCCTTATTCAAGCCGGAATTGCGGCCAAAATCCGTCCCACAATTACAGCTTGAATAAGCAGTGAACCAGCCCTAAGGGTTAAATTTTGTCATTAAAGGAGTTGTCTCATTTAAGCTTTCAGCCTGTCATGTCCCTGGTAAGTTGAACTGAGGGGCGTGCTTCTTGGTCTGTCTCTTCTGCTCCCGCTCCCCCCTCCCATAAGCACACAGGCAGCTACGTAACTTCTATACCGGGGGGGGGGAGGGGGTTTGCTCTCAGAGTTCACCCTGTGTGTGCCTGCCTAGGTCTGTTACAGGAGAGGGCTGATCTATGAGTGTAGAGAGGTCTGTAAAGCTGCTGTGTATGTAATAGAGCAGAGGGCTGCATGTGTTCCTATACCCCCTGTTTAGCTTACAAGTCTCACATCTCCAGCAGCAACAAGGGAAGTGTATTTATTACTCAGGATGTCTCACTAATAAAGGAGAACATAAAGTATTCACATCCCTTTGTTTCTGAAACAGTTTAGTATAGTCACAGTTCCAAAGACACATCATGATTATAGTAACAGACAGGGTCACTGCTGTCACATCTATCTGTGTAGAGAGCAGGAGGAAGCAGGGACACACAGGGTTAATCCAGGCTGCATGGACACAGACGCCAGAGTCCTCCCTCCCCCTCCTTCCACTCCAGAAGCATTCTGTGTGGGAGGGGCTCTCTCTCCGACCTGTCTTAAAAGGTGATGAGTCATTCAGACCTGACAGCCAGTAAGAAAAGGATCAACAGGTCGGCTACTATAGAGATTTGAGAAGCTGTTGTAGTAATACTAACAGGGCTAGCTCAAAAATCAGTAGGACATTTGTAATGAACATATATTGCAAAGCTGCTTGTTTTTTAAAGATCTTTAAATTAAAACCCAATCATTGTAGCGAGACAACCCCTTTAACATAAATAAGCAAGCTCCTGTGCTAGAGATAAGACTGGGCAGGGAGTGACTTACCATGGTCAGAAGACAGCTGGAGCAATCGGAGCAGAGAGAGGTGATTAGTAATCTTTACCTCCTGAACAAAGCAAAATCAAAACCGATGATGATAGTCTTTATTTACCTTTCCTTACGTGTTAAAAGCTAATCATTGTGGTGAGAAAATTCCTTTAATGATTTGCCTAAACAGACAAGTCGGTTTTGGCCACTGGTCTACTTGAGATGGCCTTCTACTTTAAAATTCTGCTCTTTATATGCTTCCTTTGGTTGTGATTTAATAAAGCATCTGCTGTATAAATGATGTTACATGCTACCGTTTTGTGTTTTGAGCTTATGCTGTCATTTTGTATTGATTTTGCTGTTTTATCTGTAACAGATGGGTGCATGTTTTTCAAAAGTATTTAATGGCTGTCCCCTGAAGATCTATTGTGCAACGGCATGGATTAATCCAGAAACAAGAGGGTAGGTTTTAAGAACTCGGGTGATCAAGCCTGAAGTCTTACAATTAATAAATATTTTCCAAGAATAGTTTAAACTTTTCAGCACTGGCTCAACTGTCTAATAAGTATGGTTTAAAGCAGCTATATGAACATAGGCACCTGTGAACAAGATCCCCGTGAACTTTGACTTCTATGAAATAGTTTACTAGAGACACACTGTGACCTGAGAAGAAGTCATTGTAAAGAAATGGGACAGGGTGAGCTCTGACTATCTGATATTGTAAATGGTGAATCCTGTGTTTTCTATAGAAAGGTGTTACCTTTCATTTTAATCATGTCTGTGATGATAACGAGAAGACTGCTGAAAAAGTGATATCCGCAAAACAGAAAGTGTCAGGCTATTATTAGGCTTATTGGCCGGAGTGAAAACTGCAGGATTTCCAGATTGTTTTTTAAAAATGTAAATATTGAGATGGAAAGTCAAGAAAAACATTGTCGTCAATTTGTTCATCATCATGTCATTAAAACATGATTTATAGGAGGGTCCCCACTAAGCAAAGTGTACTGCACAGGTCGGCTTTCGGCTAGCTGCGAGCCATCCGTGAATGAGATTGTTCTCCTCATTCACGTCTATGGGAGTTCCCAAATATAGACGATTGGGAGGGCTGGGATATATTCGAGAGCTCAAATAAAGTGAATGGGGAGGACGGCCACAAACGTCGCCCTCCTCATTCACATGCACGGCCGGTTTGCTGTGAACCGACCTGTGCAATACATTTTGCTTTGTAGGAACACCCCTTTAAGCAATTGGTGGTTTTCTTGTGACAGATTGCCTTTCAGTCGTTTCTTGTTTATATTACCTTTTGGAAAGTTAAAACTGTCCATGTCTTCACCTTCCAGATCAGTATCTGATATTTGGTGCTGAGGAAGGTATTTACACTTTGAATCTGAATGAATTGCACGAACCTCAATGGAACAGGTATTGCCCAAGCTTTGATACTTCATTATATTCTGTGCCATGTTAATTATTTTCACATGCCTCGGCTATACATAAACCTGACTGCCAGTAAGAGCTGTAATCTCTCCCTCAGCTTTTCCCAAGAAGATGCACATGGATGTATGTAATGAACAACTGCCTTCTCTCTATATCTGGTATGTGATCATTTGATCGTGTTGTGATTGTATTACATTAATTCTATATGTAGGATTTAGGGCCACATATATGAAAACTGTCTAGGTCTACAACTCACTTTGCTACCCATAGCAACCAATCAGAGTGCCCCTCTCATTTCATATAGTGCTCTTTAAAAATGAGAGAGACGTTCTGATTGGTCGTTATGGGCAGCACAGTCCGTTTTAGACCTAGACCGTTTTCATACATGTGGCACTTCAAGTTCTTCATGATGGGTGTTTAATGGTACGGCCATGTTTGTCATTTCTTTAATCCGAATAGCATTTTGCATTGTGGTATTGCATTTGCTTCTTATTTTGTGAGATTGTCTTTTATGTTTGTGCTCACTGTTTTATATGATCTAAGACTAGGATGCTGCTTCTCTGTCATATGCAGGTAAAGCCTCCCAACTTTATTCACACAATCTCCCTGGCTTGTTTGATTATGCAAGACAAATGCAGAAGTTACCTGTTGCTATTCCAGCACACAAACTCCCTGACAGAATACTGCCCAGGTGAGTTTGGCTAAATAAGTTTGACTTACAGCTTCTTTGGGAGCTTCACATTCTGCATTTAAAGCCTGAGTATTAGGCTATGTTCACACGGCTTAAAATTGGACGTATTTCAGCCCGTAATTACGCGCCAGAGTGCGCAAATTACGGCTGGAATACGTCCCAGTCATTACGGTAATCCACAGGTCTCATAGAGAACTATGGATTACGTCTCCTCTCCCTGCTTGGCGAATACGTAGAGGGGGGAGATAAGTGACATGTGTATTACCAGTGGCGTATACGCGCCGCTGGTAATGCAAGTCTATAGGCCGGCCACACGGCGTAATTGCGTGGCGTAATTACGCCCTGCATTTAAGCCGTGTGATCCTAGCATTAGGGTTCTTGCACACAGCCATATTTCAACTGGTGGCACAGCATTAGGCTGCCATATAGGTGTCTAAGCTTCTACGGTACCACAAAGGTTCTGCTTTGAATCTCACCCCCCCACAAAAATGCATCCTTATGTACGTATGCTTCTAGTAACGAATATCTGATCCTGAACAGCAGCACACAGAAGTTGGACCTGGCTCTAAAGTTGCCATAAGGGCTCTATGCACAGAGGTCTTGTGCTGTCTCTTAGGTTCTAATTGCTCTCTTGCCACCCTACATAAAATAAATGATGAAAGCTGAATTTTATTTATTGAAGTTCAAGAGGTTGTCGGGTCATTTTTCATTTTAATAAAATATTTTTAGGATACTGCTGCCATGATAAAATAAAAAAAAAGCTTATACTCGCATCTCACCTGTATTCCAGCGCTGCTCACTATCTCCGGCGATCTTTTGTTCACTTCTGGCACCGGATGAGTAGAACGTCTATCCTGTAGCCAATGATTGCTTGCAACAGTGATGTTCCATTTACTGGCGTCACCATTCGTAATGGACACTCAACGTTCTGTTCGTCCAAAGCCAGAAGTAAACAAAAGACCAACGAAGATAGAATGCAGCTGAGAGGAGAGATAAGTATAAGGTTTTTATTTTACTAGGGCTGCAGTGTCTGAAAAATATTTTGTCAAACATTTTTTTTCCTTTTGTTTATCTTCTTTTTTTGCTTTCCCTTCTCTCTTTCTTTTCTTACTTTTCTTCATGTCTTAATAAAATCACATAATAATTTTTAGTGTTTTAGCCTTTGCTACATGTATTTTCTTCATGTGATTTTTCTTTCTTTATGCATATTGATGAGCTTGTCTGTTGATATGGTCTTATGATCTCAGCCTATGTCTTCATTCCTGACTATGTTCTTCCATTTGTACTTGGTGCTGTAATCCTATAATAATAATAATCATAATAGATGATAAGCTTATTTGATGTATAAAACAATGACCTGGACAATCCTGTAAAGGAGACAAATATGAAATAGGCGGAAATAGGTCTCATTTATCACAAGTCTAACTGTAAAAATGTCTGTTGCCCATAGCCACCAATTAGAGCTCAGGTTTCAGAAAATGAAAGTTAAGCTCTGATTAGCCGCAGTTAGCAACAAAGGCAGCTTTACTATAAGTTTAGAAAATGAAAGCTAAGCACTGATTTACAGTTTAACTATTTGTGATAAATGAGGCCAAATATCTTTGCTTGAAGTTTAAAGACTTTAAAGGGGTTGTCTCGCTACAAAGAATAGCTTTCAATATGTAGTGAACACTAAATGAAGACGTTTTCCAAATATATATATTTTTTGTTAAGGAGCTACAAGTGATTTTATCACCTTCTGTGCTCTCTCTGGTTCCCCAAGTGACCGACCTGTATACTTCTCCCTCCCCTACTGTTTGTTCTATCTGATAGCTGGGAGTGACGTCATCACACAGGTCGCGGGCAGCACAGAACTCCAGGCAGTGAGAGGACGTTTGTTTTTTTTAAGCTTTGTTAACATGGCGTAATTGCGGGGCGTACTGTACGCCCCGCAATTACGCCGGGTGTTCGGGAGTCACGCAGAGACGTGCATACTCCCGCGGTGGGGGGGGGGAGGAGCAGCAGCCCGCCGGCCCCATAGACACTATGACATGTCATTTATCTCCCCGCGTGTACTCCCCGTATTGTGCGAGCGGGGAGAGGAGGCGTAATCCATAGTTCTCTATGAGAACTGTGGATTACTGTAATTTCGGCGCACATCTCGCTCGTATTAAAGCGCAAATACGGCATGAAATGCGACCCAAAATTTTAACCCTTATCTGATCTTTCAGACAAAAGAGGTTATTATTACTGTTTACTTAAACTCAGGAGCTTCCCTGACAGCATGAGATTTATCTAATTAGCAGAGGTCTGAATACACAGAGCTCATATGCTAATTACAGACAGCTTGACCAGGAAGTGACAGAGCCAAGCAGTATTATTTAATTCATGCATCCTATGAAACTTTGAGATAAGACAACCCTTTTAAATGTAAACCTGGTGTTTTTTCTTTGTCCCTTTGATAATGCTCTTTGGTGTTCACTGTGGTCTTAGCATAGGGACAGTGTGGATCCAAAATCTTAACCATTTACACGCACATTATATCGGTCAACCTTGGTTGCAGGATCATTTAGAAACTATGATGTTATTTTATATTAAAGGGGTGTGCCGATCAATAGTATATGCCATAAATGTGTAATAGGCTTCAGTTCTCTCTTTGGGACCCCCGCCAGTATAGAGAGTAAGTCACTCTTGCTTGGTACTCTATATTCTGTTCTACTGGAGTTGCAAGTACAGAAGAGCTGTTTGAATGTGGCATATCCTATTACTATGCTATACATGTCTGAGATGGGAAAACCTCTTTACCTGTATTGAATATGAAATGTTATTGTAACTGTAAATTCCAGCTAGGGCATGCTGCCTTGATATCTTTCTATTTTCTTGACTGTGCATAAAATTGGAACGTAGCAGCTAATGAATGGAGGCTTTTTATGTGCTATATGCTTCAGAATACTAATCTGTTCTTAAAGGAGTGCAACAAATGGCACTGTTCTGTAGTACCAAGGGAACTATTGTCTTGTCATTGGAAGCATTGATTTCAAGTTCAAATACAATGTAGTTATTAGAATTTATGTACTCTGTAGCACCAATTACTATCCGCTACATGGCTATAGTCTATTGATTCACGTTTTTATTGCTTTATACAGAAAGTTTGCGGTTTCTGCAAAAATACCAGATACAAAATGGTGTCAAAAGTGCTGTGTTGGTAAGTATCAGCTTCATCAAATATTTGTTTGCCTTGCATAAGAGAAGATGTATGTATTTTGGATTTTTTTCATTAGTATATAGCGTTTGTTGTATTTGGAGTTGCCACCTCACAGACCTAGTGCGTATCAGTGAAGTATGCATACCTCTAAGTTTTAATAGTACAGTGTATGCAGGTTTCTTTTGGGCAGAGTCTGCAAATACAAAAAAAGTGCTATTAGAACAGAATATGAGGCCACATGTATGAAAACTGTCTAGCTCTAAAATTCACTTTGTTGCTCATAGCAACCAATCAGAGCGCCCCTCTCATTTTCCCAGAGCACTATATGAAATGAAAGGGGCAATCTGATTAGTTGCTATCGGCAACAAAGTGAATTTTAGACCTTGACAGTTTTCATACATGTGGCCCATGGAGTCAGTAGTATTTGAGATAGTTTTAGCAACAGCCAATTGCATTAATTCCTTATTGGGCACCAGAATGCAGCCTACCTGGCATAGGATTGTGTGCATGAGGCCTAACAGTATGAGATGTTTACGCTAACATAAGTAGAGTGTGCAATGGTAATACAGTTTTAATTCTTCCTAGCATTAAAAAGTGCAACTAAGGAACAGTCTAATCTCACCCTCCAGCTCCACATTAAATGTATCTTTTCAGCGACATGTTTTTGCATAGTATTACAGGGTATAACGCTGCCTGAGCACTGTAAATGGTGAGTTTGCATGGCAATGTTCATCTTTCTTAGGGAGATTGTCAGCATGTTCTAACAGGTCGAGGAATTCCAGTTACCAGCAAAGGTGTGTAAACAGCTGTCTTAGCCAAGAAGTAAAACTACCTGTGTTCCAGCAGATCCCTGACTTAAGGATTCTTTAGTTGGGCTGTGTCTACACAGCACTGTTAAATGCACAGGCCAACACAGTCCTAATTCAACGGCATTTTAACATTGCTGGACTGCGTTTTTTGGCGCAGATTTGTGCTAAAACCCGCAGTCGGTTTTCGGATTTGCCATCGGCCCCGTACATTGAATGTACAGGAATCCGGCGGAATATGCAGCATGTTTTAAAATCCGACCGGAAAAAATCATTGCCGTCTACACAGCACGGTGGACCGTCGAATTTTCGTCAGATTCTAAATAATGAATCCGACGAGAATACGGTGTAGACATAGTCTTACATGATTATACGTCCAGGACACACTGCTTTTATTATGCATTAAAGGCAGAAGATGTTCTTATTAGGTTAAGCAACTGTCCTAGCAAATATAGATCTTGTGAAACTTGTCAGAGTGTCCACAATTGATTTAAAGACTGAAGAAAAACACCAATAATTCATGCCCAAACAAATGGACAGACATGAAAAGAAGAAAATTCCCTTAATGCCCACTGCATCACAGAATCATGGAATGAGCCTACCATTGTCCACAAGATGTCTTCCTTGCAGGTAAATGGGTAAGAGAATATGGGTACCAGGGTTCAGTTTCTGCACAGGGTTGCCCTTTTTAGGTGGGTTCCCCCCAGTCAGGTTTATAGGACGTAACATGCCAGGTAGGTCTAAATACGGTCAATATATTGATTGGTGCAAATCAGAATTCAACAAACAACTTTCCCAATCTAACCCAAGAACAGCAGCGCTCCATCCCTTCTCTCCTGTTGAAGCCCCTTATACCAGTGCAATTTATTTCATTACATAGAATATTGTGAATTCCATACAACATCCTTATACAAAGAGATAACACCTTGAATAACAGGGTTCCAATGTACAATAAAGGTGGTCATCAAAATATCTTTTTGTTTCTTCTTTATAACCATATCGACAGCTGTCTATGCCCAAAAAAAGTCAAGCCGATCCAGGAAAAGATAGCCATGCCCCTGCCCCCATTCATTTATGTTTAAACCATTTCATTTCCCATTTTCTTCTGGTATACCTCCTCTCCAGTAAAATTGAGTTTAGTGCCTTAATAACACTCTTTTAAGTAGGTATAGTGGATTAAAGGGAATGAGTCATCAAAAATGACTTCTTGTTTAACTCACATTTTTATGTTCAACACATTTTTTAAGAATTTTTGGTTATTTATTTATTTATTTTTTCCATATCACTTTCAATATTTTTTAATAATTCTTAAGTCCTGCAGTTTTCACTTTGGCCACTAAGACTAATAATTGTCTGACACTTCCTGTTCTGTACAGAAAGATTCTCAGTAGTCTGCTCATTACCAGCACAAAGAGGGTCAAACTGAAAGGGGACACCAGTGTGTATAGATAACACAGGATCCACCAGTCACAAGAGGAGATAGTCACAGTTCACCATTTCACCTCCCTGCACACTGATTTCTTCCCAGGTCACAGAGCATGACTAGAAAACTCTTCTATAGAAGTGAATGGGACTGAGTCAGTCTTAAGTCTCCTATGTGCATGAAGCTACTGTAAAGCATCTCTCTGACAGCTGTTAAAGCAGGGCAAACAAGGCCTAGTGGCCAAAGTGAAAACTGCAAGACTTAAGAATTATAAAAAAAAAATATTGAAAGTGATATGAAAAATTAAAAAGAACAACCAAAAAATCCTAAAAAATGTGTTTAACATAAAAATGGGACTTAAAAAAATGACTCAATTTTTGATGACACATTCCCTAAATTAAGTGACTAGCTGTACCCTTTCGTGTCTGACAAAATGTTTTAGCTCCAGCTAGTTGTTTAATACTTCTAATTGAAGTATCCTCTAGAAACTCTTATAGACCTTTTAGTTGAAACTCACCCACCTTTTTCTTCCATACACAGTGTCAATTAAGATTAATACTCCTAACAACGGACAAGACCATAAAATGTGTTTGCTGTGTATTTCAAGCATTTCCTCGTGGTCAATAGATCTAGCCCTACCCTTAAAGTGTCGGGACGGCTTGAAGTGTATTTCCTGGGCCCCTACTTGGTGGTTCAGGGCTCATTAAGGACACAATTCAACCTACTAGCTTACTTTTGATTTTGCACGTAGCCAATATAGAGAGGCCGTATCATTGATGGGTTTAACTTTTGCATTAAAAGTTTACATGTAATGTAGAGGCGTATGGCAGAATATGTTGGCTGTATCGGTAGAATGGCTTGACCTTCAATTATAAACTGTGTAGAGAAGGGAGGCACTGCTCTAGAGCCATACTCATTAGTTACCGTGCCCTATGCTGTGGGAAAGGGGAGGCTTTTTTTTCCAGTTTGAAGAGGCTTGTTAGTAGCACACAGTGACCTCTGAAACTCCAGAGGTTACAAATGACACCGTTCCTTTGATTATGATTTTCATTAGCTCTCTTGTTAACAGTGAGAATGTAAGCCGCAGCAAAGGTTGAGTCTGATGAATACACCAGCATCCTACAACAAAATAAACCAATGGCTTATGTGTTTGCCTGACAGAGTGTATTTCTGGCATCACATTCTTCTCAGAGTTAACATTAAGATAGGGGCAGTACTGCAGAAAATAAGGCTTTGGTGACAAAAAGCTTCTTCGTTGGGGAGAGGCACCAATATCGGTGTGTGGAGGCTTACTGCCTTGAATGCTACACTCAAATTTAAATATTCTAAAAGACTTATGGGAAAAGAGCTGGGACTCTGCAGCGCCCTCTGTTGGATGTAACATTCCTTAAGTCACATCTCACTGACTCACTGAGGATATAGTCGCAGAGTCCCAGCTTTATTCCCATGAGCCTTTTAAAAGGTTCTGAGAGGTTGCAGGAGTCCCACAGGTTGTGCATCTTACTGCAGCTATAATTAATTATCTCATCTAAATTGCATTTGCCTTAAAGGTTTTGTCTCACTACATTGATTCATCTCAATCCTGTTTTCTTGGTTTCACTTTGAATTCAGGGGCGTGTTTACTGGCTTCCGCTAGGCTGTAGTAGAAGCCAGGTCTGTAGCTATAGCAACCAGTGCTGGAAGCCTATCAGGAGACATCAAACAGGTCTGTAGTTATAGCGACCTGAGGAGCTGATGCAGCCCATACAAGAGGGGATATGTAGGAATAGGTAGGATACTGTTAATAGACATATATTGCAAAGCGACTTGTTTTTGTAAGATCTTTAACATAAAAAGCAATCCTTGTAGTGAGACAACCCCTTTAATTTTCTGTGCTATATAAAAGTTGCATCTTAAAGGGGTTTTGCTACGAAGTAAAATTGACGTGGGAAGCTTGCAAATGAAATAACATTTCACCATTCATTATTATTAAAAATTCTGCACCGTTTTTGTTTTAACTGCTCCTTTAGTGATCCGTTATTTACAGCTCGTCCCCAGGTTATACGACCAGGGATGAGAGCTCCTCACTCCTGGTCAGATATGCTCAGACGTGCTGTCACTCTACTCCTGTCCTTTGGAATAGTTAGTAATAACACAAAGAGTGCAAATAAATAAAAAAGAAACCTCAATGAGGTCTGTGCATTGATAAAGAGGAAAAAACACCCACAGGTTTCGTTCCTGCAGGGATTTGAACCTAGGACCCTTGTGCCTGGAGGCAAAAACTTTACCTCTTAGCTACTCACAATGCTTTACATAAACAGACTTTTACTTGACTTGAGAGAGGAAAGGCCTGGTGGTGGCGTCCTGCGGGGTCACATGATATGCAAGTCAAACAAATCACACACACCCCCTTCTGAGCATACGGAGCTTAAGAGCTGGATACCGGAGGTATGAACTGAGATCGTGGCAAAACCCCTTTAAATAGTCATATGCTTACATATACGCTACGCAACCAACATGACATCTGGAAGCCACGCCTTAATGTTTATCATCGGTGTCTCACATAACAAATGCTTCCTGACATATCTTAATACTTGTATTCCCATGAGATAACGATTCTGGAGCATCTCTATGGTTTTGGGGTTCCTCTGATGTTCCTTCTAGAAATTCATTACTAATCTGTCAAATGGGTGTTACTATTTGGTGGGGGAAAGGGAGGTTCCTGCACAGTCTAGCATTGTCCTGTCAGTGGGTATAGGGGCACACGCCTTTGAAAGCTGGTATGGTAACACCCATCTAACAGATTCAGTAATACATTTCTAGAAGGAATAACCGATGAACAGCACAATTCAGAGTCCTAAGAGAAGATGCTCCCAAGTTATTATTTCACAGGTAACACAAGTATTTACTAAAAAAGACCTGTCAGGTGATCTCAAGGGTCCTCTTCATGGGAAGCAAATTCCTGCAGCCATAATCTAAATCTAGTTCAAGGTCTTTCCTGACGTTCTGAGGTTGTTAGAGAAGCAAAGGAGGATGGAGATGGTATGGACAGATAAGCCTTATACTTATGTGTGTCATTCTAGAATGAGATATTTAGGTATTGGCAGAAATCAGGCTCTAGAATATATACATATGTTAATATTTGGGAAATATACTACAAAGAAAGATAAGTAATGAAAGTTTTACATGCATTAACGTTACATGTTGTTGTTTCTAGTGAGGAATCCATATACCAACCACAAATATTTATGTGGAGCTCTCCAGTCGAGCACTATACTCCTAGAGTGGGTGGAGCAAATGCAGAAATTCATGCTAATTAAGGTATGTGGACTTAACATGGAAAATTACTACCATAAAACCCATTAATTTTGAAAGAATAGTAACAAGTTACTTTTTTTGTTTTTTTACTTAGTTTTCAGGGAGTTTTTTTTTTTTTTTTTTACATCTTTTTCATGTTGAAACTTGTACATCACAGATTTACAATATTATACACTTTTGGATTTACACTTTTCTACCTCTCGATAGCTGCTCATTTTTCATACTTTATAACAGGTGGAGGATATTTTTCCCATGTTGATACTTTATTAGGCTTCTACTGCTTTGTTTCTTGCTTGGGGAATATCAGAAATTCACGCCTCTGTCACTGCTGGTTTATAAAAAAAAATGTATATAACTGGATGTTTATGACAAGTCAGTGGACTGGGGAATTTTATATGTCCATAGGTGATAGATGTTGACAACATTGAGAGAAAACACTGAAAAAGAGTTAAATATTGGTTGTAAAATACAATCCAGTTTGCCGACCAACAAAAGTTGATTTAAAGGGGTTGTCTGGCTACAAAGATCATATCTGTAATGATGGAGACAGTCAAAATAAACACTTTTGCAATTGGTTTATATTAGCTAAATAATTTAGTATAGCAGATATTAGCTAATCTGTGTCTAGAGCTAAATCAGCAGCCTGAGGTTGGACCATGGCTGTGATTGGCTGCCTGATATTTAGTTCAACCTTGGTTGGGACACGCCCCCTGTGTGAGACACGCCCCTGTGCTGTGATTGGTTTCTGCACACTCTGTGCTCACTCCCCTTTGAGCTGTTTAAAACGGAAACTGGCTGTCTAAGCTTTCTGTGCTAGCTGCTGTCTGTGTTCTCATTTTCTGCCACTCACTCCCCTCTGAGCTGTGTAATAAAGGCTACCTGATCTCCCTATGCTCCTCTCACAGTGACCACTCTATATGAAGGAGCTGGGTAATTACGGAGTCTCTTTAGCTGCCCGATATAACACAGCTTTATACACTCTGCTGGTAGTTTGCATTTCTCACATGTGTTTCATCATTTCAGGCTGTATTTATAACTGTTTCCACCAGTGCAGGGGTTCTGGTTACAAGGATTGCTTGTGTAGCCTGGGAGGGAGATGACAGCTACCCAGACGTGATAACTGACCATTGCAGTAGGTCTGCAGAGCTGTAACATTCTCTCTCTCCCACTGCTCACACAGAATGATTATGATGATTCCAGGGAGGGGGTGTGATGATGTCACCACTCTTCAGTGAGGGAAGACAATCTACTGGGAGCAGAGAGCCGCCCCTGGATTTGAAACTGTAAAACAGAGAGAAAGCACAAGATGCCTGCAAAAGTCTGTAGTGAGAAAACCCCTTTAAGCTTTTGACTTTCTCTGAAGAACTGACAATGACCGCTTTTAACAATTTAGGCAGTTTTTATGTTTCCAAATTATTTATGTAAGGCTATGTCTCCACCGCACACAGAAACGTCCATTTTTTTCAGCGCTAGACTTGTATAGTAAACGTTCTATTGTCTCCACAGAAAATAATTTTTCTGCTTGTTTGAGTTGGTGGGAAGGGCAGAAAATTTACTATTGGATTCCATGTAAAGCGGCAGACATTTTTTGCCGTGTTTTTAGCAGAAATACACAGCAAATCTATTGCTGTGCATTTCTGCCAAAAACGGATGTTTTTTGTTTTTCAGCAACTTTTGACAGCCAGTGTATAAAAACTCCGTTTTATGAACGTTTTCAGGATTTGGTTTTCAGGTTGTTTTGTGTCTACTGCTGTGTAGACATAGCTTAAGTGAATGAAGAAGAAAGTGCATATATAAATTCACTTCATATGTATGTAGTATATATTTAAAGGGCTGTCCTCACCATGTTAGATACGAAAATAATAAAAGGACTGGGTGGACTACAATACCCAGAAAGATTAGCAAAATTGGGGTTATGTCGTTTAGAGAAAGACAGTTTATGGGGGGACATAATAAATATGTTTAAATATAACAAGGGTTAATATAAAGATCTCTCCCAGGATCTATTTATACCCAGGACTGTATCTAGAACAAGGGGGAAACCTCTACGTCTAGAGAAAAGAAAGTTTCTACACAAACATAGAAAGGGATTCTTTACTGTTAGCGCAGTGAGACTGCGGAACTCTCTGCCAGAGGAACTTGTCATGGTGAATTCACTAACAGAGTTCAAAAAGGGTCTGGATGCATTTTTAGAGATTTATATAACAAGCTATAGTGACTAGGATTCTGGAGAAGGGTCACTGATCCAGGGATTTTTTCGGATTACCAGATTGGAGTCGGGAAGGAATTTTTTCCCTTAAATGCGGAAAATTGGCTTCTACCTCATGGAGGTTTTTGCCTTCCTCTGGATCAACACTTTAGGACAATAGGCTGAACTGGATGGACGTCTGTCTTTTTTTAGCCTTACAAACTATGTAATCTGCATACTGCAAATTTGAAAATTCGCAGTAGGGCCTCAGATTTTCGATGTTTTATGTCAGAGCATGTATATGGGGTAGAACACCATACACATATATTGCAATTTACTTTTGCAGCTCTTTGGTGTACATATGCCAGTATGTGTGTAGATATGTGTGTGTGTGTATGTGTGTATATATATATATATATATATATATATATATATATATACTGTATATACACACTGTATTTTTCAGACTATAAGATGCACTTTTTCCCCAAAAAATTTGGGGGAAAACAGGGGTGCGTCTTCTAGTCCGGATATACTCTCAGGCCGGCAGGAGACTGGCGTGCCGTGATGCTGCAGGAAACCAGCGGCGGAATTTAGAGGGTTAAACCCTGCTGCCAGCTTTCCGCAGCATCGCGGAACACCAGTCTCCTGCTGGCCCAAGAGCGTTTAATGTGGACGGCGAGCGCTCATGGTGGGCCGCATGCGCGTGGTGTGGGCGGTGGGCACCTGCCGACCAATGCGGCCGGCAGCTGCTCTGTTCTGGGCGGGTTTCTGTTTATTGCAGGTTGGTGGCCGCCCCGTGCTGCCGTTCTGTGCGGGCATGTGGCGGCTGGCAGCTCTGTGCTGATGCTCTCTGCAGGCAGGCAGGTGGCTGCGGCGGCACTGACTTGCGGGCGGGCAGCAGGGATGGAGCTTGATCTATCCTTGCTCTTAACACATCCGCTGCCAGCTGCGCACCGCTCTTCCGTCCGATCGGTTGCCATGGCAGCAGGAAGCCTCATGCAGGCATCCGTACTTGCCATGTGTGTACACCAATTACACCCTGCCTATGGCAATGTCTGTCTATGGCAAGGTAATGAATGAGAAATCCTATGTACAGCAGTACAATAGTACTGATGTATACACTCACCGGCCACTTTATTAGGTACACCATGCTAGTAACGGGTTGGACCCCCTTTTGCCTTCAGAACTGCCTCATTCTTCGTGGCATAGATTCCACAAGGTGTTGCAACGATGCTCAATTGGTACCAAGGGGCCCAAAGAGTGCCAAGAAAATATTCCCCACACCATGACACCACCACCACCAGCCTGAACCGTTGATACAAGGCAGGATGGATCCATGCTTTCATGTTGTTGACGCCAAATTTTTGACCCTACCATCCGAATGTCGCAGCAGAAATCGAGACTCATCAGACCAGGCAAACGTTTTTTTCCAATCTTCTACTGTCCAATTTCGATGAGCTGGGGCAAATTGGAGCCTCAGTTTCCTGTTCTTAGCTGAAAGGAGTGGCACCCGGTGTGGTCTTCTGCTGCTGTAGCCCATCTGCCTCAAAGTTCGCCGTACTGTGCGTTCAGAGATGCTCTTCTGCCTACCTTGGTTGTAACGGGTGGCTATTTGAGTCACTTTTTGCCTTTCTATCACTCGAACCAGTCTGCCCATTCTCCTTTGACCTCTGGCATCAACAAAGGCATTTCCCGCCCACAGGACTGCCGCTCACTGGATGTTTTTTCTTTTTCGGACCATTCTCTGTAAACCCTAGAGATGGTTGTGCGTGAAAATCCCAGGAGATCAGCAGTTTCTGAAATACTCAGACCAGCCCTTCTGGCACCAACAACCATGCCACGTTCAAAGGCACTCAAATCACCTTTCTTCCCCATACTGATGCTCGGTTTGAACGGCAGGAGATTGTCTTGACCATGTCTACATGCCTAAATGCACTGAGTTGCCGCCATGTGATTGGCTGATTAAAAATTAAGTGTTAACGAGCAGTTGGACAGGTGTACCTAATAAAGTGGCCGGTGAGTGTATATGACAAGGAAGTGTGCCCCTAGTGGTCAAGTACTAGGGTGACTGAGTATTAAAGTAAAAAGAAAAAAGCTCTAAAAAAATATTACAAGTTTAAATCCCCGGCTTTTCTCGTTTTACAAATAATAAAATAGTTACACATATTTGGTATCGTAAAGATCCAATCTATTAAAATATAACATAATTTATCCCATACACTGAACATCGTAGAAGAAAAAAAACATCCAAACACCAAAATTGTGGGGGTTTTTTGTGCATTTAATATCCCCAAAAAATTGGAATAAAAAGTGATCAAAAACTCACATGTATCCCCCAAAAAACTACACTTCAGCTCACACTTTTTGCTTCAAATTTTTTCTTCCTATTTTCCTCCTCTTAAACCTAGGTGCGTCCTATAGTCCAGTGCATCTTATAGTCCAACAAATACAGTGTGTATGTGTTTGTGTGGTGTGTGTGTGTGTGTGTGTGTGTATATATATATATATATATATATATATATATATATATATATATATATATTATATGTATGTGTGTGTGTTTATACATTTGACATGGTCCATGACATGTACTGCAGGTCCTGGTCTGCTTACAGAACAGAATTAGTCATGCATTTGGCCCTATACACTGTAAATAGCTGTGGCAAATAAGGTGACTTGTTTTCTCTTAAGACGGTGGAAGAGTTGGACAGGCATGGACCATCCAGGAGCCTCGAGCCCTGTAGCCACCCAAACTACCCCTATTATAATTTATCAGTGGATGTTCCTTATTGCATACCCCTTATATAAGCACTGTTGACCCATTATGTGCACTAGTCACATTGGCCCTGCCCCCTATACGTTCTCCCCACTGTCTCAAATCCTTTCTTTAATGTTCTAGAGGTGTCATACGGTAAGACATTGCAGTTAACAAACACGAGATGTTTAGCAAATGGTATCAAAACTGGCCTTTACTTGACAATGCAGTAATTAATGAAAGTCTGTGGCCAATTTATATAAAAGAAATGCATATTCCTTTTTCTTTTTTTATATACATATTGTCTATTTATACTTACAGAAAATTACTTTTATTATTATGTCATTTTTTCTTTTTTCTTTTCTTTTTAACCCAGCACATAGATTTCCCATTACCGTGCCCACTTATGATGTTAGAGATGCTGGTTGTGCCTGAACAGGAATATCCCTTAGTGTGTGTGAGCGTCAGTAAGGGCACAGATTTTAACCAGGTTGTACGGTTTGAAACCGTGAATCCTAACTCCACCTCTTCTTGGTTTACAGAAACAGGTGAGTAGCTCAGTATTATACTCTTTAAGTTTTATATCTTTGTTCTACCTGAAATTAATTACTATTCCATTATGTCGCCTACAGACACCCCGCAATCAGATGTTGTACACGTAACACAGTTAGAGAGGGATACCATTCTAGTGTGCTTGGATCGTAAGTTTATGATACTGCTTGTAACCATTGTTTATTGCTTATTGTGTATATACAGACATATCATGCATTTTCTTTTCTTTATAAGGTTGTATAAAAATAGTGAATCTTCAAGGAAGGTTAAAATCCAGCCGCAAGTTGTCTTCAGAGCTGACATTTGACTTTCAGATTGAGTCTATAGGTAAGATAGACATTGTAACGTGTTCTGTACTTTCAAGTTTCATACAGTGTTATGAAAGTGTTTCTCATTACACGTGTGAATACTTTGTCCCATTCCAGCCTTTGCCAAATGGATAGCTGTAACTGGTATAGTCTTTTCACATACCAGACACTATTTAATAACCTCCGTATTCTATAAAAGTTTTTGGAATAGAGGAGAAGATGAAAGTGACAACGTTCTAACAATGATCTGATTTGTATGATTGACAGCACAGGTATAAGTTCCCCACCAGGTCCATCTATTGTCAGTAATATTAGTTGAAGGGCACTTTAATACACGCTGTAGTCTGAAGTTAACAAATGTGGTAACAATGGACGCACTTTTCTAGCAGCATTGTCCATGGACTCTATGTTCCCTCCCCACCCACGCTCTTCTATAGCCGCTGTACGAGGCTGCCATTGATGAATACAGGGAAGTATAGGCAATAAATGTACTCAATCAATTGGACAAAGTTTTCTGTTTAATACACTTGAGCTGGAAGGCAATTTTGTTTACTTTTTATTGTACACAAACTGCCATTATGTTTTTTGTTCTAGTTTGCCTACAAGACAGTGTCCTTGCTTTTTGGAAGCACGGTATGCAGGGAAGAAGCTTCAGATCAAATGAGGTAAATAATTCTGTCACGTACCCACTCACCAGCACGTGACTGGGGGCCACTGTAATGGGGTAGATTTATCTCCACTTGCGCTCACCTCTCAATCAGGTAGCGAATCAATCATAAATCGCACCACGAGACAGCTCCAGCCCCCCAAAAATACACGCTGCCACCACCTTCCTTCAATAATCAAAAAGGAATCAGCCAGAAGGAATCTTATTCCAGAACATATATACAAAAAACACTTAAAAAAATGCTTACAGGACCACCCACTGCACCCCTTTCACATTTACAAAAGAAAAAATACACTCCTCAAGGAAATGATCCGTGCAACAACAAAATTAACCGTATACTGATAACTTTAATATAAAAATGATTTACAGTAGCTTATCATCAAAAAATTATACTAACAAGGGAACTATGCATACGCATCAATACATTAAGAA
Organism: Phyllomedusa bahiana; assembly: GCA_025379985.1. Lineage (NCBI taxonomy): Eukaryota > Metazoa > Chordata > Amphibia > Anura > Hylidae > Phyllomedusa > Phyllomedusa bahiana. The sequence goes on along the minus strand of JAODAL010001015.1, from coordinate 56,782 downwards.
AATAAAAGATAAAACTTATAAGATTTCACACTACAAGGTGTATTCAGCTTTCATATCCCGGGTGTTAAGGATGGAATATTGGACACAGCTGCAAAACCGGATTGACCCCCAAGCTATAACACAGATTAGAGTCTGCAGACATGTCTTATAGGGCCAAACCCCTGTCCCAGGTTTCCCCTCCTCTCTCATATTTGCCTACTCTATAACTGCTAAAAATATGAGGAGGTGGGGACCCTTGATTGTCTTATGAGGGTGGTTGCTTACTATCGTTACTAGATGGCAATCACTGGACTGCTCTTCTGGCTGGGGGCAAACAATGAAAGAGTGTTTATTGTGGGGGTCGTAGGTTATCGTATAACCTGGACAGCTTTGCATATACAACTTTGGGCCATTATACCATAAGACCCCATGTTTATCAAAACATTTCTGTAATTAAACGAGTCCAAAGGGCAGGGGTGAGAGTCCGCAGACACATACTGAGAAATTCCATATTCTCACAGGAGGGGGGAAAGGGTTTTCACTCTAATCCTGATATAAATACAATCCTGAATACATTTAACTTTCAATGTGCTACCATTAACAACCTCCCCCTTTAGGATGGGGGCGTGGGGGACTGGCTTCACCGGCCATCGCCTAGCCCGCCTCCTACTCCCCTGGTGAGAGAGACCGATCAGCATTACCATGTTCAATCCCTTTTTATGTTGTACGTAAAATCCATAATGCTGCAGCACCATGCACACTGAGCACTTACCATTGCGCCAGCCACTTGGTTTGAGGCAGCTGAGCGGGTTATAGGTCGGTGACCAACCGTAAGGTTTGCGCCCATATAGTAGGGTTGTAGTTTCTTTAGGGACCCAGACGATTGCCAAACACTCCTTCTCAACACTAGCATAGGAACCCTAACCTTGGCAGGAGCTTCCTCATAGGTACAGATCTGGTGCTCCTCCCCCTTTGGGGTTCACCCTGAACTATTTTAACCCGCCACCTATCCCATAAGTGCTGGCGTCAGTTTTGGAGACCAACGAACCTCAGGAGAAGTCCCGGAGCCTGGAGGAACAGGTGAACTTGACCAAGGCAGCCTTTAGATTGTAAGGGGCCTGCCTCACATTGATGGGTCCAAGAGACAAATTGGGAATTTTTTCTTAGGTGAGGTCAGTTAGGGGCTTTGGCGGGGCACTGTAGTTTGGCACAAACTTCCTGTAGTACCAGCTGTACCTTAAAAATGACATCACTTGTTTTTTTTATTTTTGGAGTGGGCCAGGCAGCCAAACGCCAATAATCGTGTTGTCCTGGTCAGGCCCTTAGCATTCCACCCCCCACAATAACGGTTTCCTAAATAGTGACCTCGGCCATGGCTATCTGACACTTCCTGCTTAAATGTCAGACCTGCAGATTTGGCCTCTCTAGGACTTGGGACAGATGTGATGAGGTGCTCCCTACCATGAATTGCTAAAAATGGCTATATCATCAGATATGCAACGGAGAACCCATCAAATCCCTCAAGCAGCTGATTGACCGCAGCCGAATGTGGCAGGGGCATTTTTCATACGAAGGGCATAACTAAAAATGCATAATCCCCAAATGGGGTATGAAAGGCAGACCTGTTCCTAGGGCGTTCCTTTGTCATGGGAATCTGCCAATACCCCCTCGACTCAGTGCCATGATGGTGAAGTAGGAGGCACCGTCCAGCTGATCTAACAGCTCATCTAATCCTGGCAGGGATAGCATCAAAGACCTGTAATGGAATTTAACTTCCAATAATCTCACACAGAACCTTGTCGTTTGATCCTCTCTTTGGACAGAACCACGGGTGAGGTCCCAGCACTCAGGGATTATTTGATGACCCCTAGGCCTAGCATCTCTTCTATTTTGCCCCATCATGTTGCCTTTCACGACTCTGCTGAAACCCGATAAGCAGGTTGCCTAATGGGGATGAGTGCCTACTGTCCACATGTGGATGGCTAATCTGAGTTCTCCTGGCCTACCTGATAAAGGTGTCCCTATAGGGCCAACAGTACTTGGTGAAGCTCAGACCTCTGTGGTTGGTTAACTTAGGTTTAATTCTGCAACCTCAAGTGTGGCTGTGTCCTGGTGTTTGGCCAAGAGATCTACTAGACATACATCCTCCCCCCTCCTCGGGCATACTGCACACAGGCAGGAACATGGCTCCCAGGATGATGTGCCTTTAAACATATTGACAGGGAACCCCTTCTGTCGCTTGTCATCCAGGCCAACTAACATAGTTAACGTCAATTGAGACGTTTATTGCACCAAGGTAGGGGCCTCCCATGCAGTCCTGTAACTTGTTCTGCATCATGGGGACCAGTACCCAAACCTCCGATTCCCTCTTCAAAGCATTCGTTGGCTCGGCATTACGGCATAGCGCATAGTTTCTGCTTGGCCCTTTTATTGTGTAAGGCTTGTCATGCACAACACTGCTAAGTGCCTTCATCTTGTCCCTGATGTTTTATGACGAACTCCACCACAGAGACTTCTTGGGTCATCCACATTACCCTCCCATGACTCCCTAATCGAAATCACGAGGGCCCCCCTTATTTACTCTTCCCTACCATAAAGGAGTTCAAATGTGGGGAAACCCAGTTTGAAGCTTGGGGCACCACCCTAACGCTCCCAATCTCGCTTGGTATCTCAACTGACATTTTTTGACATATGGCATAAATGTCCCAATATAAAACGCTCACACAACCCATTGGTCTGTGTTTGATAGAGTGGCGTCAGAGGTGTTTGCAATCCATGCAATTTTCTTGCAAGGCTCTGCATTAGGTTTTTTGTGGACTAAACTTTGAGTCGCCGCTGTCAGTTAACATCTTCCCGAGGAATACCCAACACGAGTGGAAAACACATATAACATTGCATCAGCAACCTTGTTCCTTGCCCGTACAGAGGACATGCCACACCTCTGGGATATCAGGTGGCATAGTCAACTACTGTCAGAATAAAAGCCTTCCCAAACTTCTGGGGACGGCTACAGACCCTATGATATCCATCCACCCGCCACTCTTTGGAAAGGCTCATCGATGAATGAGTAAGGTGACAATGGTAGTCCTTGGAAGCATTTCCCCCCTTACCTACCCGCTGGCAGACCATGCATGAACGACCAAGTTGGCTATGTCAGTCCCATATTTGGGCCAATAAAATTATGAATTAGCTAGCTTTGGTTTTTGTGTTACTCCAAATGCCTGCGAAAAGCCCGGCTAAGAGAAACTCATGAGTGACCTTCAATAGTTGTTCCCTAAATGGTTATGGAACGCACCAGTCGCTTCTCAGAGTTCCCACAGTGTGGTGTGACATCAGCCACATCACGGTGTACAGCTTGCCTGGCCCCAGTACAAACTCCTTTTCATTTGCTGTACTCAGGGGGGGATTATCTCCAGCCCCCTTACTTATCTAAGCAGTGATCAGACTGTCAGGGCTGCCTAATAAGCTGTGGCTATCAGGTTGCACTCACTGTGCAGAAGGTGGGTGCAGCAGCAGATGCTGTGCTCTCTGTGCTGGCTGCAAGCGTGTGACCCCTCCTCAGCAGGAGATGCTTGTCAGGGAGAGAGAAGCAGGTACACAGGTCTGAGGCATAGCAAACAATTTGACTGCGAGTAATAGCTGAAAATAAACATATAAACTGTTATCAACATTCACATTACCCACTAGTGCGGGGACATTGGTCCAGTGTTGCACCAAACTAGCGACAGGTTCTTCATCCAGCACAGGGAGTTCCCCTGATTTTGTGCACCGGCCTTTGGTAAACCCATATTGGGGAGGCACCATGTGGGGACATGGAGCATTAAAAAAATCACATCTCCCCCCCAAAACTTACCTAATAAAACATGGCTGATAGAGTCAGAGATCCCACATCTCTTATTCCTCTGCCTGCTCCCAATTCCAGATAAACACGGCCATGGGACAGCAGAAAGCAGAATCCAATCCTCCAAATCCATTCAGGACAATGTCTTTCCAGTAATGATGTCCTCAGAGTTCAACAGTTCTGGACGCGACCAACAGTCACCCTGCCAACCACGTCCATGACCCACGGTTCACCGTTGTTTGCCCACAGTCACAGGTTTTTTGTAATGCGCTGCGCTCTTCCTTCAGCCCCAGCCCACAAGTAGATAGAGGGCCCGTCCCCCCGGAAGCTTTTGCAGACGTAGGCACTCTTCCTCTTGTCGAGGTACAATTTTGCTCTAACATGCCCTACCTTTAGTTTACAGTGTGATACACAGCGCGGTCAGTTACTGGAATAGGAGGGTCTGTGGCCCCCCTCCCGGAGGATATCCAGTAGGGTACCCAGATGATCGCTGGGGAGGTAGGAAGGGAATCTCCGCCACCACAGTCTACCTTCACTCCAGGTTGGACTCAGTGATCTCCGGGCTACTGGCACCTGTGGCAAAATAGGAGTCCTGCCAAGTTCCGCCGCGTCTCTGGACGTACCTTGGCTTCCAATCACAGACAAGTTACAACATCGGTCAGGACAGATATGGAGAAGCAGCCTCCTTGATCTTATATTCAACAGGTCCGTCAAAGCGGAAACAGAGAGTCCTTTTAACCCATTGCTTTGCAGGTGGCAACTTAATTGCTCTCCACATCTGCGTAGCTGTCAGGAGGACCTTCTCTGCAGACTCCAAAAATTCCTCGCGCATACACCTCCGAGAGTGAGGTGATATTTCATGGACCAGATCTTCTCTTTATGGCTCATAGTCCCCGTCTTCTCTGGTAGGAGGTCCCTAAAAACCGCCAAGGCCTTTGCCGCCCCTAAGTCCAGGTGTCAGATATCGTGCCCCACTGCTCTTTGGGCAAGATGATAAGTCTGGAAGTCTTTTCAAATCCTCGTAGGAAAACATCTAATTCCCCATTCTTTTCACACATGAATTGTGTTCTAGTCGGGTTTCAAGGGTTTGTATCCTGGCATGAGGCTGTGGCAAGCCTCACCCCCTTCAAGTGTGCGAGCTTAGCTTGAGGTCCCTCTCAGCTTGCGTACGGTATCCCGCCTCTCCGCTCTCAACATCGCTGCTTGCTGCTTCGACCCGCCTCTCGCACCGACCTGACGTGCCGCAGCCTCTGCCTGTTGGTATTGCAGATAAGTTGTAGGCGCAAATAGAGGGTCACAAGCGTCCAAGCTGCTACAAAGCCATGCCCAGAGCAGAGTCCATGCCTCCCCCCTGAAACTGGCCGCTGCGGGTGTCCCTCAGGGTAAATTATTTCAGGCGCAAATTCCGTCAATTGGACCTGCTGCGTTGTCAGTTTCCGTTCATCTGGTCGCCGTGTCGCAGCTGCTGCAAATCAAGCTCCACGATCTCACGATCAGTTGAACCTTTTGTCTTTGGGCAGTTGGATTAATATCTCTCTCTCCTAGCATAGGGCTTATGAGAGTTTCTTTGCTTTGCTTCTTGTACAGGCTGCCATCTACAAAGCACCTTTGCCAAATAAAAGATATGAAATAGAAAAACAGGGAGGGAAACTGATTGTCGATGATGTCAATAAGCATGCGTTAGTTCTTTAAGACTGGTGTAATCTTCACAAAATACAACCAGTCCTTTTAGTGCAGGTAATAATTGCATAAACCAAGCACTAATGCTGCAATAAAAAGAAAAAATAACCCACCGCTGCCAACCAATTATGTCACGTACGCCACCTCACCAGCACGTACTTGGGGCCACTGTATGGTGTAGATTTATCTCCACTTGTTGCGCTCACCTCTCAATCGGTAGCGAATCCAAGCATAAATCGCTACCACAATACAGCTCCAGCCCCCCTCCCCATAAATACACGCTGCCACACCTTCCTTCAGATAATCTAAAAAAGGAATGAGCCTGGAATCACTTGATTCCTAACAGATATTCTAAAAACATGTAAAAAAAAAATGCTTACAGGCCACCCCACTGCTCTCTCAGCAGTTACAAAAGAAAAATACACTCCTTCAAGGAAATGGATCCGTGCAACAACAAGAATTAACGTATTACTGATAACTTTAATATTAAAATGATTTACAGTGCTTACATAAACAAAATATACTAACAAGGACTATGGCATACGCATCAATACAGTTATGAAAATAAAAGGGATAAAAACTTAGAAGATTTCACACTTACAAGGTGTTTCAGCTTTCAGATCCCGGGGTAAGGAATGGAATATGGGACACAGCTCAATCCAGGATTGACCCCCAAGCTATGAACACAGATTAGAGTCTGGCAACATGTCTTATAGGGCCAAACCCATGTCCAGGTTTCCCCTCCTCTCTCATATTTGCCTACTCTTTTACTGGCTCAAAATATTAGGAGGTGGGTGGACACTTGATTGTCTTATGAGGGTGGTTGCTTACTATCGTTACTAGATGGCAATCACGGACTGCGCTTCTGCTGGGGGCAGATCAATGAAAGTGTTTATTGTGGGGGGGTCGTAGGTTATCGGGTATCCTGGACAGCTTGCATATACAACGTTGGGCCATAAACGCATAAGACCCATGTTATCTAAACATTTCAGTAATTAAACAGTCAAAGGGCTGGGGTGAGAGTCTGCAGACACATACTAGAAATTCCATTTCTCACAGGTGGGGGGAAGAGGGGTTTTCACTCTAAGCCATGATTTAATGACAATCCAGAATACATTTAACTTTCAATGTGCTACATTACAAATTCGGTCTGTCACAAAGTACAAATATGTAAAGTTCAAACGCAGATATTTTCTGATCTAGACACAGGGGGCGGCATTGGTGAACGGGTCTGCGGCCGATATCTGGCGTCTTTACAGCCCGACATCAGGCGCAGCCCTGTTCGCTACATGTTTGAATGTCCCGCACACCATTATCAGGCGCACTACAAAGCACCCGCGGCACTTTGTAATGCGCCTGATTTTGGGGGCGTGCAGGAGGCGGAGTGCATTAGAACCGTAGCGAAGTTATAGATTTATAGCTTCGCTCGGCATTTCTAGGTGCATTACTGCTGGGACAGGTATACTACTTTAAAAGTGGTATACCTGAGACAGAAATGTCGTAACAAGCGCTAGAAGCAGGTTCATAAATCAGGCGCATTCTATACCAATATAATGCACATGAAATTTGGCATGTGAACGCCAAATTTCTTACATGCCGCCCAGGGTCTCATGTGACTGAAAATTAGAAGTCATATTCTACATACACTCACAATAAGTCAACCTAAACCTATACAGAGATACTGTGTATAGAAATTGTAATTGATATTTGGATATTTGATATTTTTTACTTACCATAAAATCCTTTTTTTGTCTGATTCATTGGGGGACAAAACATCTGAAGTATAGGCCCTCGCCCTAGGCAGCTGACACTAGGTAGAAACCAAACGTGTCAGCTCTGCCTGGACTGACTACATACCTACTACTGAAGCCAGGCTACTCAATTGATACAGGAAGGTGCTGGCAGAAAGGGTGGCCTCATGAAAACTGACGAATGGTGATCCTTTTTCCCCGCGGGCTTATAGAAGAACTCCATAAAAGGTCCAGGGGGAAGCAAAGGCGGGTTGCAGGAATAAATGGTGCTTTGTTGTACAGACGCTTATACCCATCTCTATTGAAGAAGGGCTTCTGCTATATCAAATATCCAACTATCCTCCTTACTGTAGACAACCTGTCGTCTGTGGGGGCTGTCTGGTTGTACACCAATGTCTCTGGTTAAAGGAATCAAAGATTGAATGCTTGGATTTTTATGTACAGTGAGGAAAATAAGTATTTGATACACTGGCGATTTGCAAGTGTAATTTTTATCTTAGGTACAATTCAACTGTGAGAGACAACATTTAAAAAATCCAGAAAATCACATTGTATGATTTCTAAATAATTAATTAGCATTTTATTGCATGAAAAAAGTATTTGATCACCTACCAGCCAGCAAGAATTCTGTCTCGCACAGACCTGTTCATTTTTCTTTAAGAAGCGCTTCTACTTTGCACTCATTTCCTGTATTATGTGCACCTGTTTGAACTCGTTTACCTGTATAAAAGACACCTGTCCACACTCTGTCAATCACACTCCAACCTTTCCACCATGGCCACAGTAAAGGGCACTATTGATAAAATTGTAGACCTGAACAAGCCTGGGATGGGCTACAGGGCAATGGGCATGCAGCTTGGTGAGAAGTCAACAACTGTTGGCGCAATTATTAGATAATGGAAAAAACAAAAGATGGCTGTCAATCATCCTCAGTCTGGGTCCATGGAAGATCTCGCCTCGTGGGGTAAGGATGATTCTGAGAAAGGTCAGAAATTGGCCCAGAACTACATGGGAGGACAATTAAGGAGTGCCTCCGTAAGAAGCATTTCAAGGTCCTGGAGTGACCTAGCCAGTCTTCAGACCTGAACCCAATCGAAGCTCTTTGGAGGGATCTGAAAGTCAATGTAGGCCAGCGACAGCCTCGAAACCTGAAAGATCTGGAGAAGATCTGTATGGAGGAGGTCGCCAAAATCCCTGCTGCAGAGTGTGCAAGCTTGGTCAAGAACTACAGGAAACATCTGTCCTCTGTAATTGCAAAAAAGATTTCTATACCAAATATTAATCTCTGTTTTTCTATTGTATCAAATACTTATTTCATGCAATAAAATGCAAATTAATTATTTAAAAATCATGTAATGTGATTTTCTGGATTTTTTTTTAGATTGTGTCTCTTACACTTGATGTGTACCAACGATAAAAATTACAGACATCTCAATTCTGGGAAAACTTGCAAAATTGCCAGTGTATCAAATACCTATTTTCTACACTGTATATGGCCCATTTTTCCTTTTAAGATGAGCGGCAGCAGAGGTGTTTGTAAGATGTTGATTTCCGTCAGCTAGGCTAAAATTGCATATTTATTGGTATGAGGATGTCTGGCTGACGGCTGTCACAGTGCATTTGTCTGAACAACTGTTTTTTCGCCAATGTCATTGGGGGACACAGCACCTTGGGTATAAGCCCTTTCTCTAGGAGTTGACACAAGGCGGACCAAATGTATTGGGCCCGCCCTGGTGGCCTGTATCCCTCCTGCTGATGCCAGACTGATCAGTTTGCATCCTAGTGTCTGTAGGAGGCAGACGCTGCTCTGCAGCTATGCGGTGTTTGTAATTTTTGGTTTCTTTGCAGGTGGTGATTGAGCACCTGGCTCTCACCAGTTGAAGGGTAATTGAGCACCTGGCTCTCACCTGTTGGAGGGTGATGGAGCACCTGGCTCTCACCTATTGGAAGGTGATCGAGCGCCTGCCTCTCACCTCGTGGAAAGGTGATAGAGCCTCTGGCTCTCACCTATTAGGGGCGTCATCAGCGCGTGTTTTTAGCGTGACATTGTCTCCCCTGAGGGCATCAGGAACCCAGTCAGTTCTGTAGCTGGCTGGTCTTCTTTTTCGCCGCTCACTCGTCCCCACCTGCTGCCTACCGAAGAGGTGATGCCGCGATGCCTGAAGACGTCGGATAGGTGAGTTTCCCGACTTTCTCCGTTTGGGGGTGGTCGGGGGTTTCCTGTTTGTTTATGGGATGGGCGGGCCGAGGAATTCTATTTTCCTGTGGCCTCCCAGCGGCATTGGTTCCCCGGTCAGGGTGGGGCGCTAGGCAGCAGCTTACCCGGTGTTCTTTGCCCCGATGCGCAGCAATCCACCCGTTGGCACAAAGTAATTTCCTGGCGGCGAACTTCGGCGAGTGCCCCCCGGCTTCCCGGCGTTGGCCGCAGCCAGCCCCGGGTAGGAAGCGAGGCCCGGCCTGTTTTGTCGCCTCACCACTTTCTCAGGCTTGAGACCCGCGGGACTTGGTGTCCAACCAGGACGCCAAGTAGTACGCAGTCGAGCACGGGCTTGTTGGCCCACCCGGCTGCTCCTCTCCCCTTGTCCCCACCGTCCTCAGATTGGCATGCTGCGCCAGTTTTCGGGCAATCATGTGGTACTGTGGCTTTTATGCCGAGGTACCACAACTTTGGGCTTGACTCTGCCTGCTGGGGGAGCAGGATATGACCTCACATGGGCTGCGGGTGGTCCTTACCCTCTTTTGCGGCATTCCACGCCCATTCCAGCCAGCCGTGCTGCACCATTTGCTGGGCTTGTACCACCCCGGGGGCGGTCTCAAACGGGTCCAAGCTCTTCCCAGGATAGGGCAGGACTTCCAGCAGCCCAGGCCTGTGTTGGGTGTGGAGCCTAATCGCCATTTTCTGCCGTTCGGCGTTCTGGCTGCTTGCTGCATCTCCTGGCTTCCATGGAGGACACAGCACCTTGGGGTGGTAAGTTGGCCTCCTGTGGGCCATCTATCCCTGCCCCGTGCGCTTTGCAGCCATGTCCCTTTCCAAGGATAACTGGTTAAAACACCTGCATCCAAAGCAGTGGCGACTTACGTCGCCGGCGCCCGTTGCCACGAGAAATTCTTGTGCGGCCAGCCCAGTGCCCTTTGCGCTGCTCCTCAGCTGACCGTCGCGGGACGCGACCCCTTCTGTCAGGGATCGGTGGCCCGGAATTGGCCAGGTCTCTATCTCACTAGCAGTGGGTGACCTGTCCAGACTGTCCCAGGTTATGGTTTCAGCCATAGTGCGTTTGCCGTCTCTGCTTGCTGCCCAACCTCGCACCTTCCAGGGTCCAGCGTCCGGCACATCCCGTACGAAGGATTCGCATAAGAGGGTTAGAGTTCTTTCTTGCTCGTTACTACCTGAGCTCTCTCCAGGCAGACAGTGGTCGGAGATGGAAGCTCCATGCCGGTTTACGGGCATACAGGGTTGATAGTATGGCAGCAACGGTCCAAGCCCTTATCCGGGTTGTCAGAGATTCCTTTCATGTTAAGGATGTGGATGTCTCAGCCTCCGAGAATGAGTTTTACTTTAAATGCAGCAGGCAGCAGCGTTTGGTGTTTCCTGCACACCTGGAGTTCCGGTATATGCAAGGTCCCAGTTTCCGCATGGAGTTGCTCCAGTCAGTGGTAGCTTCTGTGGTGCAGAGCGAATTTCTGTCCCCTATAGACATTAAGGAAGCTTATCTGCATGTCCCTATTTCCAAGGCCCACCAGCGACACTGTAGGCTCAGAGCTCTGCCATTCAGCCTCCTGACTGCACCAGGGGTCTTCACATAGGTCTTGGTGCCCCTAATGGCAATTCTTCGCATCAGGGGCGTGACCATTTCTGGATGACCTTCTAGTGAAGGCTCTATCTCGATGCGCCTGCTTGGGCAGCATCAGGATCACTTTAGACACTGTAGTGCGCTTCGGGTGGATAGTTAGTGTCGACAAGCTCTGCCTCATTTCTTCACAGAGGATGGAGCTGGGGATGATTCTCGACGCTCAGGTGTCCAGAGTGTTTTCCATCAGAGAATATCCAGCGGTCACGTTAACACGTTTCTCTGCTTCTGAAGCACACCCCATATACGCTTTGCACTTGCATGCGGGTTCTCGGCAGGTTGGTGGCTGCCTTCGAGGAGGTGTCCTCGCGCAGTTTCTTTCTCGCCCACTGCAGCGGGCAATCCAGTCTTGGTGGGAGGGGTTTCCAATATCCCTGGGAACAGTGGTTCGCCTGCTCCCCCAGGTTCGAGTCGAGCTGGGCTGGTGGCTAGCCTCTCCTGCATTACATCACCGGAATTCGTTTCTGTCCCCGCAATGGCTGATCTTCACCACAGATGCCAGCACATCAGGGTGAGGCGCCATCTTCGGCTCCCGGATGACTCGGCGTCTCTGGTCCCTCAGGGAATCCAGTCGTCAATGTGCTAGAACTCCGAGCTATTTTCCTAGCGCTCTCGCATTGGTCCCCCCTCACCCGGGGGCACCTAGTTCGGTTTCTGTCCGACAACACCACGGCAGTGGCCTATCTGGATTTTCAGGATGGCATCCGAGGCCGGCGAGCTTTGTGGGAAGCTGTAAGGATTCTTCGCTGGGCACAGCGTCAGTAACGGGTTGGTCGGCGTTTTTCATCCCAGGGGTGGAAGACCGATTGGGCGATCATCTCAGTTGAGCAACTGTCTATTCCGGGGAGTGGGCTCTCCTACCAGAGGTTTTTCGCCTTCTTTGCCAGAAGTGGGGTACGCCAGACATCGATCTATTTGTGTCTCGCCTCAGTCACCAACTCCCGCGTTACATGTCCAGGGCCAGGGATCCCCTGTCCCTAGCAGTAGACGCGCTGGTCCTACCTTGGGGTCAGTTTGCTCTGGTCTACCCCTTCCACCCTGGCCACTTCTTCCTCGAGGGCTCAAGCCCCTCAAGTCCGAGAGGGTACCAGCTGTTCTCGTCACCCCAGATTGGCCCCGCAGGTCTTGGTACGCGGGTCTCGTCACCCTAATGATGGACGCTCCTTAGCCTTCTCCTGTACTCCCACACCTTCTTTCGTAGGGTCCTCTGCTCCACCCCACGGTACCGCGGTTGCATTTTCATGGCGTGGCTGTTAAAACCGCGATCTTAAAATCTTGGGGTTTGTTGGTTTCATTATACGGATCATGATTCGAGCACGTGGCCTCAATCCGCCCGGATCTATCAACGTGCCTGGAAGGCCTTTCCACCCCTTGGTATGCTGTACTCCAAGGGTGTTGTCTGTTCTGCGGTCAGGCCTTGAGCTCAGGCTCGGCCTGCCATCTCTGAGAAGTCAGGCTTTCTGCTCTCTCGATATTGTTTCAGCGCAGGCTGGCCTCGCGCTCAAAGGTTAAAATCTTTTTACAGGGGGTCTCGCATTTCATCCCTCCGGTTCATAGTCCTATTGAACCTTGGGATTTGAATCTTGTTTGAAGGCCATGCAGTCCTCACCCTTTGGGCCACTACGGGAAGTTCCCCTACGTTTACTTTCATGGAAGGTAGCCTTCTTGGTGGCCTTCACTTCCATCCGCCAAGTGTCTGAACTGGCGGCTCTGTCATGCAAGTCCCTGTTCTGGGTTCTGCATAAGGACAAAGTTGTTCTGTGTCTTGTTCCTTCATGTCTCCTTACGGTGGTTCATCGTTTCATATCAGTGAGAACATAGTTTTGCCCTCTTTTTTTCCTCTCGCCCTCTCATGCTCGAGGCCGATAGTTACACTGGGTAGACGTGATCAGGGCCGTTCGAATCTGCCGCTCTGTTACAGATCCTTTAGGCGCGCCGGAGCCCTCTGTCATTCCTGAGGGTCCGTGCAGGGGCCTGTTGGTCTCTGAGGCCGCCATTGCCAGCGGGATCTGGTCTGCAATTCCGAAAATTTATCGGTCTAGGGGGGAACCCCGTCCGTTTCAGGTCACTGTTCACTCCACACGAGGAGTTGTTGCCGCCTGGGCGCTTCGGCATGAAGCTTCAGCTTTGCAGGTTTGCAAAGCTGCCACCTGGGCTTCGGTCCGTACTTTTTCTGAGTTCTACCAAATTCATACCTTGGCCTCGGCTGCTGCAGGTCTCGGCCGTAAGGTATTTCAGGCAGCAATGTACTGATGCTTGTCACTGCTGATGAAGATTTTAGTTGCCCACTCTCTGGGACTGCTCTTGGACATCCCAAGATGCTGTGTCTCCCAATGACATTGGCGAGAAAATTGGATTTTTGTACTTACCGTAAAATCCTTTTCTCGTCCGATTCATTGGGGGACACAGGTCCTGCCCTCATTTTATCTCCATGGAATCGGTGTTCTCTTTTGTTCATCCGCTCGGCCACGGCTTTTGTACCAACTGATTAGCCTGGCGTCAGCAGGTGGAATATAGGCCACAACTCGTTTGGTCCGCCTAGTTTCCGCCTCCTAGGGCAAGGGCCTATACCGAAGGTGCTTCCCAATGAATCGGACAAGAAAAAGATTTTACTATAAGTACAAAAATCCAATTATTGTACGTTGATGAGCCGCGTAAGGAATAGGAAATGTGTTTATCTTGTAGCAGTCCCATTGATTTTCATCTTATTTCTGGTAAAGGGAGATTTTCTGCTATGATATGCTGGTGGGCATATTGTATCTCATGGGAATTGTACAACACGGTGCATATCATAAAAAATAAAGCAACAATGCAATTGCACTGAATATTTTCTTTGTAAGGGGATTGTTTCACAAAGACCACCATTTGTAAAATGAAGCAATGCAAGTCTGGCTTCTCTTACTAAAATGGGAAGCCGTGCCCAGGATCACATGATCCCTGCAGCAGTGACTGCAGAGCAAATGTAGCACTACAAGGCAGCTATTCAAATAAATGGCCAACCATATAATGCACAGACTTATCAGATCCACCAGTCTTAGGGGCCATTTGTCCTCTGTCGCGATTATCTATTGGGACTCCATGCAGAAAGACGGGTGGGCCCATGAAAAAGAATAGAGCATACATAGTCTCTTTTTGAGGTCTTCTCTATTACCTGATTGTATACTTGTTATGAGCCAAACAAAAAAGCTTGATAGACCACACTTTTGTATACTGCTCACATAGAATATACAACTGGGAAACAGGAACTGTAGCCCAAAAGAGGCTATGTTTACCCTGTTCTTTTCTGTGTCTCTGCCATGTTTCCAGCACAGTATTTGTCGGGGTGCCTTTCTTTAGCAGTGAAAAAACTTTGAGACTCTCGGTTCACATATCATGATCAGAACATGTTTAAGCTGCCCACGACTTCAACGTGGTCTCAAATCGGGCAGTCCTATCCTATCTTTACCTCTCAATCGAGCCAATCAGGCCTCTCACTGGGTCACCGACCTCCATTATTCAGAGAGAAAAAATAAAAAACACCCAACCTGCAAAGATGAACGTCTTAAGACAGCCTGTGAGAGTGGGCGGGGACAGAAAACTCAAAATGGAAGCACCCCTTCCTTTCCATATAGGTTAAAATCAATGTACACCAAGTATAACGTATGTTTCTGCACACAAAAACATTTCTGAAAAAACGTATGCAAACCTGGGTGCCACTGGCAGGGCTGCGGCACACATGTAATTATACATGTACACACACTGACCGCCACCAGCGGCACATTTCTGCAAAAAGGGCAATACACTACGTCGAAATCCCTAAAGAAGCATTTATGCTATCTATCATACATGAAAAAACTTTGAGACTCTCGGTTCACATATCATGATCAGAACATGTTTAAGCTGCCCACGAAAACAACGTGGACACAAAACGGGCAGTCATATCCTATCTATACCTCTCAATCGAGCCAATCAGGCCTCTCCACTGGTCACGACGCCTCCATTATTCAGAGAGAAAAAATAAAAAACACCCAACCTGCAAAGCTGCCCTTCTTATGACAGCCTGTGAGAGTGGGCGGGGACAGAAACTCAAAATGGAAGCACCCCTTCCTTTCCATATAGGTTAAAATCAATGTACACCAAGTATAACGTATTGTTACTAGCACACAAAAACATTTCTGAAAAAACGTATAGCAAACCTGGGTGCCACTGGCAGGGCTGCGGCACACATGTAATTATACATGTACACACACAGACCGCCACCAGCGGCACATTTCTGCAAAAAGGGCAATACACTACGTCGTAATCCCTAAAGAAGCATTTATGCTATCTATCATACATGAAAAAACTTTGAGACTCACGGTTCACATATAATGATCAGAACAGGTTTAAGCTGCCCACGACTTACAAAGTTGTCTCAAATCGGGAAGTCCTATCATATCTTTAACTCTCAATCGAGCCCAATCAGGCCTCTCACTGGGTCACCGACCTCCATTATTAGAGAGAAAAAATAAAAAACACCCAACCTGCAAAGCTGCTCCTTCTTATGAACAGCCTGTGAGAGTGGGCGGGGACAGAAACTCAAAATGGAAGCACCCCTTCCTTTCCATATAGGTTAAAATCAATGTACACCAAGTATAACGTATGTTTCTGCACACAAAAACATTTCTGAAAAAACGTATGCAAACCTGGGTGCCACTGGCAGGGCTGCGGCACACATGTAATTATACATGTACACACACAGACCGCCGCCAGCGATTTGAGACCACGTTGAAGTCGTGGGCAGCTTAAACATGTTCTGATCATGATATGTGAACCGAGAGTCTCAAAGTTTTTTCATGTATGATAGATAGCATAAATGCTTCTTTAGGGATTTCGACGTAGTGTATTTTTCTTTAGCAGTAGCCCAATTAATCCCAGAGGTGGAGGGCAAGCTACCTTGGGAACGTCTACTTACAGAAGAGTAGCGCTCTGTCCGGACACACAGATCGGGGTTTCAGTTGTAATTGTCTATATACCCATTTTTCTGTAAAGAGCTCCCTTAATCGATTAATATTGTAAACAAGAGTGACATCTCTTATACATGGTGGGGTGCAAAAGTATTCATAGCCCTTGAATTATTCCATATTTTTAAACATACAGCCACAAACCTAAATATATTTTATTGATATTTTACGTGATAGAGCAACACAAAGTACCAAGTATGTTTGAAGTGTAATGAAAATCTTATGTGCTTTTTCAAATTTTTGCAAATTAAAATACTGAAAAATGTGACATGCATATGTATTTAGCCTCCTGAGTCAATACTTTGTAGGATCACCTTATGCTGCAGTGACAGCTGGAAGTTTGTTGGGGTATGTCTCTACCATCTTTTCACATCTAGAAGCTGGATTATTTGCCCATTCTTCTTTGCAAAATATCTCTAGCTCAGTCAGAATAATTGACAAACAGTTGTGAACAGCAATTTTTAAGTCCTGCCACAGATTCTCAAAGAGATTTAGGTCTTGACTGTGGCTGAGCCATTTTGACACATGAATATGCTTTGATTTAAATAATTCCAGTGTAGCTTTGGCTGTATGTTTAGGGTCATTGTTCTGCTGGAAGGTAAACTTATGGCCCAGTCGCAAATCTTTTTCAGTCTCTTCAAAGGTTTTCTTCCAAGATTGCCCTTTATTTAGCTCCATCCATCTTCCCATTAACTCTGACCAGCTTCCCAGTCCCTGCTGAAGCAAAGCATCCCAACATCATGATGCAGCCACCACAATCATGCTTCATCGTGGGGATGATGTGTTCAGGGTGATGTGCCGTGTTGACTTTCCTCCGTACATAGCGTTTAGCATTTAGGCCAAAAAGTTCAATTTTTGGTCTCTTGGAGTACAGGACTAATAGTGGTCCTGTGGACAGATTTTTCCACCTGAGCTGTGGATTTCTGCAGCTCCTCCAGAGGGACCCTGGGCCTCTTGGCTGATTCTCTAATTAGATCTCTCCTTGTCTAGACTGTCAGTTTAGGTTGATGGCCATGTCTTGGTTGATGGCAGCCCTGGCAATTGGACCCCACCAGCCCACATACAAGAAGGCCCCTTCCTCGGAGCGTCATAATTCAGGGGAGCCATTTACTGCAAGTCCCATAGGCTGTGTGTAAGCTGCAGATCAGGGAGCCATCTCAGAAGGGATGCCGGATGGCGCCGCTCTGATGAAGCGCAGTCAAACATGATGCCAGCAGAACGCCATATTGTGTCTACTTTTGCCTACCCCTGAACCCGGACCTGGCCCTGAGTCTATCAGACATTACGGCATATTCTGTGGATCCTGTGGATAAGCCATGAATGTGCAAATGGAAATTTTCCTTTTAAATTATTTTTTTTTTTTCGACCAGACAGATTTTGCCAGGTTATTTTCACACCTATTATCACCCCAGTAATATCACCTCTGTAGGGGCTGTTATGACTGCTACAGGGGCTAATTATTACCCCCTAACATAGCAGCCCCTACAGAGGTGATATCACTGGTGTAGCAATAGGGGCTGAAATGACCTATCCAGGCCAGTAATGATCTATATAGATGCTGGGGACTGAGATCAGACTATGATATCCATATAGATCATTACTGGCCTTGGCAGCTCTTCTTAGCCCCTGTTGTTGTGTGATCTGCACAGTGCTGCCTGTGGGATCAGCTCACTCACCAGGGACGTGTTTTGGGATCAGGGGGTCATCTTCAGGAACTGCACTGGCTTCTGCAGGAGCCCGGGATTGAGACTCTCTGAACTGTCGGCACCGCGGAGATGCTGCTGAGGTCCTGCTCAGGTCAGGAGGCGGAGCCACACACTATACACGTAGGGGGAGATGTAAGGCTGTACAGCCCTGCTCAGGACTTTGTCGGCTGCTGCGAGTCCTGATGCAGGATACGTACAGGATATTTTTTGCCGTGCTGCTCTGGATGCCTGCGGCCGCTGCTGTTTCTGAGCACGCTCGTACAGCAGAGCAGCACAAGCGGCCCACAAGCAGATCGGCCAGCCAGGCATCTGCCCGGGATGGCATATGCTCAGTCCGGGCCTGCCTTCCATTTACGGATGATGGATTGAACAATGCTCTGTGAGATGTTCCGAGCTTAGGCTATTTTCTTTTTCTTTTTTTGAAAACCTAACCTTTCAATACATCTTGCACAACTTTCTCCCTGACTTGTCTGGTGTGTTCCTTGGTTTTCATGATGCTGTTCATTCACTAATGTTCTCTAACAAACCACTGAGGCCCTCACGAAACAGTTGTAGTAAAAAGGAGAAGAGAATACATACAGAAGTACTATATTTACTAATTAGGTGACTTCTTAAGGCAGTTGCTCACACTGTATTTTATTTAGGGGTTTCAAAGTGCAGCGGGCTGAATACATATGCACGCCATACTTTTCAGTTTTTTAAGTTGCTAAAATTTAGATTATTATTAGTATTCTTTTATTTACGCTTCACAAATACTTGCTACTTTGTGTAGCTCTATGACATTAAATATCAAATACATATTAATTTGTTACTGTAACATTTAAACGAGAAACCGTTAAAGAGGTATAAACCACTGTACACGTGAGGACTTGTATGTCATAACTCTTGTAAGTAACTGCAACGTGGATGATAAGAACACATCTGTTTGAATATGGTCTATAGTAATCAGAGTAGTAAGGTGTACTGATCAGCTTTACCTGACTATTTCATTGTGATAGCATAATTTTTATGTTGGTAATTAAAGTATACGATGACTTTCTTTCACAGATAACACAGGAAATCTCAGATAACACTCGGATATTTCGACTGCTGGGATCTGACAGGTAATTGTGTAGCTGTCAGACTGGAGTAACTTGCACCCAAGTAGAGGAAATTATTCATTTGACTCACACTCTAGTTACAAAAACCAAAACATTCTCGGTTATGAATATATTGTAAATTCTCCTGCAGTCATTACATGCACAACAAGGACTGGTAAAACACTGCACTAAGGCCCCCCGATCATTGCCTGTTTGTAGTGCTACTTAGAAGTAGCCTTCAGATTTCCTTTCTTTTATAACTTACAATTGTTTCATTAATGTCAGCAGCACATCTGAATCGAAGATGTGATCAGGAAGCATATGTGTTTGCTTGTTCTTTAGCTAATCACAGGACCTTTTACACAGGGAAATTATCGGGATTGAACATCTCTACAAAAACTCATTCTCCCAATAATCAGTCCATGTAAAAGATCCCTGAAAGTGGGTCATGGTTTTATTTTATAAACATCAAGTCACCATAATTACAGTAGATGTATCGGGTGTCCCACTCGCTTTGGTGCCAGGAAAAGCCTGAATAACTTTTAAACTATTCCGCGTATTACAACGAAATTTGAACTGCACACCTTAGTCTGACAATCAAAATGATGCTTACAGTAAATATTATAAATGTCTGCCATTTGCATCCAAGCATTCCTGAACATGACACTCCATGTTTAGGAAGGTTCATGCCAGCATATCCAGATCCATTGCATCTATTTCTCGGCAAATATTGGCCTGCAGTTTAGTAAGTGTTATTAGCTTGTTCTGTTACACTGGCTCCTAAATTGATCCCAGAGAAAAGAATCAGAAGATGGACAACAAAGAGGTCACCATGGGTTTCTTCCAGCAGGATAGTGCCACGTTCCATGCGTCAACATGACGGCAATTGAGACTTTCTTTGATGTCAGGATTATCTCTATAGGACTTAAGGTTCCAGAGATTTAAAACCACCTGAGGCCTCCTGAAGGGGAGAGTGTATTCAAACAAGCTGAGGATACCTGTGGAACTACAGCTAACATCTGGCAAGAAATAGATGCAGTGAACCCGGATATGCTGGCACATACACATAAAGCATCGCGTTGAAGCATGGTTGGATGCAAACGGTGGACATTTCTAACATATGCTATAAATTCATTTTGTAATAGAGTAATGTATAAGCAGTTCAGATTTCATTGTAATATGCTGATTAGTTCAAACGTTATTTGCACTTTTCATGTACCAAAGCATCCTTTATACAGTGTTGTAGCAGTTTTCAGTAGGATACACATGACTTGTTCATATTATTCAGCCCAGTCTTTCTTTGGTAGACCAAGTTATTACTGACAGTTGCCACATCTAACGCAAATATTTAACAGGTTACCTTATCTTCCAATAAAAGCATTTATCTTCACTAGAAGTTATTTACATGGGACAGTTATCACTAGGTGTGATTGGAACTGAAAGGATTGCAGGTGCCTCATATGGGGCTGTCTGCTTCATAAATCCTTTTGTGGTCATATGATCAAGTCAGAACTTGCACTCCCAGAGATTAGTGCAGTCCAGTGGCCATGTGCAGAGTGGTACGATTTTGTGTGTTTCCATCAGTTTATAATGTTAGATAGAAGCAGAGCCGGCAACAGAAATTTCAGGGCCCCATACAGCTGAAGCCCCTGGGCCCCCCCCCCTGTAAACTCCGCCCCCAGCAAACCTATCGCCCCAGCAAAAAAAAAAAAAACAACCTCTCGGACATAAATGCGCCCATTTTACCACATAATACGGTGTGCAAAAAAAAACTATATTGTGTAGTACAATACTAAGCGAGTCCTATATCTATCTCACATGTCTGTCTGTCTCACACATCTGTCATTCTAACATATCATAGACTCAGGGCTAAGTAGCTCCATCCTTATCCCCCACCAGCCCACATACAATATCCTCCTCCACGTTTCCCTTGGTTACGCACCTCGGCACCTTCTAAAATAAACACAACTATAAACCCCAGAAAGAAAGTAAAAGTGTAACTCCTATCACAGGGTCAGGTGTTCCCTCTTTTACAATCAGGGACAAGTGTACACTGTCACTATACTAACGCTGATATAACCTACAACACCGCCGTATAGAGACCACATAGAGGTCAGACACCAGCTCAGGTCACATCACATTACAGTGAATACAGTACTAAACCAGTATAGAAGTAAAATAACCCCTGAATTCAGGGACTCACCGGAGACGTCGTAGGATCACTTTACAGTGAATACAGCACTGATCCAGTATAGAAGTAAAATAACCCCTGAATTCAGGGACTCACCTGAGTAGGGAAATGTGCAAGGCCCCAGGTAACTAGATAGGCCCTATTTAGATAGGTAGACCCCCCGCTGGATAAGTTGGTAGGCCAGCCCCAGGTAGGTTGGTAGCCAGGCGCTGGCTTCTAACAGGCTGTACCACCTGTACGGCGTCCCTAGATAGAAGGGTTCATGTTAACTGCCAACTATTTCTCTGGCCAGAATAGAGAAAAACTAAAGGAAATGTCATCTGTGTTCTTCTGTAACAAAGTAGGTGAAGGGTTGTGCAGCTGTGTTCTGCTTTTTAATCCTTTCCAACCAGTTGACATTGGTTTGATAAATACTTACTGTATGTACAACTCTGGTGAGTGTAACAAGTGAACACAACGTGTTGTTCTTCAGTGTAAATGTTCAGATGTGTCTACCCTAACCTTCCCTCTATTTCAAGGACTGGCAATTCACATCACAACCACTGAAGATCTTCTAATAGATTATTGCAAAAAAATTGCAGGTCATTTCATACCATTTATCTCTGGATATGTTGTAAGAAATTCCCTGTATCATATACATATATATAATCATATAAATATCATAAATAAATATGTATCTATACAAACATATACTGTATATATACACTCCACCTCTTACTGTGTTAGATTCGAAAGGTTAGGTGCAATAAATGAGACACACTAGTGAGTATATAAAAAAGGTATATTGTATAGCATATGAAATTGATTTTATGGTTATTATAAATGATATGGAGATATACAGGAACAAAAAGAAAGGAAACAAATGTTACATAGACATTACTTAACCAATTACCAATGACAGTTACAAATCATATAACAAAATGCAATGTTATTTTACCCTCCAAGGCCTTCATGTGCCATGCTCTCCATGTGGCTTCTAAAGAGTCCCATCAAATGTGGGCCCCTCCTCCAAGCACCAACTTACCCAAGTGTGCTGGTTTCTCCCAAGGGACAAAGAGCCTGTGCAACAGCATGCTCCTGTCTTTTATACCCCAAGACCATACCTGCCCCCATTTACCCATGAGGCCTAGGGACCTTTCAGTCAGGTTTACAATGTTATGGCATCTGGGCAGAGGCAGATACCTTTTGTTTGTTCAATTAGCACCTGAATGAGATGTGTGGTCTTCCAAGATGTTCCCATGAGAAATCAGTATTTTCCCACAAGTGAAATACCTCCTATTTATCATAGCAAAGTATACCATATCTTATGTCTTTCAATATGTAAAAATCTGTATTTCTTACAATGTCAGGCCAAGAGAAACGGTAGAGAGGAACACGTCTGTATTATTAGAAAGTGTAAACATGAGCCAGATTTATCATAGTGTTGATAAATCTGGTCACGTTCTATTAGTTGACTTAGTTTATGCCACTATTGGTGCCAAGATTTTGGGGCAAATTTTTATTTATTTTTTGTTGCACGCCATCACAATTTAAGGCATGTTCCTTTTATGTAAAACCACTCACTTTTCTAAGAACTCTGGCTCCTTTGTTGGACACACAGCAGAAATGTCTAGAAACTGTCTAAAATGCATCAGAAATTTGGCATAAAGTATGAACGCCAGTACTTGCCCCAGTTTGCACAAGAATTCCTGCACAATTGCAATAATAAATCTGCCCTATTGAGTACTGGAAATTGTTTTAAAAAAAAAGTCTATACACTCTTGTGTATATATATCTAAGCAATTGAGTGATCCTTCTTTTTTTCTGTTCTGTGAACAAGGTAGACCTAAACTTAAAGATGCAATATCTTACAAAAGTGAGTACAGTACATGGCACAGTACATGTTAGCATTCATGGATCCATCAATGAACTGTAGCTCACCACAGCTGGCAGCACTCATGCAGCCCCAAACCATGAACTTCTACCACCATGCTTGATTGTACGAAAGATATACTTGTCTTTGTACTCCTCACCTGGTTGCCGCCACACACTTGATGAGATCTGAACCAAATAAGTTTATCTTGGTCTCACCACACCACAGGATATGGTTCCAGTAATCCATGTCCTTAGTTTGCTTGTCTTCAGTGAACTGTTTGAAGGCTTTCTTGTGCTTCATCTTTAGAAAAGGGTTCCTTCTGGGATGACAGCCATGCAGACCAATTTGATGCAGTATGTGGCATATGGTCTGAGCACTGACAGGCTGGCACCCTACCCCTTTAACCTCAGCAGCAATCCTGGCAGCACGCATGCTTCTATTTTGAAAAGGCAATCTCTGGATATGATGCTGAGCACATGCACACAACCTCTTGTTATACAAGCTGTACACTGTATATTGTATCAAAGTGTCATGCCTTCAGTGTTGTCCCATCAAAAGATATAACACAATATTTACAAAAATGTGAAGGTAGATTTTTCCTTTTGTGAGGTACTGTATTCCTTGATCCACAACAGTGACTGCTAAATTGTGAATGTATCAACCTACATCCTTTAGTCACTAATTATGGTCTTCCTTCTGTAGGGTCGTTGTTTTGGAAAGCAGGCCAACGGACAACCCCACAGCCAACAGCAACCTGTACATCCTTGCGGGACATGAGAACAGCTACTGAGAACCAATAGCAAATAAAACTTTTGTTGCCAAGAGAACACTATTACTTGAGGGTCTATCGGCAAGGCAGGAAGAAGATTGGGAGACAGTTGCATAGAGTATCACAAGGTTTTCTTACCGGCAAACCTGCACTGTCGATGCAGCAGTAAAGGCAAAAGATACAGTCTGTGCCATGTTGCCACTATACAGTGAAGTGGAAATTATGTGGTTGCAGATGCTGGATTGTGGGAGAGAGTTACGTAGGGTTATAGTTCCTTCAAAGAAACTTAAGAACAAAGCAGCAGCAACATATGATCATTTATATACATATTATATATACAAATAATTTATTGTGGCATGAGTCGGTGATGAGGAAAATGTCGCTTCTATGTGGTATGGACACATTACGTCCCACACAAATGCTGCATTCACAGTTGTGTAATCTTTGCACACACATGTAGTATTAAATCTCTATCATACTGCAGTGGCTGTAACTTCCTGTTGCTGATGTCCTACCTGGAACCCTACTGTAGATAGTGAAACTTTTATGACGTACAAGTGTCTTAAATGTACAGATGTAAAGTTGGTCCGAGCCCCATGTCCTGGGATTTATTCCTTCTCGTTCACCCCGTCACTAGTCTAGCTAGTTAGAGTGGACCTTTGAGGGGAGGGGAAGGCACAGAGAGTTTATTAACACTATGGTATTTTTTATTCTGTGTAATTTAGTAATTCCAATATAAATTTTTGTAAGTTAAAAAAAAAATACTGTAATCTATAGAGAGGATGTAAGCATTTTATGATATCCTTAACTTTAATGCAAGTACACTGGTGTTTAAATTTGCACAAAGTATTGTCATGTGACACATTGCACCACAGCGTTACCCTGTGACTGCTGTGAAATGTGTCGGCTTCTGCCATTAATATCTTGTTTGCTTGCTTTTTTTTCTATTTTATTTTTATATTGTAAATTGGCAAATTCTGTTTACCTGGATATAAAAGTTTTTGGGGTTTTTTTGATCCTTGTTGGCATGTGTAACAGCAAATTAATAAATGCATTTTTTATGATTAAAGGGGAAAGATCAGAATTCTCAAATAGTAATAATATATTTATTACACTTAATTAAGGCACATTTTTGTATAGTTATTTAAAATCTGAAAGGGAAAATACAGCAGAACTTCTGACGCTGGTGGTGTTTGGTTTTCTTCACACTGCCTGCAGAAACTGCCTTACAGTATATTTACCCACACATTTTGTGGGTCTAATTTTAATATTGTTTCCCATTTGTATACCTGCAGATGACTAACAATGTTGTGATCAGTACCCTTTAATCTTGTGTCACTCAATATACATAGATACGTATTCAGGTGAATATGCGGTTTGCATCGATAGAATCAGCCATATTTTTTTTTAAATATATGCAGAAATACTTCCGTTGTCTGTACAGACGTCTACACTAAGCCAGAACCCGAGGTGTCTGCTATAAAGTTGGATAAATACTCAACATTTCAACCAGACTGAGGACCGCTAACATTCCACTTTCTAAGAAATGGTTTAAATTTAACATTTTTGTTTTGCCTTATTTTCATCCTTTAGGATGCTTGTGAACTTGTGGCCAAAATAATTTAGTTACTACCTCATGCAAATAGACTAAAGGAGACTGTGCATCAAACGGCTGTGCATTTCATTTATTTTCTTTTTCTTTTTGCTTTTGCATTTTTGCCATCACTAAGCAGTGGGAACTCCAAAATAATTATTTAGGAAAACTTGATTTAATGGATGGCTCCAGCTCTTCATTCCACCAGTATATTAATGCACCTTAATGATAGAGGCCTGTAACACAGCAGTGTGATTTTCTCATACAGCACGGCTCATCCAGAGCCCACTTAGTATGGTGAATCAGAAATCAATGATCCATCTTAAAGCCTGAATTTCTGCACATTACAGGACCTGACAGCAGTGACTGATCATGTGTCGCTGTAACTTCTAACCACAACATGTACCGTTTTGCATATTACTCTTTCCCTGCTAACTTTCATGTGCAAAACACTAATTAAATAGGAGAACTGTAGGTGGCTTAAGGTGTACATTCATGATGAGGCAATGCTTTTGGATAAATTGATGATTGTATATACTGTAAAATAAACATGAATTTTTTAACAACTTGTATTTGTTTTTCTTACTTATATCATAGCTTATCACTGTAATTTTGTTTTTGTTTTATATAAGCATCAATTTAAAGTTAAAGGGCACGTGTCATCAGGAAGTGATCTATTGTTTAACCCCGTAATGCACCATGAAGTTCCTGTACGTCAGGGGTGTCAAACTGCGGCCCTCCAGCTGTTAGGAAACTACAACTCCCATCATGCCCACTGTTATAGATTATACAAATGCATGATGGGAGTTGTAGTTTCCCAACAGCTGGAGGGCCACAGTTTGACACCCCTGCTGTTACGTCATGGTGCAGAGCCTGTTAATGCACCAAGACATACAGGAACATCATAACGATTGTGCGGGCACATGATCGCTGTGGGAGCCTGGCGGAGATTACTCTGTTCCCGGCGGTTTAACCCTTAGCTTTTTGCGATCAATATCGAGGAGTGTGAAAGAGGGAGGGAGCTCCCTCTGTCCTCCATCGGAACCCATCCTCCATTGGAACCCCCACAACAAGATTGCGGGGTTTCGGTGGTTGTCATAGCAACCGGGAGTCAGACAATGCCCTCCAAGTTGTCTATGATGTAATCCAGACAGGCTCCACCCAGAGGCGGAGTCTGACAGGATGATTGACCGTATAATAGACTGCAGCATAGACATGCTGTAATGTCTTATACCTGTGTTATACCAGCGATCTAATGATCTCGGAGTATAGTGCCATAGTGAGACAAGTGAAAAATATAAATAAATAAAAAGTGTAAAAACATAACAAAAGAATATAAATTGGGTGTCGCCACATTTGTATCTTTCAGCAAAGTAAAGCTAACATGTCATGTGTACTGCATGGTGAGCACTGTACATGCCGTATTTTCTTTATCCTGCCACCCAAAAGCAGATTCAAAGGCGATCAAAAAGTCATGTGTATGTCAAAAATGAAACCAATAAAAACATCAAGTCAGCCCGGGAAAAACAAGCCCCTACACAGCTCTTTACACAGAAAAGTAAAAAAAAATGGCACTCAGACAATAGCAATGCAAAACCGTGTTTTCTTTTCCAAATAAGTGTTTTTATTGTTTAAAAGCAGTAAAACTTTTAAAAAATATACCAGTTGGGTATCGCTGTAATCGTATCGACCTGCTGAGCAAAGTGACCACTGTTAAAAATAAAAACACTACCAAGATTGCTGTATTTAGTTCATTCTAACTCCCAAAAGCCTTGATAAAACGCAATCAAAGCATCACATGAACCCCATAATGGGATCAATGAAACCGTCAACTCATCCTGCAAATAACAAGCCCATAATCAGGTCCGTATGCAGAAAAATAAAAGTTATGGCGGTCAGACTATTGCGACATAAAACCGCAATTTTTTTAGAATCCATTTCTATTGTGTAAAAGTAATAAAACATTAAAAACTATATAAAATTTATATCATTGCAATTGTACTGACCCACATAGTAAAGTTATCCTGTCAATTGTACCACACAGGGTACGCTGTAAAAATAAAGCCTGAAAAGCAATAGCAGAACTGCAGTTGTTTTTTTTTTATTTTCATGGCCCTAAGCTAAAAAAAAAAAAAAAAAAGCTGTAAAACACCTGTGTACCCAAAATCCACAATACACTGCTAGTTGAGATACATGAGCTGTATTGAATCCAAGATGGGGTGACTTCTGGAATGTTTCACCTGTTTTGGTAATTTGGGGGCTTTGTAAATACCACAACCAAAATCTGCCAGCCAAAAGCCCTGTGTAGCGCCCAAAAAGCAATTTACACCCACATATAGGGTATTGCCAAACTTGGAAGAAATTGCATAACAAATTTTGGAGGGCTTTTTTAGGATTCTTTGTAAAAATGAAACATTTTTAGCTAAAACTGCATTTTTTGGGGAAAAAATAAAATTTGTTATTTTCACAGCCTAGCACTGAAAAAATGTGTCTAACGCATGTGGGGTCGATATACTCACTACACTCCTTGTTTTATTCCTTAAAGGGTGTAGTTTCACAAATTAGGTATTTTTAGGGGTGTTTATTAAATTTTAACACCTTAGGGTGTCTAAAATATAGCCTAATGAAAACGAGACCCCAAATTCAAGTAGGTACTCCTCCTATTCTAAGGCTTATGAGACTTGTGGTTGAGTCAGCGCATTCAGCCCAAATATGGGAGATCTCTAAAAATGAAAGAATCAGGGAAACCAATATTGAGTTGCGCTCTCCTGTTACCATTTTACTGTGTTCCAGTGAATAATGGATAAAAATTTAAAATCTGCAACAACAAAAAATAAAATTTGGAAATTTCGCCTCTGCTTTAATTTCTGTGAAACACATAAAGGGCTAAAAAAAAGTCTGAATGCTGTTTTGAATACTATGTGAGGTGCATTTTCTTAGATGGAGTCATTTATGAGGGTGTCTAACATACAGGCCCCTTAACCCATTCACGACCTTGGACGTATGCTTACGTCCAGGTCGTTTGGGGGTTCACGCACCTGGACGTATGCATACGTCCTGAGGATCGCGCGAACGACGCGGGGTGTCAGCTGTATATTACAGCTGACATTCCGCAGCATCGGCCCCGACCCGCGATCACCCCGGGGGGGGGGGGGGGTTAAACCCCAAAAAAATTTATTGCGCCCATTGGGTCGAAAATAACAAAGAGAGCGCAGGAGGGACCCGTCCTCCGGGTTCTCTGCCCGGGGGCAGAACGCACGGAAATCGTTGACCCTGAAGCCCCTTTCCCCTTCCCTTGGCCGACGCAGGGGGGCCCACAGAATGCCTTCCGAGTTGTCTGTGACGCGCGTCCCCGGGGCCTTTGCCCTGTGGGCTGGCCCGGCATCTGACGACAGTTCCCCATGGGGAAAACCAGTGCAAAAAAAGCTGTCCCTTTGTTTCCCCTTTGAATGAACCCTCAAAAGAACTTTCTTTAAAAATTTAAATTAGGGGGAAAAGTAAAACAAAAATTTTAAAAAGAAAAAAAAAAGTGAAAAAAAAAGGGTAAAACCAAAAAAATTAAAAAAAAAACAAGTAAAAAACCCCCCAAAAACCCCTTTACAAACGCCAATGCCCCCAAAAAAGATAAAAAAAATAAAGTAAAAAATTTTTGGGTTATCGTCGCGTGCGAAAAACCGACCTCCCTTATAAATTTTGCCCCATGCTTAATTTCCCCTTTTAGGGAACCCGAAAAAAAAAAAAAAATCACAAAAAATTAAAAATTTTTTTTTCATCCCAGCCACTTAAATGGAATAAAAAAGTGATAAAAAAACCCCCTATAAACCCCCAATTTGTTTTTTCCCCAATTTAAAAAAAGTCGTTTCCCCGCAAAAAAAAAGCCCTTTACACGTCAGTATACAAAAAATTTAAAAAAGTTAGGGGCTCTCAGAAGAAGGAGCATAAATTTCTTTTAAAAATTAAAACACTTTTTTTTTTTTTTTTTTTTTTAAAGTCCCTTAACAAAAAAAAATACTATAAAAATTTGGGGTATCCCCAAAAATGTAGGGCCCAAACAAAATTTAAAGCAAATTAAATTACGGATACTGCACATGAGGCTGTTAAAAAAAAAAAAAAACATCTAGGATTGCATTTTTTTTCTTCCCTTTGCCTTCCAAAAAACCCGGAAATTTAAAAACTAAAAAAAAGTCTTGCCCCCCAAAAAAATACCAATAAAAATGCCCCTTCTCACCCGAAAAAAACAAGCCTGACACAGCTCCAAACACAAAAAAAAAAAAAATTTTTGGCTTTAGACTTTTGGCGATAAAAAAATATTTTTTTCCCTGTTTAAAAAAAAAAGTGTTTTTTTTTGTATAAAAGCAGAAAAAAAAAAAAAAATAACAAAAATATAAAAATTTGGGGTATCGGAAATCGTATCGCCCGCTAAAGTAAAAATAGCATGTCAAAAAATAACCCCAGAGTGACCCTAAAAAAAAAAAAAACACTCCGGGATTCCCTGTTTTTTGGGTTCAAAACCCTCACAAAAAACCAAAATAAAAAGGAACAAAGTTTTTGTATAACCCCAAAATTTGATCCCAATTTAAAAGCATCATTCCCCCCGAAAAAAACAAGGCCCTCCCACAGTTTTAAACCGCAAAAAAAAAATTTTTTGACTGCCCAAAATGGGACACTAAAAACCAATTTTTTAAAACCCAAATTTCTATTGTGAAAAAAATATTTAAAACAAAAAAAACATAAAAAAATTTATACCATTGCAATTGTCCCCGCCCCCCATATTTGGGGGTTAAATACATCATTTACACTGCACGGAAAAACGCTTTTAAAATTAAAGGGCCCAAAAAAAAATTGGGGGAAAATTTGCTTTCCCCCCAAACCCCCCCCCCCCCCCATTTTCGGCCCAATGCTAAAAAAAAAAGATAAAAATTTTTGGTGTCCCCAAAATGCACAATACACCCCTAGATGAGATCCATAAAGGGGTTTTGAATCTAAAATGGGGCGATTTCCCTGGAAGGTTTAAACCTTTTTCTGGTTTTTTGGTGGTTTTGCAAATGCGACATGGCCCCACCAAAATCTTTTTTTAAAAAAACCCCAATAGCGCCCCCCCCTTTTATGCCAGGCCCAAATGCCCCAAACAGCCTTTACACCCAAATTTAAAGGTTATTCCCGGGAACGGGGAAAGGGGGCCGTTTTGTTTAAAAAATTTGGGTTTTTAATTTAAAAAAAAATTTTTTGTTTCAAAAAAAAAAGCCCAAATGTTTAAAAAAAAAATTGTGAATCACCGTGGGGCCCATATACTCGCTACACACCTGTATATATCCCTTTAAAGGGGGTTTTATTTTTTTTCCAAAAGGGGGTTTTTTTTTAGGGGGTTTATTAATTTTTTACACCTTGGGGCCTCCTAAAACCCCTAAAAAGGGCCCCCAAAAAAAAATTGAAATTAAAAATTGAAACCCCAGAGTTTGTAGGTGCCTCCTTTTTAGGTTACTTGTGGGCCCCTAGGGTTTTGGAGCCAAAAATAATTTTTTGAAACCTGGGTTTTTTTCCAAAAAAAAACAAAAATGAAAATTTAAATTTCCCTAAAAAAACCTTTTTAAAAAAAAAAAGGGACCTGGGGGGGAAATGGGAAATTATTAAAAAAAATTTTGAAAATTTTAAAAACCAAAAAAAAGGGGGTTAAAAAAAAAGCCCAACCTTTTTAAAAGGAACTTTTAAAATTTTTGGGCCCCCTTTGGATTTTTTTTTGCCCTTTATAAAATTTTTTAAAAAAAGCCACCCCTAATTTGGTATAACCAAAAAAAATGATTGGGGTTTAAAAATTAGGGGGCTAAAAAATTTTTGGGGGGGGAAAGTAGCCCCATAAAAAAGGGTAAAAAAAAAAAAAAAAATTTTAAAAAAAATTAAAAAATTTTACTTTTTTTTTTGTTTGGAAAGCCCTACCCCTGTTTACCCCAAAGACTTTTTTTAAATTTTGTCAAAAGTCTCAAAACCCAACCATGAAAAGAAAAAACCTTTTTAAAATATTTTTCCCCCGGGATACAGTGACACTTCAGATTTTAAAAACTTTAGTCTTTAAATCCAAAACAGGCTTAGACCTTAATAGGGTTAAATCACGTTTCTGTTAACCCCTTCCCACTGCAGCCTATTTTTTTATTTTGTCAAGTTGATTTTTCCCTCCCCGCTTTCCCCCAAAGCCTTTCAGGAAGTTTTAAAACAAGAAACTTTGGCAGCAAAGGGAAGTCTTCAAAGGTTTTCCACCTGCCATGTTAACTGTTTGGGGCCCACACAAATCTCCCCGCATTTTTCCCAAACCCATCTGGCTTCTAAAGGATTAAACAGCATGGTTTTGGGAAGCCAGCCCCTTCCCCTGCTGCTACTGGCATTTGTGGGCCCGAAATTAAGTACCCCCTCCTATGTAGGGGTTTGCACCGACCCCCAACTAAATAGCCCCTTACCGACACTATGACGTAACAGTCAAAATGTCAAAGGGGGGTTTCAAATATTTTTAAATTTTTTTTGAACTTTTTTTTTTTTTTTCTATTTTTTTTTTCCTTTTTAAATATTTACTTTTTTTTTTTTTTTTTTTAAAAAGGCAGTTTTCCCTAAACCACTGGTTTCATAATAGGTTACCCCCCGCTTTGTTAAAATCCCATTAGCAGCAGTTTCCATTATTATCATTAGGATTATAACAGAACATGACAACTGTACATACAGATGTACAGTTGAAATCAGAAGTTTACATACAATGTATAAAAAAACAAAGATGCATGTTTTTCTCACTATCCTAACTAGCGCAACAGGCCAACAAAACCCTTTTTTAAAAATACATAATGCTCTTCAGCGCCTTATGTACCATGTATACATATCAATCAAAATGTTGTAAATAATTTTCATATGCATAACCATCATTTTTAGATTATTAAAAAATTCCATGTCAAAAAATTTTCCCAAAATAATAAGGGAAAACAAGTTTTTTGGAACTAGGCAATCAAAGTGCTTTTTTCGTATCTATTTTTCAGTTTTCCAAATGCCCTAAAATGAAGACATTTTTTTTTGTGAAATTCTTTAAAGGGGTGATAAATTTTCATTGCACCTCGCCTTGTTTTGGGTGCAAAAAGGGAAAATTTTAAATTGCTTTATTAATGCGCCAAAAAAGAATAAACCCAATGAAAAGGCGGAAAATAAAAAAAGTAAATTAAATAGAAAGTCGGGAAAAATAGAAACTTTTGCCCTTTGCATGGGGGACCAAAAGGTCCCATCAATCCTGTGCTTTTCTGGCTTTGCGTTGAAGAGAAAAGGGGGAGACCCCACAAAAATACTTTTTCAAATTTAATTTTAAAAAAAATTTGAAAAAATTCGAACATCATCATTTGGGTTTAATTTAATGAAAAAATTATTTTTGATTCTTTTTAATTTTTTAAATGCTTTTTAAAATGGAGATATTTTTATATTTTTCGGATATTAAAATTTTTTTTTACATTTTATGGGATAAAATTTTTCTTTAAAGTTTAAAAAAAATTTAATTTTAAAAAAAATTTGTTAATTACCTAAATCTTTTTTTAAATTAAATTGTCCCGGTTTAAGTTGAGAAAAAAAGGAAAATTTTTTTTCCCTTACAGCAAAAAAAACTTAAACTCTTACCCCTCAGTTTCAGACAACCACTTTGGGATGGGTCTCCCTTTCCCGAGCAGTAATACCCCCTATTTTTGCTGAACCCATTCACAAATGGGTTTTAAAAATTAACAAGTTTGGTGCTTCCCCCCCCCCCCCCCCCCAAAACCCCCCCCAAGTTAGGCCAAAAAAAAAGTTTTTTAGTTTTAACAAACCCAATGCCCCCAAACCCCTTTTTTTTGGCGCTTAGACATCATGGGCCCTCCTTTAAAACATTTTGACCAAAAAGGGTAAAAAAACCCGATCATAAATTCCCCCCCTAAGGTTGAGGGATTTAAATGAAGGAGCACAACAAAAAAGAGAAAAAAAAAATCAATAGTAATTTTTTTCTTAAAATTTTTTTAAATTGGTTTGCTATGAAATTAAAAGTTTTCAGTATCTTCAGGTCAAATTTGGAAAGCTTTTTTAAGCTTTCCAATGGGAAAGGTCTCTAAAAATCAAATAAAATGGTTACATAAAAAAGCATAAAATTTAAAAAAAAAAAGGGACATTTTGGAAAAAAAACCCTATGTTTTTAAACAGGGAAAAAGGGGTCTCTTGTCCCCATGAAACATCAGTTGCCCGCCCCGAAAAAAAGCAAAAATTTCTCTACTACCAAAAAATTATCCCCCAGGATTTTGAGTCAAAAGGGAGAAAAAACTCAACCCCCCTTTTTTGAAATTTTGGATTTTTAAGGGTTGTATATACAGTCAAAACAACAGCGGGGTTCTAAAAAATTTTTGCTTTTTAAAAAATTAAATTTTTTTATCCAAAATTTGGGGGAAGTTGGGGAGAAGTAGTTAAAACACGACCCATTTTTAAAAAAGGGTTTCAATTGGGCCCTTTTTAAAAAAAAAAAAATTTAAAAAACAGGTCCCCTTTTTTTCCTTAGGTTTTTGCACTGAAAAATTAACCTCCCGCCACTTCTTTAATTTACCCCAAAATTAAACCCTTAAAGGGGTTGTCCACCCCCTTAAAATTTTCGGGGTTTGGGTATAGCACCCAAAAAACATGTGTTTTGGGCAAAATTTGGAGGGGATGTGACATTTTAAAGGGATGACATTTTTTTATAGTATAAAACTTTAAAGGTCGACAAAACAGAAAAGAGAATGAAATCAAAATAAACCTTATCTTTTGGGTTCAATAAGGTTTAACCAAAAATGTTTTAATTTGCCAAATGCCAAAAATAATGAGAGAGAGAACTTTTTAAGTTTTTTTTTTTTTTTTTACCTGAAAGTAAAAATTTTTAAAATACATTTGGATTACAAACCTTTAAGCAATTTGGGACCCATGGAAACCCTTTTGGGAAAAACCTTTAATGGGTTTAAATTGGTAAATTTTAGTTAAGACACCCCTTTGGGATATTTTTAAATTTCACCCCAGAAAAAACACTGCTTCTGGGTTGTAAAAATTAAAGGGAAAGTCAAAAGAAATCAGCCAAGAAAATTGGGAAGAGATTTTTGGATTTTGCAAAACCCGGATCTTTTTTTTGGGTGCAATTTCCAGATACCTAAAGGGTTCCCCGTCATCCGTAAAAAACAATTATACACAAGTACAAACAAGATGGGGGGCCCACGCCGTGGTGGACAAACAAAAATTTTTAACTTTTTTGGGCCAATAATAAACATCATTACACTTTTTTTCTCCCCGGGTCCGTTTAAAAAGAATTTTTTAAAAAACCCTTGGCCACGACTCCATAAAGCCAACCAACCCCCCTTTGTTCTGTTTTAGAATCATTTTTTTCAGCAGTTCTTTCTCTTTAATAAATTACAAGCAAAATTAAAATTAATAAAAAAAAACCTTTAAAATTCAGAAAAAAGAAAAATTTAAAACCCAAAAATTTTTTAACATGTCATGATAAATAACTACATTGGTGAAAATAATGAATCAAAAATCCCACCAGTCATGTTAAGGGTTAGGGTGCTTTCACACGCAGCTGCGTTTTTGGAAACCCGTTTTTGTGTTAAATGTACATCAAAAATTCCCGGGTGCTTTCTGCACAAAAAACCTTTAAAAAAAAGCCCCCTGGGGTTTTTAAATGCTTTTTTTGGAAAAGCGTTTTGTTTGTGCAGAAAGGCACAGAAATTTAAATTGCTGTATTTTTCCTGCAAAAAAATGAAACAAAAAAAACGCACCAAAAATGCAGTGTGAAAGCACCCTTAAAACATCCATAGGTATAGGAAACAACACCCTGCCAGAAACAGAGCAGGTTTAAGAAGTTAAAGGGGCCCAAATGCCTGCCCCATAATCTTTTTCCAAAAATTTAAAATTTTCCCAACAATCAAAAAAGGAAAGAAAGTGTACCAGTATTTAACAGTAAAAAGAAAAACATATACACTAGGTGACACATTCCTTTTAAATGTGAAATGACACAGGTTAAGGAATAAGAGAATTTAATTCTGGAAATTTTAAATAGCCGGCTGCTTGGTAATATATAGATTAGTAGGAAGTAATAAAGGTTTGGGGGTATTGATACGAAAAGTGCATAAAAGGGTTGGGTATTGAAAGGGCGGGGGGTTCGGATTTTAAATAAAAATTCCCAAAATTCAAGCTTGGGGAAAAACTATAAAAATATGTGGGGTTTTTAGGGTGATAGTCTCAAAGACAGCCGCACACAAGAAATAACCTAGACCCTTTTAAAAGGGGGAATGTTGGGGCATACAACACTTAAAATTTGTAAGTTTTTTTTTTTGCAAGTGACGGATCCACAATACGGGGTTAATTTTTTACTCCTCTCCCCACCCATAAAAAACCCGGGCTAACCTGCTTTTTATTCGCTGTCCTCTTTTTCCCCCCCTTTTTAAGGGGTGCCAAAGGAATTGGCCCGATCCTTTTCTGCAACAAACTCATGCTGTTCATGACCTTTTTCTTTTTCCAACCCCCCCCAACCCTGCGGGCCCCCTCCCCAGAAACATGGCTCCAGCCAAACTGAAAAACCGCTTTCCCTTGCTGCCCTCACCTATGGCGGCCTACACTTCCCAATTTCCCCCCAAGGAAAAAACAGGCCCTTTCTTCTCTCTCCACTGTTCACCCTACCAAAAGGGGGCTTTCCCCCTGTACCCCCACTCCCTTTTCCCCTTTTCCCTTTGAGGTCCTCAGAAATCTTTTCCCATTTTCCTTAAGGTCCCCGGTTGTTACAGACCCCCCCGGCTCACCCCCCCATTTCGGATCATTTTTTCTGCCTGGCTCCCCACACTTCCTCTCCAAAATGAAATAACCCCCTATCAATCGGGGGATTTCAACATCCCCATTGAAAGACCCCATGTCCTCCCTTTTGCCCCAGTTTCTTTTTAAAAAACCCCCTTCTCTTGGTCTCGCAGTTTTCGACTCTCCAACCCACAAGGATTGGGGAAATCCTTGAAACTGGTTTTTTTGAAACTTTCCTCAATTTCTAACTTAACTTTAAATTTTCCTTATTTTCTCTCCCCGGGCCCCCAAACCTTTTCTCCTTCATTAAACACAAATTTTCATTTTTTTTTCTTGGAAAAAACCTTTCTCATCACACATTCCCAAAAAAAACCGCTCCATTTAAAAACGGAACTCACAAGGGCACCATACAGCCTCATTGCCCCCCAAACTCCTCCCTCTCATGCCTGACCAGGGGTCAAACGTTAATAAACCTCACAACCAAACCCTTTGGACATTTTGGCACCACTCAAAACACCGGCCCCCCAGAGGCGACGCCCCAGGCCCTTTGGGAAAACCCCCTCAGACCCACCACTGCACGATGTTTCCCGGTGTGCTGGCGGCCCGTGGAGAAAGCCAAAAATACCTGCAGAAATTTTCCATACAAAATTTTATGCCCCAGGCTGCCCTTACTTCGCCAAACAAAAATAATTTTCAACCCCCCTCATCTCAACACAAAACAACAAACCAAAACCCCTTTTAAATCCCCCCCCTAAAGGGCCCAAACTCAGGCCCCAGTCACTTTTAAACCCCTGTCTGAAGACTTTTTGGGCCCCTTTCTTCAAAAGAGGAAAAATTTAAAAAATCCGGCTTAAAACAAATTCATCCCCAAGTAATAACCCATCCCCTCCCCCACTCCTTTAATTCCCCAAAAACTAAACCCTTGACCCCGACGACAGGGAAAAGTGTCCCGGCTTCTTTTTGGCCCCCCCACCCAAAACCCGCTCTATGACCCCAAAACCCTTTCCCCCCTTTTCCAAATCTTTTTTCTCCAGCCCGTCTTCTCTCACCTTAAAATGCTATCTGTAACCTCTCTCTCCCACTGGGGTCTTTCCATCTTCCTTCAAACACCCCCAACCCAAAAACCCCTTTTCAAAAAAAACCCCCATTGGCCCCTCCCTGTGCCCGCTAAAAAAGCCCCCCCGTCCCCCTTTAAACCGCCCTTCAAACTTTTTAACTCCGGAAAGCTTTGGTTTCTCTCGCCAAACCGTATCTCTCTACTAACCCCTCTTCTTGAAACCCCCCTGCAATCAGGTTTTCCCCCCCTTCATCCACGGGAAAATGCCCCTTAGTTAAAGTTTCCCAAAAGATCTCCCGACAGCAAAAAAACTCAGGGTTTAAATACTCCTTGCTGCTTCTCTTGGATTCCCCTCGCAAAACATTTTTACACGGGAAAACCACCTTTTCCCCAGCTTTCCCCAGTCCATTGGCCTCCAGGGGCACCCTCTCCCCGCCTTTGGGTTTTCTCCTTCCTTCTGACCGCTCCCTTTATTGTCTTTTTTCTGGTTTGACCCCCTCTCCTCTTCCCCCTTGCGTTGGAGTTCCTCAGGGGTCAGTTCTAGGTTTTCCCCCCCCCTTTTCCTTTTTTTACAAAAGCCCCCATTGGAAAAACCCCAGTAATTTGGGGTTCCGGGCCATCTCAAAGGGATGAAAACCCAATTTTTAACCCCCTCCCGTGAACCCTCACTCCAACCCGCTACCAAAAACACCAGTGACTGTCTGTCCCCCTTTTCCGGGCAACTTTTTCCCCCTCTCCTCTGAAAACTAAAAAACCTTTTTCTAAAAACTGAACTTCTTGGCTTTCCGCCATCTACTAACCCAAAACCCCCCCCTGATTTTTTTTGTTTTGTATGTGGTAACCCCCATCTCTCCTAGGCGCAGGCCCCTTGTCTGGGGGTTTTTACTAGATTCGAAACTGTCCTTAACCCCCTTTAAACCAAATCCCCCTTTCCCGCTTTTGTCACCCGCACATAAAAAAATTCCAAACCGTCCCTTTTTTTCACTGTTGGGAAAAAACTCAAACCCTCAATTTTCTGCTCTTATTCCTTTTTTCGTCTTTACCCACTGTAACACCTTTCTTATCCGGGCTCCCTCCTGCCAAAAAAACCCCCCCTCTTCAATCTGTCCTGAATGCAAAAACCAGCCCGGCTTTCTTTCCTCCAGCCGTAAACTTACGCCCTACACTGTTTCAGTCCCGCATGGTTGCCCAAAATTTTTGGATAACCCGTATAAAATCAGCATTTTTCACTCCAAAAAAGCTCTCCACAACGCTGCCCCCCACATCTCCCCCTTGTCCCCTGTTTTACCACCCATCCCACCCCTTTTCCCCCTTGCTGGGTGAATCCGGTTAAAAACCCATCAATCATCCAACCCCCCAAGGCCCTTTTCCAAGATTTCAACACGTGCGGCCCAATTCTTGGAATATGCAAACCCCGGGGCGATCAGGCCCCACTACAACCCTCCAGTTTTTAAAAGGGGGCCCCGAGAAAACATCTTCTCAGTCTGGCCCACCAAGATCCCTAAATGCAAAAACCCCAAACTGTCACTCCCCGCACTTGGGCACTTTACAGGCAAATTATCTGTATAAAGATGAAAAGTCCGGGTGGGAGGTTCCCTCCCCTTTTTTTTATGTAAACCCCCCTCTATTTTTTGAAACAAGGCTGGACCATTTTAAACTTGGCACTTCTTAAACCCTATGTTTTACCCATAAAACCCCTAATAAGGGTTTTAAGCTCTCACGACGGGGGCCTCACACCCCCTTTTGTTCATCTGAAGTTCAAAAATTGTTAAAATTTTGGGACGTTTTTAAAACCCCTTTAATTTGTAAAAATGCTGCGGAAAAAAGTTTTGGGGCCCATATAAATAAAGTTTTTTTTTATTATTTAATTTATTTAAAACAGCAGATGTGGCCCAAACAAAAAAATTAAACTTTTAAATTTTCTCCCACCCACCCTAAATTCCCCCAGGATCAAATTCCTTATCAGACAATAGACACAAAGTTGACCCCCCTAAAAAAGGGTGTTTAAAACCCGCTTTTCACTGTGCCCCAAAATTTGGGATTAAAATTTCCCTGGGAAACTCTACAGTGCCAAAGTACAACAAATGCGGCATTAAAATTTAGATCTTTGGGTGTTTTAAAATTTTCCCGTTGCGAAATTTTTAACAAGATTTTAAAAGCGAATGTTTAAAATAAGTAGCTCCACGGGCCATAAAAAAGGACCCCTATTTAAAAGTGCATCAAGGGAACCCCCTCTAAAAATAAAATTTCTGCCCCCAAGACCAAAGCAGGAACCCTGTAGCAGTGACAGCATGGAAACCCCTCAAATACAATGACTGCTACAGGACCCCTATAGCAAAAAAAAATATGGGTGTTTTACTAGGGTAGAAGAATGCTACCATTCTGACTCTGGGTGGCCATTGGCAGTAAAAGAGTAGTTACTGTTGTTGCGCTCTAGATTTTACTCAAATATTGCACTACCTCCTACAAGTGGCATTTTCATGAAGAATGAGCTGCCCTTTCCCTTTTTTGAATGTTTCAACCATGGAGGAAGGGTTTCAGTTTTAAAAGGAAAACCCTTTTAAAAAACAACCCAAAGCTGTTCCTGCAGCTCTTTCACATATTTCAGGGTTTGTTCATGCATGCCAGCAATCGTCATTCGTCACACTAACATTAGCATGTGCTGGAATTTATACAATGGGTACATTTTTATCCTCCATAAGTGCTAGGGGAAACTAACAAAGCCTTTTTAAAAATTTTTAAGGGAAAAAAAAATTCCCATAGCAAATTTTTAAAAAGTTTCACAAGCCCCTTGGAATTCTGTAACCTCTCTTCTATAAGGTCTTTTTTTTTTTTTTTTTTTAACAAAATTTTATTGCATTTTTTTTTTAAGTGATATTAAAAACTTTTTTTTTGTATACGAGAAGTTTTGTAAAGCAAAAATTTTTTTTTAAACAAGGAAGGGAATTTTTATTAATTGGGCAAAAGGTAGTAATCATGGAAAAGCCCAAACGGCCCTAAAACAATACGGCAGCTATGGCTGATGCCCAGTGCTTTTGGTAACTTTTTCTTGCCCCAAAACCTGAAGTCCTTTTTTTTAAAGTTTTTGGGAAGGGCCCCAAAAATTCAAATTACTCCGTCTAGACCCAAATTTTTTAAATCTTCAATTTCGCTCCCCCTTGAGTTTAGCTTCAAATGTTTGGGTAAACTTGGCACCCTATGGATCAACTGACTGAAGGGGCATGGGAAACCAAAATGCAATGTCCCAAATATTGTTTTACCAAAACACTGTTCTTTTAAATTTTCTATTTCCCGTGCCCCGCTTTTTCAGATCGTGTGTTCACATGAATGGGATTAAGCTGCAATACCAGGCACAGCAACTGATATAAGTATGGAGCTATCTCTGATAAGCATGGAAAGCAATGTGCTCACTGGGCCAGTAAGGCACCTTCAGCGGGTTTAATTTTTAAGGGGGGGGGGGGTTTTGTTTTTAGAAGTTGTGGGGCCCCGCTACTTTGATATTTTTTGGCCTGGGCCCCTTTTTTGCAGTCCCTGGAAAAAAACCCCTTTAAAAATATATCCCGACAAAATTTATTTTCCCCCAACTAATCTTTTAAATTTAAATAAAAACCCTTCCCCGACGAGCCCTTAAAAATTTTTTTTTTTTTCATCCCACATAGACAAATAAGGGCTTTTTAAATTTGCAGGCCCAAAATAAAACTTTCCCAATTGGGTCATTTATCGTTTCCATAAATATCTGGGAAAACCGCAAAAAAATTCCAAGTGGGGCAAAATGTGAAGAAAACGTACTTGCGCCATGTTTGCAAGAGTTTTGTTTTTACAGCGTTCAATCTTCGGTAAAAAATGATGTATTTCCTGTATTCTACAGGTAGACACAAATCCAGCAATACCAAACATGTAGTTTTCTTTATATTGTGGTACCGTAAAAAAACATTCAAACATTCTATTTTTGAAATTTGTACGGTGGCGCCATTTTCTGTGACCTTTTTTGTACTAACACCTACAGACTTGTGGCATTTTTTGCAGGCTACAGTGTACATTTTATTGATAACAGTTTGGAATACATACAACTTTTTTGATTACATTTATTCCATTTGTAAGGGACATGACCTGAACAAAAAACAGGCAATTTTAGCATTTGGATTTTTTTTTCTTCTATGGTTTTCAGCGTACAGAATAAATGATTTTACTAGATCAGACTTTTATGGACGCAGTGATACCAAATATGTGGAACTTTTTATTATTTTATTTTTTTTTAATTGTAACATGGCAAAAGGGGGGTGATTTGAACTTTTAATTTTTTTTTACACTTTAAAACTTTATTTTTTTACTTTAAGTCCCCCTAGGGACTCCTGTTTAACCCCTTAGATGCCGCGGCAAAGATGGTTGCAGCATCTAAATCAATTAGAAACAGTTCTGCGAACCATTCCTCAGTTCGTTTGGGGCCTTGTGGCGAAATTGCGGTGCCCAGATCGTTTAACATGGCAGCTGGAAGCCTTGTGAAGGCTTCCATCGCCACCATGTTTTCTGTAACCGATGGGTGTTAGCAGCAATTAGCAGCTAACACCTGCTGGCTATGTAGCAGGAGCACCCCGTGGCCTCACTCCAAAGCCCCTCACCATCATTAGGACATACTCATATGTCCAATGTCGGTAAGGGGTTAAGAAGAGAACAAGTAAGAGTAGCATTTTTTAAATTAATTTACAAAAAGACATATATGTATTTTAGGTTTATTACCTAATAAAGTAAATCTCTCATCATAACGTGCTGCCCTGTATAGCCGGAGTATAGCACAGAATGATGACAGGTTTCATATTAGACCAAATGGCACAAAGATCTATTGAGCTGTATTTGCTTAACTGGAACTTTCAGAGAATACATCATAGCAAATAGTTAGTAGGCGCAGTCCACCCTGGACGGCGCACATACCCTGCTGGAGGTCCAGGCACCACGTCTTTGTGGAGGCCAGGACCAGCCGCATCCTTTCAAATATATGCACGTCATCAGGACACGCTTGCAGTTGAAAACTTTGGTGAAACATGGATCCAATAGAGAGTCGACTGCCTGTTTCTGTGAGCCAGAGGCTAGCCAGAGGCCTAAAGGAGTAAGTGGCACCGGAGGTGTGATACTGCGATATTATCACGCCTCCTGTGCTGCTGTATCTCCTAGGCTACTGGTCTAGAAGATGCCAGGAGCAGCATCATGGCATCCCGGAGCTAGCTGCTCGGGCGATTGTGGACAAGTGTCTATAATTTGTTTAAAATCAGTTGCAGCTCCACTCCCTGTTCAATGACTTTATCCCAGGTCAAGCATAAAAAAATCTCATGTCCATCAGGGCATGATAAAAAATGGAAGAAAAGAAACAAAACTTACCTCGCAAATGCTCTCGTTCCATCGCTGCTGCCATCCCATGATCCCTGCAGATGAATTAGTTTATTCTTCACATCACTGTGGCATGTGATTGGCTGCAGCGATCAAGCGAAAAATGAACGGGGAAGTCATCTGCCGGGATCACAGGACGGCCACAGAAATGGAACAAGAGCATTTATGAGCTAAAGTTTCTTTTCTTCTATTTTTTTTTACCATGCTCCAACAGACTTAGGAGCTTTTTTATGTGTTTGAACACCCCTTTAAAAGCACTTCCATATATGTTAATGACTGGGATCCTGCTCATAGGTTTCTATATCCATGTTGCTGCAGTAAAGCATGTCTCTTAAAGCTGTTAAAAGCAGCTCAGCCAAGATGGCTGCCCCCATAATCATATACAGAAAACAGGACCTAAAATTTTACAATAAAAAAATAAAACCGCTAAGAAAAAACAAAAATATATCCATATCTGCTTTTAATTAGTTAAAAAAAAAAGTATTATTGATACATTTCCTTTAACCCCTCAAGTCGAACACCTGGCCACATGTATGAAAACTGTCTAGGTCTAAAATTCACTTTGTTGCCCATAGCAACCAATCAAGCTTCCCTCTCATTTTTCCAAAGCACTAAATGAAATGAAAGAGGTGCTCTGATTGGTTGCTATAGGCAACAAAGTGAATTTTAGACCTAGGCCGTGTTCACACGGCTTATTCCCGACGCGTACGCGCCGTAAATAATGTGCATGTCACTTTCTCCCCCCGAGGGGGATTCGCCGAGGGGAGGAGCGACGGAATCCACTGTTCTCTATGAGAGCAGTGGATTACCGTAATGACAGGGACGGATTGGCGCCGTACTGAAGCGCAAATCCGGCGCGGAGTACGGCTCCAATCCGTGCCCAAATAAGCCGTGTGAACGAGGCCCTAGACAGTTTTCATACATGTGGCCATTAACGACCAGCACACTTTTTTTATTTTTTGCCTCCTTGCGTTTCAATAGTCATAACTTTTTTATTTTTTCAATGTTGCAGTTGTATGAGGCCTCATTTTATTCAGTACAAGTTGTACTTTTTGGTGGAATAGTTTAAGTTCACTTATAAATTATTGCAGATTTTTTTAAAAATGTGTTTGTTTTTTTATTTGTTTTTTTACACCATTCACATTTCACACTTAATAACTTGTTAGATTAATTCTACAGGTTATTACGGTCATGTGGATGGCGAATATGTGTAGGTTTTTTTTGTGTGTAATCTGTGCGCACTTATTTTTTAATTAAATATTTATTTTTATTTTATTTTTAATTTTTTCTACACTTTTTAAATCCCATGAAGGGATAACTATTTTACTTTTTTTTGCACTGTCATGTAGTGTTTAAGCTGTTTACGTTGCTTATCGACATCGGTGCGATATCGAATAGTCGGTCCACCATCGATAAGGTTTTCTCGGATAGTGAGACATCCGATTAAGAGCGATGACCATTAAAGTCTATGGGAGAGCAACCAACACCTTCCTTCTTACAACCCAACAGGCTGGAGAATCTGGAATTAATAGCCACAACAGTCAATGAGATACCTGCTACAATCTTTAGGCCACAACAACTATAGCTACTAAAAAGCCACAGAAAAAAAAGTCACACAGCTCCATCACTAT
Organism: Phyllomedusa bahiana; assembly: GCA_025379985.1. NCBI lineage: Eukaryota > Metazoa > Chordata > Amphibia > Anura > Hylidae > Phyllomedusa > Phyllomedusa bahiana. The sequence goes on along the minus strand of JAODAL010001015.1, from coordinate 12,646 downwards.
CCCTGTCTCATTGTACCACAGCATGACCCTAAAACCTGCATCACCCACAAATAAAATTGCCAGAAGGGCAGTATTATTTGAAAACCCTCAATTTACTTGAAAACTGGCATCTGAACTATCCCTGTCCTGGAACGCAGCATGACCTACCAAAAAACCTGCATACCCCACAATTAGAAAAAGTGCCTGGAAGAAGTATGTCTTTGAACCACCATCTTTAGAGTTTCACTGACATGAGCTAGACTGTACCTGGACCGCAGTAATGACCATAAACCTGTCTGACCCCCGATTAAAAAGTGCCCGGAAAGAAAGGACTTTCAAACCACCATTTTAGCGTTGAAACTGGACATTGCGACAAATCCTGGTATCCTGGACCGCAGCACATGACCCATAAAACCTGCCTTGAAACCACAGATTAAAAAGTGCGGAAAAAGCAGACTCAACCACCATTTTAGTTTGAACTGGACATTGACAAACCCATGTCCTGGACCGCTGCATGACCCTTAAACCTGTCTGACCCAACAGATAAAAAGTGCCGGAAAAAGGAGTCTTTTCACCACCATTTTTAAGTTGAACTTGACATTGACAATACTGTCCTTGACCGCGCAGTATTACCATAAACCTGTCAGACCCCCAATTAAAAGTTGCGGAAAAAGAGTCTTTTCAAACCACCATTTTAGTTGAACATGGACATATAGCTATACCTGACCCTGTGCCACAGCATGACCGGGCCGGAGTTACAGTGGGTAGCGGTGAGAGCCCAGTGCTGCAATCCGTCATCTATTAACACCAGGTTTAACAATGCCCTGATGACCAGCAACGAAAACATGTCGTGCTAAGCAGATTGCGTCGGAACGAAGTGTGAGAACTCCATCATTCCCTCATTACACATCAAACCTGGGTATACGCGGATGCCCCTAACCGTATGCGAGTGTGCTGTACCACCATATTATCTTGGACTTGGAAATACTGGTGGATTAACGCGCCTACCCTGCCATTCCCCACCCGAGCGTAGCCCTTTTTCTTGGCATTTCTTTTTCTCATTTTACCAACGTGCTGATGAAATTGTCTCTGCACTTTGTTCTCTGTCCGTGCTCCAACTCCATGTCCTCTGAAAACCTACAGACTGTCAAGTTTTTCACGCTGTACCCAAATCTCCCCCCTTTCGTACAATTCTCAGAAGTAATTTTTATACACCAGCTATTTTGTACATGAGCAGTTTTTCTAGTAGATTAATTCTAGAAAACACATCTTTTCAAAATAGAGATGGAATCCCACCATGTTCTTTGTTTCTCTTCTTTTTAATTCTGTATTAAATGGGTTGTCTCAGATTCATGGATTGGATAGCTATGTTAAAGATCTTGCAAAAACACAGTCATTTTGGCAATATGTTTTCCATAACAGTGTCCTACCTATTCCTGTTGACAAGCACCATCACCCTTAGAGCCACTTCTTGACAATTGTGAGAGAAAATGTCTGTTAGAAAACAACCATTATTTTTGTATAATAGGACCGTAGTATAGCCTGCAATTTCAAGCAAAATGCCCCCAAAAATTCAAAGCATGACCTTTTGAGCCACTTTGGTACAATTGTGAAGAACAAATGTCTGTTGAGAAACAACATTTTTTTTCAATAATATGGACCTGTAGTATTGCTGCATTTCAAGCAGCATGACCCAAAAAAAATTATAAAAAAAAATACCTTCTCAGCCCTGTTTAAAAATTGTGAGGGAGAAATCCACTATTAGAATCCACATTTCTTCGTCTTCCAAAAGGACCATGAATTATTCTGTATCTATCTCACAGGCTAACCAAACTGACCCCAAAACATTATAAAAATATGACGTTCTCAGCCACTATTAAAAATGGAGGGAGAAATGCCACTATACATGCCACATTTACCCGTTCCAACAAGGACGCATAAATTAATACTGTATCTCACCGCAACAGTGAACTCTCAAAACCATTGACCAATGCGAAAAACTTCTTAAGATTAAAGTGAGTAAAATGGAAAACGTGTTGACATAAAACCTGCAGTCCTTTTTACAGTCTCCTCCACAGCAAAACCAGCCAAAATGAACTGTTGGGAAACAGAGAATAAAAATGCAGTCTAAAGGAAATGATCATAATTAAAAAACAATTTCACAAGAGGACCCATTTCTGTTGAAGATGAATGTAAGTCTAGACGAGCAACTAATCGGTGACCCGCGCAATCTGGGCCACAACATCATCAGAATCCATGCCTGATTCATCTTGAAGAAAGGTCACTACGATCACATTAACTGTGGAAAGTCCGGATGCAGATTTTGTCTGTAATGACTCCTCCAGCTGTGCTGAAGGGTCCGCTCAGATACATGACGCTGGCTGCTGGGCAGGAACACACACCTCTATGTCGTTGTACTCAGCCAGCTCTGGTGACCATTCGTCCATTTTGGATTACTCCCCAGAAGTCTATTGGGTCCGAACACATACAAAAACAAGTGGCGGTGTTGATGACGCAGATAGACCGTGCACCATGATCTTTAAGCTGGTCTCTGTTTGTGTTATGCTGTGGTCCTGTCACTTGCATGCGTTGGTGAAGGTGGAAAACAAAGATTGCCAGAGGTCCACCCATTAGGCTTCTGCCCCACGTTTTGCCTGCTGCTGCGCCTTGCTACGCCTACTTGGCACTCTAACTCTGTCACGTCGCTGATAGTTGTTCCACCGTGACATTTGGGGGAACTGTGAAGCATACGCAACAGATGTCTTCCCAGTTTTGATCAATCAGCAAGGTCACCAATTCCTGCATTTTACTATCTATTTGGTGGGTGGAAGGAAAGTGCTGAGTTTTTTATTTTTGTACCGGGGAACCAGAGGGTGGCCACCCAGTAAACTGTTGTTCATTTTGAGATGGCCTTAATGCGAGGATCATGTTGGAGGAAATGGAGCATCCAAGCACTCATGTGAGAATGGGAAGCCTTGCTTTTCCAAGCCACACTGGGTCGAGGGGCAACTGCTCAGCAACACATGAGTCTTCCCTCATCTTCCCCTCCGACTCAATTCACCCAGCCCACATACCAGGCAGGGACGTCTGAAACATCGTTAGTACTATGAAAACCTCCTCCTCCTCCCTCACACCTCCGCTGCCTCCGCCGCACAGAGCTTCAACACAGCCTGGACCGCCTTAGATTATGCACCCTGAGAGCTGATGCGCCACCTTGCACTAGCACTGGACCGCCCCCCCCCCCCCCGAACCACTGCCTAAGAAGACCGATGAAATTGTGAAACTGTCTGACCTTGAGGATTTGACGGAGAGAAAGGCTCCGTTGTCCTCAATCTGTTCCGTCTCCTCCTCCATCCGCTTGGCGGACCTTTGAATCAAGTGTCCAACCGATCGTTCCCAGAACTAAGATCACACCACAATGCGCACATGCTGACAAGTGGCATTGTCCGCACTGACCAAATAGGTGTGCTTTCTTCTTTCGCAAACTGTGCAAAGATGGTGCATTATCAACCCCGCCTCTTTTCACCTGCCTCCAATCTCGGTGGCCTCAACACCCCGAGGTCCCGCCACGCGCTGCTTGTCAGTGCCATTTGTCACTTCGTACTGCGTATGTAGCAGATATGTGCTGCTGCCACAATCGCTGGATCAAGGGGAGGGTGGAATTCTACATGTTGCCTGACGTCAACAATGAACGGATTGACGGGAGAGGCCGACCTGACGCTGCAGGACGCAGCCAGGCTGGACGACAGCAGGGTGCAACCGGCGGAAGATGCGAACTTAGTACTTCGAGCCATCCGCAGCAGGCAGTCCCAGACCCTGGGTAGCTCTTTAGCGAAATTTCTGGACGACAAGGTTCATGACATGTGCGCAGGCAAGTGGATGTCGCTCCAGTCCCTTAACCGATCTAAAAAGGGCGGCCAGCAATTCCTCGCACCACCACCTTGCCTGGCACAAGGGTTCATGAGCGTCCACCCAGCCAGCCGCTCGGTTATCTCGTTGCTTAGAGCCGCCACCGCTTCCTGACGTGTGGTGTGGATAGGTCCCTCCAAGACAGATTATTTCAACAGATACGGCCTGTTTCTCTGGGCACGGTTTTTCGATGCCACCTTAGTGACGCTTGGGGAAAAGAACACCCTTGCACCATCCCAGCGGTTATTCTTGCGAAGCTACAGCGTAGCGCCAGGCCTGAGAGCCACCGACCACCCCCAAGGATAACCACACAGCTCAACCCAGTGAGCTGTTCACAGAGATATAGCGGCCTTGCCATTCTTCCACTATTCACCACTGTGTTCGGTCTGTCAGAAATACTCCCTCGCTCTATTCTCTACCAGAGCCACAGATAGTCACAGACAAACCCAGCTTTGCATATGAAATTTAGATGAACCTCAGACACGTGGACTCGGCCCCAGCGCGGCAGGGACGCCGGCTTTTCCTGGCAAAGAAATGCCTGCTCGCATCCAGGTATTTGGGGCAGCCAAGGGCCATGAACGTGGCGGAACCCATCTGTGTCCAACCATGAGACGTAAGGCAACATTGTACCGGCCAAAAGCCGGCAATGCCTGACATTCATGCTCTATTCTCTCTGGCTTCTCGGTGACTGGTTTGGGTTACCCAGCGTTCTGTTTCTTTCTGCTTACTAACCAAACCAGGAAAATACAGAAGGCGGGATGCTAGACTGGCCGCTGAGTACGGCGTGCAGTTCTTCAAACAGAGGCCGAAGGATGAAAGGGGTAGGATGGGTCCTCAGGTGGTGCTCGGTGCGGTACTATCAGAGCGACGTGGAGGGCTGAAGCGGAGGCTGATCCCTGATCCATCAGACTTTCTGAGATACACTGGGCGGCACTACAGCTGCGCGAGGAACAGTATGCATATGGCTGGCGGCTGAGGAGGCAGACAGAGCGGTGTGACACGTGGCGTTGAGGAGAATGTGGCCCCCGGCCGTCGTTCTGGCTATTTTGGCCAAAGTTGTTCCCTCCATTTCAACTTCACTGCAGTCCGCGCTGCGCGCCCCTGATGTACTAGACAAGCGCGTTGGCGTGGTGGTTTAACCACCTAAGGTTCTATGCCTCTACACTTATAGCGTATTAACGGCAAAGGCGTCAAATAACGCAGACTATCGCTCGGAGTCTGAATCAGATTCTTGGTCAAAGAAGGCCCAGGCTTCATGTAGAGGTCCTGACCAATATTGCGCCACTACAGGGCGATAAAGCGAGGAGCTTGGTTTGCGCTGACCGTGTGGGCCATGGCAAAAATCAATATCAGACGGAACTCTTCTGTCGACCGCACCTCCAATCCATTTTGACGGCGGAACCCTTCTTGACAACCGACACTACACCATCGTCTGTCCTCCTCAGTCCAGTGATGAGAGTGCTCGCAAACAAAATTCTGCTGCAAAAGACCACTTCGTATGAGAACTCCGCCAATGGTCTCGTCATCATCATCAACAACAGGGTGACCGCAAAAACACTCCCCGTCGTAACCTAAGTACATTCCCATGCAATCCAGGATCTGGGGCTACATAAGCATAGAGGGACTTGCAGAGAGCGTATGCCCAATTGCTGCATCCACTAGCCCCCGGTGAGATTAACACCTTGTCAAAGATAGATGCATCGCGGCTTCCTCACTCCCACCTCTGTATGGCATCAGTTAACTGGGCAGGTCAGAGCAGAGCACAGATAATCAGCCTCTTCATTGTGCCCTTGATCTTAACATGCCTCTGACCCCAACCGCATTTTGTCATCAAAGAGTCTCTCAGATAAATGGATTTCTATCCACAGTGGTTGGGTAATTTGTCGAGGCCATCTAGTTGAACATATGCGGGCCTGCAATCATGTTGGAACGCTGCAATGCTAGGTCATGCTGATTATTACATTTGTTGGCCGCGACTTGGGATGGACGAGGGAGTAAGACTATGCTGCGGATGCAGGGTTGCACTTAACCAATGAAGGACAGATTGGCGACGCTGTGCGTATACTGAGAGTGATTCACAGGGGCCCTGAACACCAAGCGATGACCTGACCTGACGTCCTGGCAACTGTTGATTACCGCGTGCATGCGTGTTGTCGCCAGCACCTGCGCCGGACAAGGACGCACCTCTCTCTCGTACCTCTACCTCCAATGTCCTACCCCCATCACTTTGCTTGCTATTAACCACCTGAATTTTGCTTCCATTGTTCAAGAAATATACAAATTTGAGAGGTATGGAAGGTTTTGTGGAAAGTCTCTTATTAAAAGACGGCAAATCACAGCTCATTCTCAAATCCCATCAATCAAAAACAAAATTGCTGGATTCAGATAATATAACTGCAAAGTAGGAACAATCAAGTCAACAAAGCTGGCCTGCGCCAAAGTAGAAAAAAACACGTATCATGGAACTATTGTATCTTTTCGGATAATAAAGGATTTTCCTGGCACCTATCAATTCACCTGATGGCTAGCGACCTATACAAATTGCAGTATTCACATACTAAGTGCAAGGTGCCCCAATGAACAAAGCAGTAGCCACCAAAGTCAAAAAACACGTATTCCTGCGTTATAATGTATACCTCATCCGGATAATAAAAGGTCTTTCTTTTTGGCACCTAATCAAAAACTCACCTGTGCTTCAACTATCCACAATTGCTCTTTAGCCACATTTCCAAATACTTACAACTCTGACCACAGACGTGGCTCATATCCAAACAAATACATTGGCCTCAGCGGCTCCGCCCAAAAGTGCAAAAAAACAACGTATCTGCTAATGTAATATCGATAATAAAAGTATTTCCTTGCACCTATCAATTACCACTGACTGTGGTAACTGTAAGCTACACAATTAGAGCTGGAAATTACTAATTTAATTTGCAAGGTGCTCTATCAACAAAAACTGGACTGGGCAAAATTTGCAAAAAACCCACTTACCCTGTAATGTTTTTCGGAAAAAAATAAAAGGAAATTTTTGGCACCAATAAAATTAAACCTTTTTGGTGACAAAAAAAATTTGCCAAAATTCACTTTTTAATTGCAAGGCCTCAATGAACAAAGCTGAAAGTGAAACCAAAGTAAAAAAAACACTACCCGAAAAGTTTTTCAAAATAAAAAAAAGGGGTTATTTTTTTGGCCCCCTTAATAAAAATTCCCTGTGGAACTACACAATTTCCCTGGGATTTCAAAATTTAAACCCTGAAAAGGGTGGCCCCTACCCAAACAAATTTTTACTGGGCAAAAGTGCAAAAAACACGTAAACCTGTAATTTTCGGATAATAAAAGGGTTTTTTTTGGCACCTATCAATTCCCCCTGGGGTAAATTTACCCCAAAGGGCTGGAAAAAAATTTTAAACTGCAAGGTGGCTCTATCAAAAAAATCTTGACGGGGCCCAAAAGTGCAAAAAAAAACGTATCTGAAATGTATTCGAAAAAAAAGGTATTTTTTGGCCCAAATAAATTTCCCACCTGTGGTGACTAAAAATTGCAGTATTCACATTTAAGTGAAAAGGTGCCTAAAAGAAAAAGCTGTGGGTGAAACCAAAGTCAAAAAACACTATCTAAAAATTTTATTCAATAAAAAAAGGGGTATTTTTTTGGGGGCACCAAATCAATTTACCGGGTGGAAACCTAAAACCAATTGCTGGATTCAAATTTAACTGCAAGGGTGGCTTTTATCAACAAATCGGACGGGCAAAATTGAAAAAAACCACGTATCTGAAATGTATTGGGATAATAAAAGGTATTTTTTGGCACCTATCAATTCCCCTGGGGTGACTAAAAAATTCCCCAAAATTCATTTTTTAAAGTCCCAAAGGGGGCCCAATGAACAAAAGCGTAGTCCCCAAAAGAAAAAAAACACGTATCTATAATGTATTCAGAAAAAAAAGGAAATTTTTTGGGCACCTATCAATTTACCTTTGGGGTAACAAACAAAAATTTGCTGGATTAAAATTTTTTAACTGCAAGGGGCTCTATCAAAAAACCCTGGACTGGGAAAAAGGGTGCAAAAAACACGTATCTTTTAATGTTTTCGGGAAATAAAAGGAAATTTTTTTGGCACCTATAAAATTTTCCCCTTTGGGGTGACTAAAAAATTGCCAGTTTTCACTTTTAAAAAATGCAAGGTCCAAAAAATAAACAAAGCTGTGGTGCCCCAAAAGTCAAAAAAAAAATTTTTATCTGTAATGTTTTCCCCGGATAAAAAAAAGGGTATTTTTTGGAACCAAATAAAATTCACCTTTTGGTGACTACAAAATTGCTGTATTCACTTTTAACCCTGCAAAGTAAAATCAAAACAACAAAGCGGCCTGCCCCAAAAAGTGAAAAAACACGTATCTGAAATGTATTCGGATAAAAAAAAGGTTATTTTTTTGGGCCCACCTATCAATTCACCTGGGGGTGCCCTAAAAAAATTGGCAGAAATTTCACATTTAATTTGAAAAAGGTGCCCCAAAATTTAACAAAGTTTTAAGGGGCCCCCAAAATTTTCAAAAAAACACTATCGGGTAATTTTTTTTGGATAAAAAAAGGGTTTTTTTTGGCACCTATCTTTTCCCACCTTTTGGTAACTACAAAAATTGCTGGCCCCCAAATTTTTAAACCCTGCAAGGGTGGCTCAAATCAACAAATCTGGACTGGGCAAAAGGGTCCCAAAAAAACATGATTCGGGTAATGTTTTTTCGTATAAAAAAAGGGTTTTTTTTGGGCACCTATCAATTCCCTGGGGTGACTACAAAATTGCTGTATTAAATTTAACTGCAAATTTAGATCTATAAAACAAAGCGGGCCTGCCCCAAAAAAGTGGAAAAAAAAAAACGTACCCTAAAAATGAAATTCAGAAAATAAAAGGGGTATTTTTTGGCACCTATCAATTCACCTTGGTGACTAAAAAATTGAAAGTATTCCCCCTTTAAAATTTGAAAGGGTTTGCCTCAATGAACAAACCCTGTATGCCCAAAGGGTAAAAAAAACCCCACTTACCCTGAAAATTTTTTTGGGATATTACAAGGAAATTTTTTTGGCACCCTATAAACCTTTGGTTTTAAAACCTTGTTTGGATTCAAATTTTTAAGGGTACAAGGGTTTTAAAACCCCAAAACAAAGGTGAAATTGGGGAAAAAAATTTTAAAAATTGAACCCACCTTTTTTGAAATTTAATTCCCTAAATAATAAAAAAAAGTGGAGTTTTTGCCCCTTTAAAAAAGGGAAGACCTGAAATTTTCTAAAAAAAGTTTGTGAAACCCCTTAAAATTTTCAGGCTGCCCAATTTTTCCCAGAAAAATTTCAATAGAAAACTGTTAAAAATAAAGCTATTTTGAAAATGTCCTACACAAGTTTTGGGTGAACTTTTATCCAGTATTCTTTATAGAGCTTGTCAAATTCCGTAAAAATACAAATATTTTTTGCACCTTTAAATTCACCTGGGGGTGCCCTATAAAATTCTGGTTTTAAAAATTTTAAGGGGAAAGGGGGAAATAATCAAAAAAAGGGGTAAGGGGCAAAATTAAAAAATGAACACCTATTTAAAATTGTTTACTGATAATAAAAGTGGAGTTTTGCATCTAACAAAGAGACCTGCAGTTACTAGAAAAGATGTGTATCCTATAAGTTCAGGCTGCCCAATATCCAGGAAATATTTCAATAGAAAACTGTTAATAATAAAGTCAATACAGGTTCTAAATACAGCTTTAAAGAAGGCCAGTCAATCAGGATACAACACAATTTTATTTAACATAGAAATCAATCAATTATGATCAAATATAACATATAAGTAAAAGAATAAACTGGTTACAGAAAATAGTGTGACATTGGGTACAGTTTTGCTAAATATGTATTTACAAAGGTTAAATACTTACAAACTTCACCTCAGAGCTTATAACATCACCTGTTTTTTTTTTACTTCAGCCATTGAGAAGCTTAATGGCGAAAACAGGGACTCCAGGGACTTTCACTTCAACACCAGCGCAAGCGTCCTTACTGCTGGGTACCAGAGCTTCTAAAATCACCAAAGCCTCTCTGGTTGTTATAAGTCTTAAACAAAAAAAACTGGCAGACACAACCTATGTATTGTGTCCACTTAGAGTACAGAGTTCTTTTGTATGACCTCATCTTGTATCATGGAGGGGCCAGCTCCCTGAGTCTAAGATAAGGAAATACAGAATCACTCCAAAACCAGACGATGCGGTGCCCCTTTAGGTCATAAATCAAGTGAAGTCTGTAGGCTTGAGAGCTAAACAGAGGTATGCAAGCCTGTGTGATTATAACTTGTGATACAACAATGGAAATTATAATTAGCTTAATATACAAGAAATGGAAATTATGACATCAAATAGTCACATATTTCATTGGCAATACACCTAAAGGGCTGAGTGCAGTAATAGTTCAACAGTCAGTCCAGCAGAGACTGGATAGGTATGAAAAGCATTGCTGTTTCAGAAGACAGCTGTCTATTTTAACTATAGTCCTAAGCCTGTGAACAAGTGAGGACCTCTTTTTTTTATTATACTATGTCATAATTTTTTTACATATATATCTGTTGTGCTAAAATTATGCATAAAACTTAATATAAGAAATAAGTTTTACAAAATATCCGAGATCATAAATGTAATTTCTTTCTTTAAACATCTGATTAATGACGGCCATAAATATGAGCTTAAAGGGGTTGTCTCACTACATCAATTCCTCTTACCTCAGTCCTTTTTTCTCAGTTTAATTTTGGAATTCAGTGTTTACTGGCTTCTACTGGCCTGCAGTGATGAGCTGCTGGGGACACCAGGTCGGTTGCTATTGCGACCAGCACTGGCAGCCTATCAGGAGAGATGGAGCAGGTCTGTAACTATAGTGACATGAGAAGCTGATGCAGCCCATACAAGAGAATATATCAAGGAATAGGTAGGACACTGTTAATAGAATCGTATTGCAAAGTGATTTGTTTTTGCAAGATCTTTCAGAAAAAACAATCCTTGTAGTGAGACAACCCCTTTAATGTCATCCAAACCTGACGATCATTCAATGTGTACAGTGCTTCCTCCAGGGCTGCCATCAGTCATCTATTAACCATTTCAGGGCCCCATACACCCAAATCAAATGAGGCCCCCACCCATTACTAGTTCCTATTTTTTAACATATCAGTGGGCCCCTGTTTGATTACGGCCCCTGACAGGAGTACTGCCCATACAGCCCTATTGGCACCCCTGGCTTCCTCGAGTTACAATGTCCTCAGGATGCAATAGATTCAACATACAATGTTCCAAACACTGATTCAGCCAAATATCATAAACATTTTATTTGTAAAACATCTGTATTAGTGATGTGCATGCAGTGATTGGCTGTCTAGTAGCGCCTCTCTACAATGCAGTGCAGTACTACATGTCCTTTAATTCTTTTATTAAAATTTGAAAAACATTACAATAAATAAGTACAGAACTTCACCAAAAAATACAAAAACCCAATATACAGAACAATGCACCTCATCATGGCTTAAAGGTGTTGTATCATTTCATTAAATGGTCTTCACAATAAGGGGACAGTGAAAACAAGCAACTTTGCAATTGGATGTCGTTTGCAAAGCTGTCTTGTTTTCACAGTCTCCCTTCTCTTCATTTTGTGTAAACACAGTACCCCAGTGCCGGTCGGATTCCACCTCCTTGCATTTCATTGGCTGACGGCTCTACTAATTTACATTCTGTTCGGCCCCTGGTTGTATTCACGGGAGCGTGCATTCCTGTCTCTCTCACTCTGAATAAGGGGCCAGCAACAATTTCACTCTATACAGCCACCAGCTCCTCAGTGACACTACAGCTGCTTCTACAATCAGAAAACAGCAGAATTGTGCGTCGTGCCTAATGCTCCTGCATGTAAGGGGCCGGCAAGAATTTCACTCTATACAGCTAGTAGCTCCTCAGTGACACTGCAGCTGCTTCTACAATCAGAAAACAGCAGAATTGTGCCTCGGTGCCTTGCGTAAACATAGAAGGGAGACGGATCTGTGCAGTCGATTAGTTCATAGAAGACTGGATTTAACTGTAACAAACCTCCAGCTGTGAGAGGAGAAGAGATCAGAGCTCTGAGTTCTTAGAAGACTGTCTAGACTGAATGCAGGCCTGTGGTATGTATACATACAGCTCTTACAAAATAAGACTGCATAGGGAGAGGACAGTGACATGTGGACTGAGAGGGGGGGGGGAAACACACTGACTGTGGAGCGAGCATGAACAGTGAAGGGGGGGATGATGTCATCCCCCATCAGTTAAGAAACACCCAGCTGGGAGGCGAAGAAACGCCACTGGATTTCAGGAACTGAGAAAATCAAGCTTCAAGAAAACAGCCGAACTGATGAAGCGATACATCCCCTTTAACTAACACCAGTCCAGACCAACACTCACTCCCCAACAAAACCCAACTATATACAATATTTACACAACTATACATAATCACAACCCAAGATGCCCTGGCCCGGTTGCACACTTTTTTTTCCCTCACACAACAAATCAACAAATAAGTTATAAGAAATGTCCTGTACTACATGTCCTGTCCTGTACTACATGTCCTAAATGTCTTGTACTACATGTACTACACCAGGAGCGACTCATTTGGACTCCTGGCGAGGTCCCCACTGTCTTTTATTCTGGTACAGCCTATATAAAGTACATGACCCAAAAAACCTCCTGTCCTCAATTGAAAGTAGTTTTAAAAACTTAAC